>JBBMEF010000014.1:4018504-4030353 GCA_037832685.1 Sicyos baderoa | reverse complement strand
TTGTTTAGGGGTTTTCCACGTAAAATCATCGTGTCGTTCTTTCTCTTCTTCATCTTCATTATTATTGTTATTCTCAATCTCTTGTAGACCCTGCTCTATTCGATGCAAACAATCATAACATAATGACCATACTTTATGAGGTTGGATCGGTACTTCATATATGTATGAATTGTGTTTAACTAATTACGAGAAAAATTTGACATGATTTAAATTTTAATGCTTATTTAATACGACTCAATTTAAGTCAAATAGAATGTAATTCAAGTAGATAGGTCATGTCTTAACGTGACCTTAACTTTCCAATTTTAACTTAGATTCTCATTTGTGTAAGAAATCTAAGTGTCGGAAAGCAAAGCAACTTACACTCTAGCATATTGACACCCGGATGTATTCACTTTCTCCGAGCAAGAGAAGTCCTTAGAGTTAGGCTGAAGAGAAGGAGAATGATGCTGACCTACATTCAAACGAGTTTTTATAACTCCTCATTTTTACTTTTAAAAATAACTCATCATTTATAATCATTCATCTATAACAAGAGTCATGTGTAATAAATTAAAAGTATCGTATAGAAATCTATCAAAACACCGATAAAGGCTAATCAATAAGCAAGATACAAAGTTAAATCGGTAAATACAAACTTGTATGTGACAACTTAGAAATAAAAACTCCTATGTTTACCATATAGAATTCTCTCGCTTGAGGAGTTAGTAAATCCTCCATCTATCTAGAAAATAATTTCTTTCGAATTTTCTTGACATTCAAATGTTATAGGATCAGACGATATGTCTCATGACAATAGTCAAAGTGTGAATATACAAGTTGACTAAGACGATCGTAGTTATAAAAAAAATGAAAAAATTACACCACTGCCACCAAGACGAGACAAATACATGTTCGGTATCCACCGTGACAGCAGCGTATACATACTTACTCACAGTTAGCATGAGAAATCAGAAGACAGCATATATCTATTGGCCCTGTGGTAAACACATTGAACACAATGTAAATGTATTTGGTATGCGTGAGCCAACCACCTGTCCAGTTAGAAGTTTGGTGCTTGCAAAATCACCAAGTTTTCATCATAACTCCCACAAAGAACTTGGACCATCAATCTCTGCACAAACACGATAATGATTACTATCCGACAGTCACGGATATAAAAAATAAATAAAAAAACCAAACTTCAATCGAAAAAAAGAGGGAACACAAAACTATCCACATGATCCTGAAAGCAAAAGCCAACAAAAAAAAATAAATGCCTAAAAACAACCAACCGCCTAAAAGGAGCCAAACCACAATGATTATCCAACATTGACAGGCTTCCATACTATGCAACATTAACTAGCAACATCGTCTTTCTCTTTCTCTTGCTTCCCTTATTAATATAGATTAAATTACAGATTTGGCCCAATAATTTAGAGAAATAGTCTCTATGGTTGCATTTTACGAGTTACAATTTAGATTCTATAGTTTGGTAAAAGCTCAAAAATAGCTTCTATTGTTAGTAATCGTCGGCAAATTAAGTACGAGACAGTAAGTTATCCATGTGTCAATGAACGAACTTTTGTATTATGCTATCAGTGCGAGTTTTTCTTTTTTTTCTTGGTTATCTAATTGTCGGTGTGAGTTAATAGCTTATTGATCAAAATAAATTAAAAAGAGAGACAATTTAATGCAACTTCTTTAGAATATAGTAACTAGATTTTTAGCACATCAACGCAAAATACAAAAGACCATCTCATTTACACTTCAATAGTCACTATTAACGACAGAGACAATTAATTAGGTATTATCTAATAGATACTAATTTCTAATTTTCTCTCAATCATATGTACCAAGTTTGTAATTTAACCATTAATATATTAATATTCTCCAAGAAAAATAAATGTCAGATAAGTTATATCCAGCCACTTCACCTCTCTGAAGGAGAAAAAACATATAAAATTAGTATTAAATCCCCAACAAATAGGTTAGGCTGAACCTTATAGTAATAGGTACCATCTTTGTGTAGAATAATTATGTGGAAAATCAAGTGAATAGGTTTTCAGTAAGCTTTTAAAATGAAAAGAAATCAACTTCATGAGACTGAGTAAAACTTAGAAGTTCATAACTCAAAGGGCAAAGTTCTAAGGATAAGAGATGAACCTTCTAAATGAAACCCAGGAGAGCTTGAGTATCAACAAATAGTATGCCAGCCTCGATCAGTTTCCTCTAATCTTATTCTTCTTGCTCTGTCTAGAGGTGCTAAATATCATTCTGACATTCAAAGTTGATGTTAAACGTGAGAAAGAAGTGAAAAACAAGGGTAGGGGTGGGTATGTGTTGCTGCGAAATTGGTGTGAACTTGTGGACAAAGGTTGGCTTGGTTCTTGGAGATTGGTTGTTTCATGGTGGGAAAGGAAAACGCTTTGTTTTAGGGGTGTTTCCTCTTCCCTTTTCTTTGCAGGGGTCCCATGCTTCAGTCAACAATATCGACATGCAATTACCTCCCAAAGACTATCGCAAAAACTCAAAAGGGGCTATGATAGATTTTGAGTCTTCCCATTTGGGGGATCGAAATTCCAAGACGCGTATGACTATAGAGCGAAAGCCTGGATCTGCTTGGAGGTTTAGCCTTGTTCTTGGTTTATATCTTTTGAGTGGAAATGTGGTGTCGGTCCAGTTTGTGTTTTGGCTAATGAAAGTGGTTTTGTGTTTATCGAAAGCAAAAAAGGAAGTGAAAAATACCGGGTTGAAAAGTTCTGGCAGCTTTACATTTGTGTAATTGATGCATAATTTCTCAAAACTGCATGAATAAAAGAATAAATTAGTTATTAGTCAAAATAGTGTGTTATGATTTTCAGCTATACCAAAAAGAGTAACTTCTCGCCAACAGAGCAATAGCTCAAGCGGCATCAATGTATCTAATGGCCTAGAGGTCTTGGATTCGAGTCTCCCCCCTAATTGTTGTAATCTCAAAAAAAAAAAAAAAAAAAAAAAAAATAACTTCTCTAATATTACCCACTTATAAAATATAACCAATTGCAAAATAAATAAACCTCCATAATCCTACATATCAAAAAAAAAAAATTGAAACAAGGTAACCACGCCCGTCCCTAGACCAGGTACCGAAGACATCGAGGGGAGCATACCCTTAAAGTCCAAGTCTTCAACCACTGCGCCGCCTCTTGGGGACAACATATCAAATTAACAAAGCAAAGCATATCAAAACAGCAAAAATATCTCATAAAAAGATAACAAAAAAATAAAATAAAACACAAATATCTACAGTTTTGCATGAATTGCATGGCTGAGTAAATTTCCAGTTCAAATTTAAGACAACATCCATAGTTTCAATATTTATTGAAACCATAAATGTCAAGCACGCTTGAGGTAAGACCTTTCCCAATACAGACATCGATTTTACCCACCATCCTGGGTAAGTAAAAACTATCAAATTTTTTATGATAAACCAAGTGTTCATTGGGAAAAGAATGAAAGAACACACAAACTAAACTAAAAGCCATACAAAATAAAGAGCTCACAAAAATATGGATTGAAAGCTACCTAGATACCATACATGGGAAATGGGTAAGCTAAGAAACATACAGCATTTTCCCCCCTCCCAAATATGTTGAGTAAAAAAAATAACATACAGCATTTTTGTTGAACTTCTACACCCCATCAAATAGGTATGGAAGTAATTCCATCTCAAGAATGGTATAAAAGGTAAATATTGTTGGAGATGCACGAAGTAGGAAAAAAAATTGAAAGAAGAAATGGCACCATTGAATATGAAGCCATTGGCCAGAGCTATATAGAAGTCTTCTGGAGCAACGAAAAGGAAAAAAGAAAGAAGGAAAGAAAGAAAAAACAGCCAAAAGAGAGCAATGAGGCAAGAAAATGTTGAAGTTAGCAGCCAACTATCCAACGCCAGGTGCATTAGGTAGGAAGTGGCAACTTAGGGGGAATCCAACAGACCTTTTTTACTATCCAATTTCCCACCTGTTGTAATACTTATGTCAAGTACAAACCTTTTTTACTATCCAATGAAAATAAAATGAAATATATACAGTCACCAACATACTATATATATGAGCACAGTGTTTTTATTCAAGCCTAAACTTTCCTCAACGACTTTTCTTTAGTTATACCCACGTGCCTACAGGCTACAATTAAAAAAAAATGTAAGACTAAGCATATCAAAGAGAATGCAAAAAGTGAAACTGTTTTTTTAGTTCAACAACAATTGGGGGTGGAGGATTTAAACCCAAGAGAGGTGGAGTTATCATCTTGATTCTTAATGTAAAGTCAAAAAATCATATTTTGCCGAAATGCTTGTATTGATGGTAGACTGTCTAAAGAAAAAAAAAAATGACACCCGAAGCTCCATCCTAAAATCAACAAATAAATCAGAAATTTAACACGGTAAAATAGATTCCCTCACGAAAAAATTTCTTGATAGCACTGTACAATAGGAAGGTGAAAACCACCTCCAAGCCAAGAAAGGCTCTCCAATTAATAGAAGTTGTCAGGTAGATACCGAGAAAAGTAACAATCTTATGAATTTGAAACATATAATTATAATTTATAAGAGAACATATAAAATGAAAGAGTAAGAGAGCTTGCCTTCCCATCGTTTCTGAAGTTTAACTGATGAGGGCCCTATTGCCCATAATATGGTACCCAACAAATCCAAACGCATACACCCTCCACTGAGAAACATCACCTTCAATCATCAGAGAAGTTACTTGCAAGGATGATAAAGTATCTAGAGGGCGAGTAATGAGAATTCGCAGTTCGTCAGTTTCACCACCGAAAGAAAAAGTACGTTGTCCTCCATAAATCTGTAAATGATTAATCGACATCTTGAATACCATCTAATCCCTCAATCAACATACTATATGTCTTAGGATGAATTTGGCAACCTTGTCTCTCCATAATGCTAAATAGTTCAGAGCATTTATCAATAAGGCCCTTTTTAAGTAAGCCATCAATAAGTACTTTCCAAGCCATTTCATCATAATTATACCCACACTGAAGTAAACTATCAAACGCTGTTTTTGCTTTCTCATCACTTCCCTCATCATACAAACCACAAAGCAGTAGCTTGCAAGAATCTAAATGTGGTAAATGTTTATGCTCTATCATGACATCTAACCATCTTATTGCTTTTCCATACAATCCCAATTGACAAGAACAATCAAGAAGAGAGTTATAAATTTCATCATTAGGCGATAGTCCCTTTTCTTTCATATGATCAAACAACTTGTGGGCTACTTCCAAGCATCTCACCTTGCAAAGACCTGTAATTAACTTGCCATAAGTATTGGCATTAGGTGCACAACCGTGCTTGACCATTGTCTCAAACAACTCCAAAGCAGAATCGTAATCTACTCTTCTCCATAAGTCGGCAAAATCATTGGAGGCAGCCCCCGATGACAAGCCACTCAACTCTGAACTGCTATTTAGTTTTATCACCTTTGCATTTGAGAGATGTTTAAGTAAATACGAATATGTGTAGACAGATGGCTCACAACCAACATCATGCATTAGCTTCAAAATGTCAAAAGCACTATCAATTGATCCAAACCGTCCAAATGCGTCAATCAATAACGTATAAAGGAGAGTGTCTGGAAATATTCCTTTTTCATTCATTTTATGAACAAAAAACTCTGCATCTTTTAGTCTACCCTGGCTACAATATGCATGAAGAAATGCAGTGTATATAAATACATCAGGATGAGAACCTGCAGAAAGCATTTGATCAAACAGATGATGGGCTTGGTCAAACTCACCATCTTTCAATAAATTGTCTATAAGAATGGTGTAAGTATCAGCAGTAGGATTAATGTCCCTCTTTTTCATCAACTCCACAAGTAAAAGAGCTTCTTGAAAAAAATTATCCTTGCAATATCCATCAATCAAGGAATTATAAGTAATTGAATTTGGAACACATCCATCACTAAGCATATTATCAAACAGGGAACGACCATCACTGACTTTTCCGACTTTGCAATAGCCATCAATCAAAGCACTATATATTACTTCATTTGCCTTTATGCCTTTCTCCTTCAGAGAGTCAAAGAGCAAGCGAGCTTCTTCGACCTGACCTCTTTTACAGAGTGTATCTATGAAGACACTGTATGTCCACTTGTCAGGAACCAAACCACTTTCATTCATCAAACTAAGCAGCTTATAAGCACTACCCAGATGCCCTTCTTTGCATTGTCCATGGATTAATATATTGTACGTTACTACATTTGGTTGAAGCTTCCGCTCAATCATTTTATTAAGCAGTGACATGGCCTTGTGGACATTCTTGGCCCTACAAAACCCCAATATCAATTCGTTATAAGTGCGAGCATTTGGACTACAATTATTTGATTCCATCAGGCTCAAAATTTCCATGGCACTTACACTCATTCCTCTCTTGCAATAACCATCAATTAAGGCATTGTAAGTGACTACACTTGGGACCAATCTTTTCTCAAGCATCCCATTTAACATTTTCTTGGCACCATCAAAATTGTTGTCCTCACATAAATTATGAATAAGAACCGTATAAGTATGTAAATTTGGCTCACAGCCCTTCTCAGTCATCTCCTTGAACACATTAAATGCTTCTGTTCTCCTGCCCAATTGACACAATGCACAAATGATAACTGTATACGTACGGACAGTCGGCCAACAATTATCATCATGCATTTGTGAAAACAATTTCAGAGCTTCATCAATCCTCTTTGCTTCACAAAACCCATGAATCAGATTAGTATAAGAAACCTCATTTCTGCGGCAACCTTTACTTGGCATCGACAGAAAAATTCTATTAGCATTATCTACATTCTTATTCCTACAATATCCTAATATCAAAGACGTATAAGTAAACGTATCCAAACTGAAACCAGCTTGCACTATCTTACTAACATACAGCTCTGCCTCAACTACATTACCCAATTTACAATATCCATTAACCATAGTGTTGAGTGTGTATACATTCGGTGTAACCATATCATTCAACATCTCTAAATACACACTTTTCATTTCATCAATCATAAGAAACCGCGACAACAACATCAACAGCATATTATAGCACCTAAGAGAGAGCTCAAATTTGAAACCATCCCCCCGTCGGTTCATACTCCGCAGCATTTCCAACACGAACCGCGCATTCTCTAAGGAATCCGTGGATTTAATCATCAGAATCCGCATATTTTCAGCAATGCGGAGGTACCCATTGGGGACAAGGATGTTCAACATAGAAACATAGGATTGAACATTGTGTTTGAATCCATGCTTCTGTCCGATCCAATTGAAAAACGCAAGAGCAGTTTGGGGATCGAGATCGAGGGCGAGGAGGGAAGATACATGAGAGGGAGCAATAGAGGGGATCAAATTCTTCAGAGAAGGATGTTTCTGCCAATTAGGTCGAGAGAGAATGGAGAAGAGCTGCGCGGGTATATCATGTTCTAGAGGAAGGGTTTGAGAAGCAGCAATCGAGGTGAAGAACTTGAATGTGAGTCTGAGCTTGAGGAGCTTACCTGAGTTGGCAATGGCGGCGGAATTTGTAATCATCGTTGGGGATTGGACGGCGGTGAAGAAGAATCCATGTATGAACGAGGAATTTGGCGATGATGGAACAAGATTCATCAAGCGATTGATGATCCTTGCAGCTCAGATTCGACAATCTAGGAAATCGGCGGACTGAGTTTCTGTGCGGCGGCGATTTACCCTTCTCGCCGGTACAGGAAAGAGACGCAAAAGTGAAGAAAAGAGCAGGTCGAGAAATGAAAGCAGGGTGGGATTTTGGAATAAATAGCTCTTTTTGACATAAGAATCTTATGTTAATAAAACCCTTGGGGGTGTTTGTTTTCGTTTTCGAGTAGAATTAGATCGAAGATTTACTAATTTTCCTTTCAAAAATTTATTTTCAAATCGTTTTTTTAACTATTATTTTTTTATAAAATAATATTGGAAGATGGAGATTCGAATCTATAATCTATGGTTATTGGGTCTTACAAGATGACAGAGCTATGTTACTTTTCACTTTTGTAACTATTCTAAATAACTATTTATTATTCATTTTTAACCATTTAATTCTACTCATTGATTTATAACTATTAAAAATAATTTATTATTTTTAACTATATTTATTATCATTCAAAATAACTCATTTTAATCCCTCATCTTTAATCTTTTTTTTAACTATTCAATTTAATTCTACATTTGAACCAAGTTTTTATTCTAACTCCTCTAAAAAACACACACATCCAACCATCTTGTATTTTCGTGGAGGGATTTTTTCCCTTTTTTTTTTTTTTTTTTTTTTTTTAATTTAGGGTTGGAGGTTTCAAAATAATTGAGACTAGAATAATCTTGGGTAGACATTTTTTCATTATTGTTTTTTTTTTTGTTAAAGTATGTGGAGATTTAAATTTATAATTTATAGTGGTAGACATACACTTATCTCGATTGAACTTAGAGTGTATATGAATAGATTAGATTCAATTAGAAGAATTTTTTGGATTAAATCCACGTTTTTGGGTTGATTGATTTTGAACATGTTCAACCTTATATACTAGAGTACTCCAACTCAATCTATATTTTTTTTATTGGATTATCGAATAAACTCTTTTCCTTGTTCAAGGTCATGTCCATAGTCTACAAATATGTAAACAATTATTATTATCAAAAAAAAAGAAAATTGCATGATGTTAAACTTGAACTCAAGATTCTATGTGATTAAGGCATGTTTCTTAATAACATATCTGGTTAGTTAATCTTATACATAAATAATTTTTTTGTACGCCCCTAATTGAATTGGTGTTGTGTTATTGACCATGTTATTATTGTTTCTAAATAATTAAATAATAATAATAATAATATTTTTCAACCAAACCACATAGTAACCACTCAATCACAAACGAAATTATTGGATTTCTACTTCTTTTAGTATCAGATAAAACTTACTATTAATTTTAATTCATTGAAGTGTACTCACCAATTTTTTTTGGAAGAATGTAATCACGATTCAAATGTAATCATCCTACCATTACAAGAAAAAGGTATTTTGCCGATGTAGGAGACACTACGATAAAAATATCGTAGTACTTTGTTTGAGGAGAGGATTATGTTGGGTAAACAAAGTATCCTACATTGATGTGAGACCTCTTAGGAGATGCCAAAAAATAAAGTTATGAGGGGAAATTCTCAAAATAGATATTTAATTATTTTTTTAAATTACTAATAGACCGGCAAAGTATCCCACATCACTAAGTTTAGAGAAAGATTTTGGGTTTATAAGGAGGGTATAACACCTTCATTGATGTGAGGTCTTTTGGGAGATCTTAAAAACAAAGACATGTGGGGTAATTCTCAAAATAGACATTTAATTATCTTTTCAAAAGATTTTGGGTTTATAAAGAGGGGACAACACCTCCATTAATGTGAGGCGAGATGACTAAAAATAAAGTCATGAAGGATAATTCTCAAAATAGACATTTAATTATTTTTTTAAATTACTAATAGACCGACACTTTTGGAATATCCCCATGTAAAAAAAACAGGGGAAAATAGGTATTAATTTTAGATGTTAAAATTAGGTTGAAATTTTAGTTGTAGGTTTGTTCTATTTTGAAATTTAGTGTTAAGTTTTGTTCAGGTGAGAAATAAGTTGAAATTTAGTGTTAATTTTAATTAAAATTAGTTTTAGGGTTATAATTAGGTTGAAATTTTAGTTGTAGGTTAGTGTTAGGTTTTGTTCAAAATCAATTTAGGGTTAGAAATAGGTTGAAGTTTAGTGTTAATTTCACTAATATATATATATATATATTTTAAGATTTAAATCCCACCAATATAATTGCACGTAGAGCTTAAATAATGGAGTCATTTTGATGGAAGTACAAAGATCAAAATGAATTACATTCCGCCTTAAACTTCGTCAAAAAAGTACATGTGTCTATGTTATGGGTTTTTTTTTTTTTTTTTTGAGTAAATTGAAGAGTGATTATAAATGCCGATTTCAGCGATCGAACCCGTAATATTGATGTTAAACTAATCTACAACCAAATAATGAAATTATTACGTCACTGACCTATTCGATTATGTAATGGGTTTTTTTAAATGCAAAGGTTTAGGTCAATACCACCATATTCACCTAAGTCTTATAAAAATCTCTTATTAGAAGATGAATATTTGATTTCATTAGAGAATTTTTCGGGATGGAAAATAATGAATAAATATTGGATAAAAAATAACAATAAATTGTCTCATAATATGTTGGTGGAGTCAAAAAGTTTTAGGGATAGCAAAGTTCTATATCAATCGATTGTAGAAAATTAGCAATCCGTGTAGGAAGTATATGAACGCACTTCATTAACTCATAAATGGAGTAAAATTCATGTACGAGATGTTAGCTTCGTATATTCATTGGGTGTATCGTGAAGAACTCAATTGAATTTAGGGGTTTTTGCAGGAATAGACCAAATTGATAAAATATTTACAACACTAGACAAATTTGAAAAATTTAGTAATCATAGTCAAATACACGGTATAAGTAATACTTTTTATACTGAATAACTAATTCATAATACAGTATGATGAGTATTATTTATATTTATCAAGAGTTTGAAATACAATACTCAGTTAATTTTAATTAAGGGGAAAATGTACGGCTTAAATAGAGGTCTTTGAGCTAAATAACAAACTAACTAATGGTAACTAATGGAGGTTAGAAGATAAACAATATAACTGATTGGTACAGACTGGAAAATCAGTTTTAATAATTCTAATATTCTAATACACCCCCTTCAAGATGGAGGTTGATGCAAATCTAAAACACCCATCTTGGACAAATGAGACTTCAACACAGTTTGATGGAGAGCCTTAGTAAACATGTCTGCAAGCTGGTTTGAAGACCGAATGGGAAGCAACCGCAGCAAACCTTTGTCAATCCTTTCTCGTACAAAGTGGCAGTCTATTTCGATGTGTTTCGTTCGTTCGTGGAAGGTCGGATTTGAGGCAATGGATATAGCAGCTTGATTATCGCAGAAAACAAGAGCTGGATGACGAACATCGACCTGTAAATCAAAAAGAATTTGTGTTAGCCAAGATAGCTCACTAGAAATGACAGCCAATGCTCTGTACTCGGCTTCGGCTGAAGATTTAGATACAGTTGCTTGCTTCTTTGACTTCCAACAGATGAGAGAATCTCCAAGGAAAATGCAGAATCCGGTCACTGATTTGCGAGTGTCTAAACAAGAACCCCAATCAGAATCAACATAACCTTTCAATTGGTAATTCTGCATCGGTTTAAGCAAAAAACCTTGTCCAGAAGTTCCTTTTAGATATTTTAGCAAGTGAATAGCTGCATCCATGTGATCAGAATGAGGACAAGCCATAAATTGACTTAGATTTTGAACAGGAAATGTTATATCTGGTCGAGATATTTGTAGATATAAAAGTCTACCAATGAGTCTTCTATATTCAAGAGCTTTATCAGAGTTTAACAAGCTACCAGATTCCTTTGTTAATTTTAAACCAGGAATCATAGGTTGTAATGTTGGTTTAGCGGCAAGAAGACCATGATCCTCAAGTAATTGAAGGCAATATTTTCTTTGAGAGATATATAGGCCCTGATGAGATCTTAGTAACTCCAAGCCAAGAAAATATTTAGCTTGACCCAAGTCTTTGAGTTGAAAATTAGCCTTAAGGCAAGCCTTAACTTTGTCAATTTCCAAAGAATTAGGTCCGGTTAATAAGATATCATCAACGTATACTAGTAAAGCAATAAACGAACTTCCTTGTCCTCTTGTAAAAAGAGAATAATCAGATTTAGATTGTATAAATCCATTGGTAATAAGAACATTTGA
>JBBMEF010000014.1:3999057-4014595 GCA_037832685.1 Sicyos baderoa | reverse complement strand
TATATAAGAACAAAACTAAAATTCAAGTTATCAACTTAACCATCAAAGTCCGATATCATTCGATAATTATTTTTCATATTATTTTACAAAAAGAGAATAATATCTTTTAAATCTTAATATCGAAAATCTTAGTTTAGTTCAAAAGAAAAATTCAAATTAATTCTTTCAGATTTTCAAAGATCAGTTTAGAATATCCAAATAAATCAAAATTACAATCTTCAATAATCTTCTCCAATAATTTAAATTGAAACAAAAATTAAACAAAAATATAATATCAAATTCATTTGTATTTACAAAAATGTGGAAATAAGAAATAAAACAGAGAAAAAATACGTGTCTAAATTTACGTAAGCAAACATTCCGATATTTTTCTATGTATATATGATAAACATTAATTTTCCTCAAATCCCCACATTCATTCCTTATTAATCTCCTAATTGAAATTTCCATGTTGGTGAGTTAAGTCAATATTCCAATCCCCAGCGGGCAAAAACGACCACCAATCACTAACTTCCACGTGTCCCACCCTTCCCCATATAATCCATCGCCGCCTGTGACGCAGCCTCCATCACCGCCCGATTTCAATTCCTCTGCTCTGAACAAAGCCATGCGCCGTAAAGCTCGCTCCACTCTTCTCTTCTCCTTCGCCGTTTTCCTCATCTTCGCCTTTCAATTCTCCCGCAAGGCCTTCTTCCCCGGCGCCGGCACCGGCTCCGCCGACCTCCCGTTTCGCCGGTTCAATCCCGTCGCTAATTACGCTCTCCGTGAAAGAGTTTTTCCAGATCACCTCGCTCACCGGAGCCGCCGGGCCTCGTCGGTTCCCAATCCCGTTCCGACGGTTGCGATTCTTCTCCCCGATTGGGAGATTCTTTTGATCTCTTCTGGCTCCGATTCTCTCAAGGATTACCTCTGTTTGTTCCAGAACAATGCTACTTCGCTGGCGAACTTCTCCGGGACTCTGGATTTCACCAGTCGGGCGACGTTTAAGTGCCTTATGCCGGATTCCGTCCGCCGTCTCCGGCCGTTTTATCAACCGATCCTCACCAAGTCGCCGGGGATGAAGTTTTCCTCTCCGGCGCCGGAATTGCTGAGGTGGACTTTTCTTGCTTACGAAGCTTTCGAAACAGAGCACGACGTCGTTTTATTCGTCAAAGGCGTAAACCACCGCCAAGGAACAAACCGGCCGCCGGCCGGTTTAAAATGCGTGTTCGGTGACGGCAATGACGCCGTTAGAACCGCCGTTACCAGCTCTGTGCAGGAAGTCTTCCGTTGCCGTCATCCGGATTTAACGGCGCGAGAAAATCACGATAACTTCAGAATCAAAATCAGCCTCGAGATTCTCGACGTCAATGGCGGGAAAAGCATCATTGTGCCTTCCGTCGCCTATTACTCTCCGCCCCGCCGTGAAGTCGCCGCCGTACACAACGGCGACGGAGGAATCGTGGTGAAATCGAAATCGATGATTTGTGCTTCTACGATGGTGTACAACGTCGGAAAATTCCTGAAAGAGTGGGTGATTTACTATTCCAAAATCGGCGTTGAGAGATTCGTGCTGTACGATAACGGAAGCGACGATGAGATTCCGATAGTGGTGAAGGAATTGATCGAGGAAGGATTCGAAATCGAGATCGTGTTCTGGATCTGGCCGAAAACGCAGGAGGCTGGATTTTCTCACAGCGTTGAGTATTCGAAGAAATCCTGCGAATGGATGATGTTCGTCGACGTCGACGAATTCGTCTTCTCTCCGTCGTGGTTGAATTCGTTGAAGCCGTCGCCGGACATGCTGAAATCAATACTTCCGCCGGCGAAGAGCGACATCGGAATGATCTCGGTGATGTGCAACGATTACGGGCCGTCGGGTCGGGTCGGGCACCCGGCGGAGGGGGTAACGCAGGGCTACAACTGCCGGAGAAAAATAGAAGAGAGGCATAAATCGATTGTGAAATTGGAGGCGGTGGATCCGTCGCTGTTGAATGTGATTCACCATTTTCGATTGAAGCCGGAGTTCCGATCCCAACAGATGAGGACGGAGGAGGCGGTGGTGAACCACTACAAGTACCAGGCGTGGCCGGAGTTCCGAATGAAGTTCCGGCGGCGCGTGTCGGCGTACGTGGTGGATTGGAAGGAGTCGGCGAATCCGAGGTCGAAGGATAGGGCGCCGGGGCTGGGTAACGCCGCCGTGGAGCCGCCGGAGTGGCCGAGGAAGTTTTGTGAGGTTAGAGATGACCGGTTGAGATTGCTGACGCAGAGATGGTTCGGGTTTGAAACGGCGGACGGGTACAGAATGGCCTGGCAATGATCACCAATTTTTTTGTTATTTTATTGTGTATATTTTTAGGCTCACCAAATACAGAGAATAAAAAATATATATTCATATGTTTTTTTTAAACAATTTTTTTTTCCTAATTTTCGTTTTTTTTGTTAAAGTTTTATTTTAATCTTGGTTTAAATAATGTAAAAGGAGTTTATGTTCTATACAAATTGGAAGTTAAAAAAAATCAAAATGTGTACACATTTTTCAAATTTATGGAAAAAAAAAACATATTATAGTAAAAATTGTTCTATAATTTTTAAAATTTAGAGTAATGTTTTACAAAAAAAAAAAGAAAAAGGAAAGTTATAGATATTAATTTAACGATTTTTTCTTTCTCAAAAAAAAAAAAAAAAAAAATTTAAGGGTTTTTTCTTCCAGAAAAATGGTGCTTATATTTAGACGTTTGATAATTTAGAAATCAAAATATAACGTTTTCAAAAAATGAAGAAAAAATTAACAATTCCAGCAAATTTAAAATTAAATAGATAGATTTGATAATTATTTAATTTTCTTTTTATTATTTGTTTTTAAAATTTAAGATTATATGTTCGGATCAAAATATGGTTTTATTACTTTAATATCTTTGCCTTTTACTTACGTTTATTAAAACTAAATAAAAACATGAAAAAATTGTCCAAAAAAAAGTTAAAAATTCAAAATTTGAAAGAAAGAGACAGAGTTACTCAACACTTATTTTGATTTTACTTAAGTAAGATAAAATTATACCTAGTATTGTATCAAAAAAAAAAAACTTAGTAAATTTGAATAAATATAAGGTTAAATTAAAAAAAAAAAAAAAAAAAGTTCGTCTAATAATCATTTTGTTATACATTTTTTATTTTTAAAATTTAAATTTATAACAATTATTTTATCATATAGTTTCAAAATATTTACTTATGTTTTTGAAATTTGATTAATATTCACCTATATTTTTTAAAAAAATTATAATATATAAGAAAATTCTATAAAAATAAGTTTAAATTTCAAAAACAAAACACAAAAAATTAAATGATTATCAAAATGATAATCTAACGAGGCTTTAGTTTTAAATTTTTAAGATCTCTATTTATCGTAATCATTTATGTAGCTTATTCATTTTCATTTTTTCTGATTTTGTGTTGAATAAGTAAATAAGAAAATGAGACTAGACTTGAGAAACTTGCGTGTATATCAAGTTCGTTGAATAAATCAAATTTGGAACGTCGAATCTAATTTTACGTTTTAATTTCTTTTATATAAATAATAATAATAATAATAATAATAATTTCTTCCATGTAAACGTTTTTCTTGTTCGGTATTATGATGAATAAGGGAGCGAAGGTTTTTTTTTTTTTTTTTGAGATTACATCAAGTGATGGTAAGAGTACTCAAACTCAAGATATTTTAATCATTAAGCAGTTAAGCAATTGCTCATGTTGCGTATATGATTCTGGTAATTAGAAGGAGCGAAGGTTTATTCTAATTATAAGAATTGTACATCTATATTTTACCAATTATATTTCTTGTGTCCAAGCTAAAAGAAGCCTGGTTTTGAAATGGTTAGTTTGATGGTTTTATTATTCAAAGGAAATTCAATATTAAAATCCCAAGTTTTATGTTGATAATAGGTATTTAACTTTCACTTACATCCTACATGAGTTTATTGGTTTGAATATATTTTTTTTGAAACAAAGTAACCTCCCTAGACCACGTATCGAAGACATCGAATGAATAGTTTTACAAGTAAGTCTTTAAGTTTGTGGAAAATAAACTTTTACCAAAAAAAAAATGAATTTTTCATGAATAACAAAAAAAATCAAATTGATTACCACAACATCAATAGGATTCCAATAGGATTGATATATTTCAATTCAATGAAATTGATAGAATTTAAAAGTGAAACTTATAAATAATACTTTTAAAAAAATAAAGGAAATATCATATTTTCTGTCTACAAAATAATTTTAAAATTATAACTCTTTTATTAATCAATTGGACCTAAAAAAGTGTTTTCAATCATTGAAATTATATTCGAGTGAATTATTTAAGTCAAATTTGAATAAAAAACTGTTGTGTTTTCATTTTGAGTATAGCTTAAAAAATAAATGGTACATTTCTTTTAGCTCATGCGTCTTTTTTTTTTTTTTTTTTTTTCTTTTTTTAAAAAGTTTAGCCCATGCGTTTTAATAGTTTAGCAGTTTCGTGTAATTTATTAGGCTACACTGTATTAATATTAATATATTTATTTAAAATTAACATTTTTTTATAATGTCATAATTGACTGAAGGAATAAAAATTTTAAATTGGAAGGAGACTAATCTAACCTTGGTACTTATTTTTCAAATTAAGATAAAATATCTTTATGTGACAAGTAGTTTGACAAACTTGATAAATTAACTGAATAGTAATAAAGTTCATTTAATAGCTTTTTGTTTTTATTTTCCAAAATTATATTTTTCTTAAAATTAAATTTTGATAAACTTCTTCCACTCATTAGTTCATTTTATTTTACTATATATGATTTAAAATGTTTCAAAACTCATGCTTAAATTTTGCAATTTTCTATCTTTAAATTAAATTTATACTTAAAAAAACTAAAAGGTTATTTTCTTTCATAATATAAAAAATGTGGTGAAAAAGTAAAATTTTGATCCACAAGATTTATTCCATTTTAGTTTAAGAATTTTCAAAAGTTTAATTGTAGTTATTCTATACCAAATGGATAGGTAATGACCAAAAATAGCATAACTTTACTGACATCTTGTACGACCTAGTAACCATGATGATAGATAATACAATTTTATTATCTTGATTGGTGTTAATTAATATCAACTTCAAATCACACTTCGAGCTAGTTCTCTTCCCTTAATATATACTAAAAAAATTGTAGTCATTGTACATTTTTTTATTACAAAAAAAAAAAAAAAATCTTAAAATTCGAAGTTAATATTTATTGGAACTACACCAATCATACAGTTTAAGAATTAAAATTAAATTTTTGAAAGGTGGTTAATATAAATAGAACAAACTTCAAAATTTAATACTAAAATTAATTTTAAAAATTTTAAAAATTAAAATGAAACAAATTTGATGATCGAACTATTCTTTCACTCAAAGTTTCTCCTTATTCTAGAACCGCTTGATTAGCTAATAAATCAATCATTTTTGTAATCCAAAAAAATAAAATCACCCATTTTTATCCCAATTTTAAGAAATAAAATATCACACTATTTATTATTAATTTTAATTTAATTAATTTATTTATTTTGTGAAAAGGAAATTTCACACTTGCATTTTGTTAACATCAACTAAAAATATATAATATAGTACACGCCAAACATATAACTTACTTAATAACATTAAAATATGTAATTTTCTTATAATGAAAAGTCAATAAGTGACATTGTTGATAGTTAAGTACAAGAGGATGATAGAATAAAAATAGAATACTAAAGTTTTTTCCATCGCATCATTATTTCTTATTTCAGCAGCCAATTGCAATTGGAGCTTATCCAAAGAAAAAAAAAACTATAATATAGAAAATAATTATAATGAATTATACAATAAGACAAACAAAACAATTTTAAAACAAGCAAGAATGGCATCCATAAAAGCTATATAAAACATTATTTATTTATTTTTTATTAAATAGTAGTTTAGAGTTGGTCTCATTAGTTTATGTAAAATAATTATTTTGAATCTTACATTAAAAATTGAGAATAACTCTTAATATTTTATAACGTAAGTGAGTTATTTATTTGAATGTGAATTGATTTTGAAATAAATTTTATTGTAATATTATATGATATTAAAATTTATTAAATTTAAATATACATTTGAGATGAAGAAGTGGCGTAATAGTTCATTATTTGACGTTAAATTAGTTTAACGTCAACGTGACAAGTTTAATTTAAATAATTGATATTTATCTCCTTTCTTTGATATGTAAGATTTTCTTTTTTAAAAAAAAATAATTAAATATACGTTTGTATGTCAACTTGTGGGAGTGTCATGCCTATCGAATAGATTTCAAAAGCAATTATTTAATAGATAAACTTTTGTGTCTTAATCCTCATTAAAATAAAGTTTTTCATACATAACTAAATGGTACCTATTGCTTTATAATAGATACTTCTTCATTATTATTTTTTTTCTAAATAAAATTAGTTGAAATGGAAAAGACTATGTTTTGTAATATTTAGGTGGTGAGATTGGAATATGAAATTTTATGATATATTTTATGTTATTGAAACTACACTCATTTTTTACCAAAATGAGAAGACCCATACAATGTTTTCCAAATTTATGGCAGTTATTATTTATTTTATTTTATTTTTATTTTTTTCATTTAGTAAATGAGTAGTTTCAATTTTGGGCATAAATGGAAATGGATGAAACAAAGAGAGCAAATTCTATAATCTCCTTCACTTTGGCAACAATGATTAATACAAGGTCAAATATGGGAATATAAGGCAAATCCTTTAATTTTAGCATAATAATTGAGCTGTTACTTTAAAAAACACAGTCATTACCAAACATATATTACAACAATTCCATATTCCATATTTCATGTTTTTTTTTATTAAATTTAATTTATTACTATGTTTGTGATGAAACAGAATAATGAATGGAATCTTAGGTTATTTGAGGTTGTTGTTATAAAATATAATTGTGGTTAGCTGTCTCAATACAATGTTGCATTGTTGTCTTTAGTGGATCCAAGAATTTATATGTTTTTCTTCAATTTTTTATTTTTTATTTTTTGAAACAATTTTTCTTCAATTTTTGGCATGCATGGATAAATGGAAAGTTTGGGGGATGGAAGAAAAGTTATCCCATATTTTTGTTTAAAAATTCCATTGTCGGGACTGAGTATAACCTTAAATATTCCATACTCCATAGTACCCAACCGGTGTCTAGAAATTCAAATTAAAAAAAAAAACTTAAAAAAAATAAGAAATAAGTGAACTGTGTAAATAAAGGTTAGAAACGGGCACAACCAACTTCGCTTGGTATAAATAAACTAAGGAAAGAGGATCGTCTTCCATCCAAACTAGGTCTTCAATCGACTTCTCCGCTAATTTAGCAACGAGTGAGCTAAGCCATTCGACCCCTTTTTGCACTGTACTTCAATTTTTTAGGCCAAAAATGTATGTCACATAGAGTACCCTTACAACTCTATATGTCTATATAGTTTGTCACTCATAAATTCGAATTTGAGGAAAAAATATTTCGTTGCCGGGAATCGAACCCAGGTCTCCTGGGTGAAAGCCAAATATCCTAACCGCTGGACGACAACGGATCTATGAATTTTGTTGACAAGATTAATGGTCATAACTAGCCCAACAACAAACTATTTAAGTTTGTTAATTTAAGAATTATTCAGAAATTAAATTAAGTTGTCGTCCTATTTAGCATTTTAAAATTACGTAACTGTTTAAAAAATTTAGTTCTAATGTTATTTTTAAAATATGCGCAACAAATTAATAACATTTTTTACTAATGATGAGAAGCTAAGTGTCAGGTCGTACCTTTTGACTCGTACCATAATTTTTCGTCGATCATGGTCAATCTTTCGGGGAACTTCAGCTTTGTTGGACCTTAGAGCGAGATTCTTATCTTCAACCAAGCTTCATCTATGATATAACAGAAGTCTACTTGGCGACGTGTATTTCAACTATCTTACGACTCTAGCCGACTTGCCTCTACCCTAGACTAAGTCTTAAGGCTCTACCTTGACTCTACATCAAATTTATGTCACATAGAGTACCCTTACAACTCTATATGTCTATATAGTTTGTCACTCATAAATTCGAATTTGAGGAAAAAATATTCCGTTGCCGGGAATCGAACCCGGGTCTCCTGGGTGAAAGCCAAATATCCTAACCGCTGGACGACAACGGATCTATGAATTTTGTTGACAAGATTAATGCTCATAACTAGCCCAACAACAAACTATTTAAGTTTGTTAATTTAAGAATTATACAGGAATTAAATTAAGTTGTCGTCCTATATTTAGCATTTTAAAATTACGTAATTGTTTAAAAAAATTATTTCTAATGTTATTTTTAAAATATGTGCAACAAATTAATAACATATTTTACTAATGATGAGAAGTTAAGTGTCACGGTCGTACTTCGTCGGGGTCTGTTTGGACCTGAAACGGGACCAAACGGGCCTTTATAGTGAAACATGGGCTTACCAGGGCATTTCGGTACCTACCGGGACCTCACGTGGCCTTTTTGCTCAAATCGGGAGCATAAACATGCAAACCGGAGCTTTTTAGAGCATTCCGAGGCAAACCGGAGAATATCGGGCAAAACCGTCCAAAACCGGGAATACCGAGTCCATCGATGCATATCGGGGCCATCCCGAGCCACGGGATGCCACCGGGCTTTCATACTTCACCGGACATGCCATCTCGAATCCCCCTTGGGCCACACCCATGTGTCGAGGCCTACACGGACATCCATCCATCCGGGGCCATTTCAAGGCACGGGCCCTCCTTGTCCCATGTCGAGCCTTGTCACCATCGCGTCCCGCTTGCCCGACACATGATCCAACCTCCATGCCCAAGAGGGGGCGCAATGTCGGCACACCCGTGCCACCTGACACTGTCCTTGGGAACCCTTTCCAAGGAAGACACCCATGACACTCGTCATGCAGATGCTCGCCCACACCATGACACACTCATGTGCCATGGGGTAGCTCACTTAGACCATAGGGCCCACAACTCCCCCTATAGTAGCACTTTGGCCCATTCTTGCTATGACAGGTTTGCACGTCTTTTTGGCGAGGAGACATACGGCAACGTAGAGCGTTCGTCTGGTGTCCGATCGACACCAAATTTGGCGAGTTTACTTCTTTCATATATACGAACTCAACTCTAGAGCCTTACCTCAAAACTCGACCTGGAGGCACGACTTTCGAGGCTGTCGGCCGGAGTCCCATCATGGCCCCCATTGGCTTGTCTCTAACACTGCCGACGACCTAGCCTTGGCATTACGACCATGGGTCAACTTGGCAATGGATATACTACTCAAGTTGGTGTGTTGGATGATATATTGTCCTCCTCGATCGCATCACGACTCTTCCGGCCTTGGCCCTCAACGGCCACACGGGTGCCATTGTCATGAAACATTTACTTGGCTCCGCCCAAGTGGGGTCACGACATACTACCATCAAGTATGATCGTGACATCCTTCCCCACTTAAACTGTCAATGTCCTCGATGACACACACTAAGGCTCACTCGGCCTTTGGCCCTCGCTCGGCCCCACAGAAGTCATTGTCTTTGACCCCTTTAACTTAGCTTTTCGCACAAGTGGGGTCACGTCATACTACCATCAAGTATGATCGTGACACTAAGCACCTATTAAAGATATAAGATCTAGTTAGTGATTTTTAGTTTTTGACAAAAAAAAAAAATCTAGTTTGTGAACTACTAACCTAATAACAGTATTAGAAGTCACTTCACAATTTTACAATTGTGATATTTTGACTATTTTTTAAAAAGAGAATTTAAGGTGATAATGATTAGAAGACTTGAGAGCATTTGGGTTGACATTTTCTTTAGTTTGTTTACACAAAAGCCAAAGTTCAAATCTAAATAGTAAATTTTATGGTAGTACTTAAACATGAATTTTATATAAATAAGTGAACCCAGCAACATAAAACAACATATTTTATATAGGTAGTTTGTAATGAAAAAAAAAAGTCATAAAAAATCTCTCTTCATTATCACTCAAATAAGAACAAACTTGTGGAAACCGGAAGAAAACTGAGTATAATAGTTTTTTTTTTTTTTTTTTTTTGATACTCGTGACTGTCTAGTCTAACTTGCGTGCACCTCGACTAATGTCACAAGACATACCGTCTGACCTTACAACATTTGGATGTCAAAGAAACTTGTAAAAAATTAATTCTTAAGTAGGTGACCACCATCGATTGAACCCATCACCATAAACGGAGTATGATAGTTTTGTTTGATGCTAAAATTTAACGAACAGCTTCACACATTTGATGAAGTTGAAATTCAAATACCTGAGAAAGACATGATTCAGAGATTAACAAAGGACTCTGTGATGAAAGCAAATTGCCTCATATATGCCCCCCTTGACTTGGAGTTCTTTTTTTATAGTTCAATAACAATTGAAGGTGGAGGATTCAAATTCACGACTTCTTGTTCTTGGTCATGGACACACACTTATGAGTTATGCCGGTTGGCTTGACTTGAAGTTCAATTTGAGCCCTGTATTTATATGGTAAGCTGATGCATTTCATTCAAAGCTGGGATATTGATGCTAGTTTTCAACACACAGAGAAGTTAAGGTACCAGGAGCACAACTGAATTGAATATATATATATCTACAACAGGATGGGTGAGAATTTAAGAGATATATTTGAAAGGAAAAAAAATGAGCAGTGAAATTAGAAGGTATATTGATAATAGAACAGAAGTCAAATTAGAAGGTAAATTGATGTGCTAGTTGGCATAATGTATTTTATATTTTTATTAGTACAGAAGAGGGTGTGTAGATAGTATGTATGCAGAAGCAAAAATTATAGTGCAGTGAAAATGAAATTGCCACTCTCCGACAAAGCCTCCCGTGTGGAACTAAGAGGGGAAAGATTCAATTCAAGGTAACCTACTACCTATGAATTAATTTCTTACAGATTTACTTGACATCTAAGTGTTGTAGGATTATGGTATATGTCCCGCGAAAATAATCGAGGTGCACGTCTAATCACGAATATCAAAACTAGAAAAAAAGCTGAAACAAGTTTCACAATTATTTTTTATTTTTTTATTTCATATTCCCACGAGGAGACTACATACCTTACATAAATAGTACTACTCTACTACTACCAAATAAGGGGAGTGACAAATACCGAGTTTTCAGGATCAAACAATCAAACAAGCCAACATGTCACGACCCTTTTGATCGTCTCGCATTAATTCGATGATGCAAACCAATGATACAAAGATATACAGAAGCAGATAAGTAACAAAAAATGTCTTACCAAGAAAGTATCATCTTTTTGCTTGTAACAACATTGAAGTAATTTGTTTGTCCATGAGAAACCCAGCATTTTCTGCTTCCTTGTAGATTTCCTTACACTTGGCTAACCTCCCTGAAACTAAATAAATGGTAATCAAATTCCTATAAATGCCATAAGTAGGGGCAAAACCAGCCTCCTTAAGCTTTGCAAAGTATCTAACAGCCCTGGAAAGATCACCAAGAGCAACAAAAAGCTTTATCACTACACCATAAGCAGGAAGATCAAAAATACAGTTTGCAGCCTCCATTTCCCACACTACGGATAAAGCCTCCCTATACTTCCTCTCCGAATATCGACTATGAACTAAAGCCGTGTACAAAACCACACCGGCTTCGTGCCCAGATTCAACATACCAGCTAAAAAGCCTCTCACCAATTTCAAATCTGCCAAGCCTTGTGCTAACCTTAATGATAGCTGAAGTATCTTGCTGGCTTAACTTCAAGGCTTCTCTTTGTCCTAACTCATCCAGTAAGGTAAGAACCAACATGTTCTTATCAGGGTTGTTCCCCAATTCCAATATCAACTTCACATGAACACTGGGATCCAACAATCTGTTACTCTTCTTAGCAGCTATAAGAATCTTCCAAGCAAGGTTTAGCCTCCCACCTCTGATAAACCCTCTCACCATCGCCTCGAGCACGCCTCGGCCCGGAACTCTAGTGAACTCATCCAAGTTGAAGGGTGGTTTCAGTTCATGGTTCCTTGCAAGAACCTCAACCGTGGAGGCCAGAACACGATCATCTGGAAAGAGCCTGGACTGTTCTTGAGCCCAACAGAACGTGTTTAGAGCTCTTTCAGCAAGACCCATGTGCCCCAATTCCCTAATCGTCATCGAAAGAGACCCTTTCTGCAAAAACGGCGCCCATCTGTTGAGAACTTCGGACACGTTTTTCTCCGGCGGCAGATCGCGAATCGCTCCGGCAAGGCCGATGAGAAAACTAGGGCACTTGTAGATTTGCTTGGACGTCAATGCACGCGAAGAAACGGCTGTTCTTGTGCGGGGTTTAGGGTTTGGAAGTCCTGGCGGCCGGAGCTTGTGAGGTAATGGAAGCGGGAGCGGTCTCCCCCGGTTTAATTTCCCGGGTTTTTGTGGAATTCTCCCTTGAAAAAGCGATGTAATCGCTTCGATTTCTTCTGAATCCCAAGAAATTTCACTGTCGTTGCCATCATCGGCGGCGGATTCTTCAATAGCTTCGTGTTCTTCGATTTTAGGGTTAGGGTTAGCGATTCTTTGCTTCAGGAACTGATTGACGGCGGGATCGGGGGGGAGCTTGGTCCGTCGTGGATATAGGAGGTTTTTCGGCGGTGGTTTTCTGGAGTTGTTCTTGAAATGAGCCGTCGTAATCTGGCAGCGGATTCCGGGATTTGGTTTCGCCATTGTAGAAGAGAGTGTAGTGGTTGAGAATATGGAATCCATGATTACGAGATAGAGGATTTGCAGGTGCAAAATTACAGTTTACTTGAGCTCAAATGGGTAGTGATGAAGCTAAGAAGAGATGATAATACAAAACCAGAGTGCCATGAAAATACATTTTTTTGGTTAAAATATCATTTTGGTTGCTCGACTATCATGCTTGTTCTATTCTGGTTCCTAAATTTTCACAAGTTCAAGTTTAGTCCTTCAACTTTGAGAAAAGCTTTAAAACAGTTCTGGTAGTTAAAAATAATTAATCATGGTTAAAATTGTTGATGATGTGGCAAGAAAATATCAATAAAAAAATTGGTGCCCTTTCCTTTCATCTTCTTCCTCATTCTTTCATTTCATCTATTGTGCATCAAATTGAGAATTTTTGGTCCATGATTTAGATTTCTTCCAATTTGATGCGAGAATTCTTTGTTTTCGTCGCCAATTCGATGTTCATTTTGGAGGATTATTTGTCGAACATAGCATCTAATTATGTGGGGTAGTCCAATTGGTCCTAGAGAGCATTTGGGTGCATAAGGTGATGGGTTCAAATCTCATGGTGGCCACCTACCTAGGAATTAATTTCAAATTAATACTTACAGGTTTCACATTAATCGAGGGGCGCTTGTGCATCCAAACTGGCTTGGACAGTCACGGACATCAAAAAAAAAAAAAAAAAGAATTGATTAACTTAAATCCAAATATTTCAAACTCAAAGATCGTCTAATTTATACCCGGTTGGGCGGATTGAAGGATTTGGGAGGCTAGAACTCGGAGAAGGGGGTCGGAGGGAGACGGCGACGGCGGAGGATAGGGGTGGTGGTAGGTTAGGGCTTTTGGGGGAAAATGGTGGCGTTGAAGTTACTTTCTTCACAATTTTAACCATGATTAATTATTTTTAACTATAAGACTATTTTTAAGCTTTTCTTAAAGTTGAGATCAAAATTGGACATTTCAAAGTGTAAGGACCAAAATAAAACAAGTATTGAGGGACCAAAATGGTATTTTAATCCTTTTTTTTAAGAAGATTTGTGTCAGCTTACACACATCTTGATTAATATTACTCGTCATACTACTTAATCCTATAACAATTACTGTCATATATTTTTTCTTACTTTATATCTACTTGTTACCTATATTTTTAGAAACCAAATTTAAATTTTAGAGAAGCACAGATAGTTGTGTTTTGAAATTGGTTATTATTATTATTTTTTAATATAAATATATGAAAGGAAATATAAAATATATTGTAGAAAATTTAAGTATAATAAATTTAAATTTAAAAAATCAAATCATCGTAAACTAGACCCTACACTCTTTTCTTGTTCTAAAATATAGTTGTTATAATTTTGAACATTAAAATTTAAGGATGTTTTGGAAATTTATAGATGTTTGTAGTGGGGGAGATCTGATGGAAAAGTTGAAAAAAAGTTATTGTACCATAAGGTCATTCAAAATCATTTTTTATTTATTCTTCTACTTATTTAATAGGTCAAATAAGTCAAAGAAATTATGATCAATAACAATTTTAGCTCAACAACCATGTATATCACATGATTAAAATATTTTTTAAATAAATTTAGACTCTTAATTATAACTTTATCTAAACTTTAAAACTAAACATAACTTTTAAATTTATAGAAATACATCAAGTTGAATCAATTTCTTAAATCATATAATCATGTTGATACATTAAAAAAAAAACTTTATATATATAATTAGTGGATAATTATGGTGATAAAAACTTTATTAAATAATAAGATCAAACCAACCAATTTAAAATATAAAATTTGTTATGTATACTAATTTTAGGGTCATTTATTATAATACATTTTTATTAAAAATTCATTTATATTAAAATTCTGAGCGATTGAACCCAATCGAAACTCGATCAATAACTAGTGATTGAACTCAATCAGTTTGTTAAGTGATTGAACTCAACTGATTGAGTTCAATCACTGATTATTAATTGAGTTCGATTGAGTTCAATCACTCAAAATTTTGATATATATATAATTATTTTCAATTCTATAAATATAATTTTTTAATATATTTTTGTTATATATGAAACATCCATTTAAAAGAATACAAATCTATAATTTAAAAGTCAATTTTTAACTTTATTCAGATGATAAAGATCAATTTTTCATGCTTTTAGTCGGAAAAGTGTGTGTGTTTTGTGTGTAAGAGATAAGAAAAAAACAAAAGGTGGAAAGAAAGTGTCGGAGGGAGTGGGATAGAGGCTTGAGTTGATTGAAAGAAGATTTTTTAATTTCTATTCGGTTGTCTTTTTTTATTTTTATTTTTTTAATTCAACCCATTTTGAATTGAAAATAAAATAATATAATATACCGGTGATTGTTGGTTAAGTATAAAGAAGATTTAAATTGAGCATTTTTCTAAATTATAATCGTTTAAAATAACTATTCATTTATAATTATGAATTACAACTTAACTACTCATTTTTAATAATTTGTTTTAAACTATTTTAAATAACTCAATTTTACTCACTTATTTATAATCTTTCATTTGTAATCATTTAAAATAACTAATCATTTTGAATTCACATCCAAACAAGTTATTATTTTTAACTTTTCTATACAAAAACTATATAAAAACGATATTTTGGCTGTAACTCTTCCATGAAAATTTATGTTCAAATAAGTTATTATAAAAATCTCAATTTTTTAAGGGAATTTACCATGTATAGCACTTTTTCCCCTTTGCATTATATTTGTATCACAAATCCTAAAATAATTTCATTTATAGCACATTTTC
>JBBMEF010000014.1:3983445-3998957 GCA_037832685.1 Sicyos baderoa | reverse complement strand
TATATTTGCAAATACTTTCATTATTTTGCTATTTAGGTAATATTTTTGCCTTAATGTAATATACATGCAAATGCCCCATTTTTTAACTATTCAAAATAATTTGTCATCTAAAATTTAATTCAAACACCTCAAATATATAATATAAGTTTAAGTATAATACCATTTTTATATTTTTACGAGTTATGACTTGAATTTTGATAAACAAATGAGGAGAATAAGAGAACTCAAAACCCAACTCAACCGAAAATTATATGGATTAAGTTGTGTTATTGTAATAAGTTAGACGGATTAACGAATTGACCAACTCGAAGGGAAGCCGAACCCGAACCAGAAGCCGTACCATGTGTGGGTGGCATAGGCAAGTTGGGAAGAACTCGTGGGCCGTGAGCTCGAGGTGTGAAAATGGTGGTGGGGTCTCTCTCTCTCTCTCTCTCTCTCTCTCTCTCTCTCTCTCTCTTGCGGTCAAACTCTCATCTCTTTCTCTCTCTTCTTCTGGTTGCTGTTTCCTGGCTCCTCCTGTTCTTGGCCTCAATCACAGCCCTTCCTTATCATCTTCCCCATTTTTCCACCAAATTCCATTTCCATTTCCATTTCCATTTCCATCTCCTCCAGCTTCAATTCTTCACTCCTTCTTTCATGGGTGCCAGCTCAATTCCCCTGTAATGGAGTCCACTCCGGTCAACGAGCTCCCCTGCCCTTCCCCTGTTCTTGTCCTCAATCGCAACGCGAATCCATAGCTTAATGTGCTTGCTCGCCTGATCGCCTCCGCCTCCTTCCCATTCCAGGTCTGATTTCCCCTTTCTTCGATTCTCAAATGATGTTTAGTTATGGGGTTTTGTGTATTTTGAGCTTTTATTGCGATTGATTTGCGTTTCTTGTGCTGATTTTGTTGTGGGGTTTTGTGTTTTAGGGTTTGATTTGTGGGTTTAGATGGCGGAGAGTTGGGATGGGAGTTATGATGATTCTGGGAGTGTATCGGATGAGAGCAGTTACTTTTCGAGGTTGCATATCGAGCCGATTTACGACTCGTTTGTGTGTCCTTTGACCAAGCAAGTGATGCGGGACCCTGTTACCATTGAGAGTGGGCAGACTTTCGAGCGGGCGGCCATTGAGAAATGGTTCAAGGAATGTAGGGAGAGTAGGAGGAAGCCAATCTGTCCAATGACACTGAAGGAATTGCGAACCACGGATCTGAATCCGAGTATTGCGTTGCGGGATACTATTGAAGAATGGACTGCTAGGAATGCAGCTGTTCAGCTGGATGTGGCTCGGAAGTCACTTAACTTGGGCAGTCCTGAAAATGAAACTTTGGGATCTTTGAAGTATGTTCAACATGTTTGCCAAAAGGGTTTATCGAGGCATATCGCACGAAATGCCGGGCTTATACCTATGATTGTTAGCTTGTTGAAGAGCACCAGTCGAAGAGTCCAGTTTAGAGCTTTGGAAACCCTTCGGATTGTGGTGCAAGAAGACAATGATTGTAAGGTTGTTATTGAAGGTTAACTTGATTTTGTTGGCATGTTGAGTTTGTCGTTCTTTCGGACTTTCGTGAGAATTGTTTTGTGTTTCATTTGGCAGGAAATGTTAGCTGAGGGTGACACTCTTCACACAGTGGTAAAGTTCTTGCGCCATGAGCGTTCAAAAGAGAAGGAGGAGGCTGTAGCTTTGCTGTATGAGCTTTCCACGTCGGAAGCCTTGTGTGAAAAGATCGGTTCTGTTAATGGGGCTATTCTTATATTAGTTGGAATGTCGAGCAGCAAATCTGAGAACATCACGACAATCGAAAATGCCGATAAAACATTAGAGAACCTGGAGAAGTGTGAGAATAATATTCGGCAAATGGCTGAATTTGGTAGACTGAGGCCTCTTCTTACACAAATTCTTCAAGGTGAGTACACGATCTTCAGTAGTGGATTTATTAGTTGTTTTCATTTGATATTTGCGCTTCTCTTGGAAAAAAGTGAGGAAGCAAACATTTCTTATCATTGTTCGTATGCAGGAGAATATTCAATTCACCTAAAAAAGTATTTTTCCATGTTTTCTGTTCTATACTTTTTCAAGTTTCTTACGAAGAACAATTGCATAAATGCATCTCAAACCCAGTTCTGCATTATCCTTAGTTCTAAGCTAGAAAACATGGACACAAATACTTCCAGACAATATCTGGACACATGTCCGACATGCAAAATCTCGTACCCTCATTTTATGTTGTTATTATTTTTAAATTTCTGACATAGTTCCAGACACGCCACAAACACTTCACAAATACACCGTTCGAGTGGTCGATTCCACAACAACAAGGCAATGTTGGTGGAGGTGGTCGATGACGACGTCCATCGAGGATAGATGGACAAAAATGGAGAAGGAGAGAAAGAGAGAAAATACAACAGAGAGAAGGGAAATGAGGAAGAAACATAAATTTGGGATTGTTGGGTTAGACTTTCTTAAAAAAATTGTTTGTTGGCTTTTCGTTGGCATTTAAATCATAATTAGGTTTTGTTTAGATTTAAATGGATAATATTATTATGTGGTTAAATTCAAATGCTCATTAAATTTTCATTTCATTTTATATTTTAATTGTTTTCATAGTTAGTAAAAAGCCTCAAATTATTTGGTGGTGTATTGGTTAAAACACTCTTTTGTATTTATTAATTATGACTTTTCTGCCCTCCTCATAAATTGGAGAGGCCTTTTGTAATTGCCATCTTGGCTTAATTTCATCCATCAATAAAATTGTTTCTTATCCAAAAAAAAAAAAAAAAAGTAAACAGCCTCAAATATTTTAAATTTGATTTTTAATATTATACAATAATTAAAAAAAATAGTGTGTCTCCAATGTATCTGTGCCCTACATTTTAAAAAATGGTGTATCGACGTGTTTGTGTCATGTAGTGTCTCTGTTTGTCAAACCTATATTGAAGCATATTACTTTGACATTCTCTCACTTGCCTTTGGGACATGTCAGAGCTTCCTAGACCACTATTTTGCTAAACAAAACTTGCACATCACCTTTGCCTCTTAGACTAGAAGAATTCCAATGTAGAAACAGATTATAGTACACTCCTAAGAAAATGAACTCTCTAGTTTTTGATAAATATTAACGTGTGTAACTATTTTTTTTTTTTTTTACATACGCGAGTGTTCATACTAGCTAACTCATACCTCGATTATTCTCATGGAACGTCTAACTCTACTACATTTAATTGTCAAGAAAATCTGTTGGAAATTAATTATTAGGTAAGTAACCACCATGGAATGAACCCATCACATTTAAGTTCCCTAAAACTCTTTTGACCATTCACCAACAAGGGGGTGAATAGCCTAGGGTACCCCCAATATAATGGGGTGGAGCCAAGCCATCTATCGATCCAAAAGGATGAAGATTTTCCATTGCCAATGGAATTTAATATATTACTGTATATCGTGTCTCTTTGTTTCATAATTCTAACCCATGGTCCTCGGTGATATTTGATGGATTTGATGTCCGGTTGCATGTCAAAATGTGAAGAGTCATACTTTGCTACCATGAAACATCTTCTAAGTGTAGATTTTCTGATTAGAACCTCCAAATCCATTTGGCTAGGTGACTGATTTTTGTTTCTTATATCTACCATAGCGAGTCCCCCCTCGTTCAAGGGCCATTTGATTGTTTGCCAATTTATAGGATGAAAGCCTTTGGTGTCTTTTTTACCTTTCTACAAAAAGTTCCGGTAAAGCTTCTCCAATGTAGAAGTTGCACCCTTAGATATTTTGAACGAAGATAAGTAATAACTAATAAGTAGGTAAAATTGTCTATTTGGATTGGATAAAGGCTAAGCAACCTCTCTTAGATATGTGAGTTTCATTCAGCCTCTCACCCTCTCAGCCTCCTTTCAATCTTCTCGATAATAGGTACCCAAATCTGTTATGTGCAATGCTTGCTGTTAAGGGGGAAGACCCAAATTTGTGTGCAAGCGCTACATCCATGTTGGGAGCTATGTGCTCATGATGTTTCAAAATCAAATAGGAACTAAAGCTTTTCCTTCTTGGGCAATGAGAACAAAATAGTATCATCTACAAATGCGTGATGATTGATATACATCTTACCTTTTCCCACCTCTAAACCTTTGATAATGCCATGTTGAGCCTCAGTCAACCAACAAAACAAAGGGGATCAAAGAGGGATCCCCTTGTTGGAAGCCTTTGGTAGCGAAAATTTTCCCCTAGGCTTCCCGTTAAAACCTCATTGCTTTCCATGAAAGTATTTTTATTGTGTGTACACACACACATATGTAGTGCGCCTTAAGTAAAAAAGCCCATATTTTCAGTGTGCCTTGAGCCTCATGCTCCAGGGGGCCATTGCACCTTAATGCGCCTTGAACTTTTTAAAATACTGATTTGCTTCCATTCTTCTTAAAAAGATTGGACCAAGGACATCAAACGTTGCAACCCTTCACGAAAAACACAAACATCTTTATCATCCATCTATATGACCATAATTGAAACTGATCTGATATCAATTGGTAGGATCCAAATTCTATTAATATGAAAAAGATAAAGAAATATAAGATAATCAATCTTGAGAGGAACTTGGACCTCTCCATCTTGAGCATTCTCAAGTCCTAAACAACTCAATGAATATTTGATTTTCATACTATCTCACTTCCCACTCTCTCCTATTTATAATCAAATTTCCTCACCAACTCCCTAACAACTTACTAATATGGCCTTACTATGGATCTCATCAATTTGGTAGTGCCAACTGCCAAGATTCTTTATCGCATACAATATCTCTTCGTTTGAGAAAGGGGCTTCTAGATCGATGGCTTGAGATTTTGTTATGGCTTTATCTTTTGTATGCCCTCTTGGCCTTAGGGGTGTTTATTGGTCGGTCGGTGTCGATTTTCGATGAAAATTAACACGGAATCGACCTAATCGGCTAAAAAATGAAACCGAGCCGACCGGTCGGTTAAGTCGGTTAATTCATATTTTCTTTTTTTTATTAAAATAATATATTCATCATACAATTTTGTAATGAAATTTTGAGGATTTATTTTAAGAAATGAACATATAAAATAATTTTTGGAAACACATTAAAATTAAGTTAATTTTATAATAATTTAATAAGAAATATATTTAATTATATGAAGATATCAATATTTTTAAAGGAAATTTTCGGTTAACCGACCAAACCGACCGATTTAACCGAAATTTTTTCGGTTAACTATTTTTGTAACCGACACATACTTGAAAATCAACCAACCGACCCTAATTCGGTCGGTTTGGTCGGTCGGATCGGTTTTCGGGGAATGTATGAACACCCGTAGATGAACTTTTACCATTTGAGTTAATCCCCTCCACACTTCAATTTGAGTAACTAGCCAAGTTCAGATATGCATGATATACCTGAGAGAGCGACAATAGACATTGGCTTATTAAGTTGAAAATTTGTTTAGACTTTTCATTTTTTTCCTTTTTTGGAAATTTGTTATTTCCTTATTTAAAGTAATTGACTTGTCAATGATAGACTCGCGTACTCATTTTTCTTCAGATTTTATTACTAGTAGAAGTCTATCTGTGATCATTGATAAACTTCTATCAATTATAAACTCTACTACTTATAGACTTCTATTAGTGAAGTCTATCAGTTTCAGTGTATTCCGTTTTATCTTTATTTTCATTCCTTAATGCATGGAAATGGAAAGTTTGACTAAACATACTAATTGTTCACTAAAATCATGTTAGGAGCTATTTATGTATCATAATACTCAATCCAAATTGAATTTGGAAATGCATAAATATCAAGGGCAGCAAAACTAACATAAAAGAAATCATCCACAAGTGAATGGGTAGAGGAGAAACGGTATACATATCCATGATTATAGGCAACATATTTTGGGAAAGCATTCAGCAGCTGATTTTTTTTTTTTTTTTAAACACATTGTTTATTTAGAAAACAAGAATTAACAAGCAAAAAAGAAAAAAGAAAACAACTTCATATGACAGCATAGCGAGGGAATCCAATTTATTGCTTTTTTCCTTATCCAATTGAGGGAGTTGGAACAATTTCTGAGTGTGGGCTTCCACCGCGTCGCAGAAGTCTTAGGAGACACCATAGTTAGGCTTTAAGAAATTGAAACCCTTTCAAGATGTGGTTGAGGAAGGGTCTAATTTTGTATTCCCTTCTGCCAAATCATCCACCCTCTGGCCTTCCACTATGCAAGAACAGAACTTCACCTTATTCTCCTCTCCCACCTCTAATCAATCCCACGCTTCCACCACCTGTAGTTGGTGCCGATGACACGAAAGAAACAGAATCCAGTCCAAAATAAGAAAAAAAGAGAAAATGTGAAAAATACAAGATGAAATACTTAAAAAGGATGGAAAGGAACGTGAGTGAAATCAACATAAAAAGTTATGGAAGCAAGTCAATTTTATAAAAATCACCTTTTAGAGTGGCCTTTTAGATGAAAATGATGAGGATGTGGATTTAGAACTGAAAGGTAGAGGAGGAAAAATGTATCTTCATTTCGACATCCTCGTGAAAACCACCAGGCAAAGAAGTTTCGTTGGGATCAGATATGCGGTCAATTGAGGAAGAAGATAGTTTATACTTATTTTGTTATAAGGGAAAAAACAGAAAAAATAAATGGTATTTAAAATTTTACTACATCTGCAAAAAATTTAAACTTTTCTGTATATATGTTTACAAAATAGCAAACATATTTAGCTATCTGTCACAAATTTCCCATGTTAGGTGTATGTGCTCAGTCATGCTTGTCAGTCTCTAAATTGATCATCTCTCTTGCCAACTTTTATTCACCTCTTTAAAGGAAGTTTTACTACATCCAAATGATGACTCTGTTTCTTTATGGTAGATATTGTTTTTGAAATTTTTAGATAGGTTTTGAGGAAATCTTTCCATGTTTTCTTTTCAATTACTCCATTTTTCTGTTGAATTGTTACAGGCCCACCAGAAACTAAACATGTCATGGCTGCACATTTGGGCGAGCTAGTTCTAAATAACGATGTAAAAATCTTTGTTGCCCAGACTGTGGGGTCTTCTCTAATTAATATCATGAAAAGTGGCGATAAGCAGTCGAAAGAAGCTGCATTAAAAACGAAAGAAGCTGCATTAAAAGCCTTGAACCAGATATCTTCTTTTGAGGCTAGTGCAAGAATTTTGGTTCAGGAAGGGATACTTCCACCTCTAGTTAAGGATCTTTTCACTGTTGGTTCGCTTCCCATTCGGTTAAAAGAAGTATCTGCAACAATTCTTGCCAATGTTGTGAGCTCAGGCTGTGATTTTGAATCCATTCCAGTGGAACCTAATAATCAAACTACACTTGTCTCTGAAGATACTGTCCATAACCTGCTACAACTCATTAGTAATAACGGTCCAGCTATCGAAAGCAAGCTTCTCCAGGTTCTTGTTGGACTTACAAGTTCTCAGGCGACTGTTTTGAGTATTGTCAATGCCATTAGAAGCTCTGGTGCAATTATAAGCCTGGTTCAATTTATCGAGGCCCCACAACTGGAGTTGCGTGTTTCCGCTATAAAGCTCCTCCGGAACATCTCCCTATACTTAAGCCAGGAGCTAGCAGATGCTCTACGTGGCTCAGTCGGACAGCTTAACAGTTTATTTAGAATCATTGAAGAAAATACTGGAATCACAGAAGAACAAGCAGCTGCTGTGGGGCTTTTAGCTGATCTTCCTGAAAGGGATTTAGGCCTCTCCAGGCAGATGCTTGATGAAAATGCTTTTGAGTTGGTCTTATCTAGAATTGTTGTACTCCGCCAAGGGGAAACTCGGGGTGGCCGATTTTTAACACCATTCCTTGAAGGCCTTGTTAAAATTCTTTCGAGGATTACATTTATTTTGGCTGGTGAGCCTGATGCTCTTGCATTTTGTCGCCGCAACAATCTCGCTGCTTTATTCATCAATCTGCTTCAGTCTAATGGGCTTGATAATGTGCAGATGGTTTCAGCCATGGCATTGGAAAATTTATCTCTAGAATCCAAAACCTTGTCTCAGCTACCTACCCTTCCAGAACCTGGATTTTGTGCCTCTATTTTCCCATGCTTCAGCAGACAACCAGTACTAACCGGGTTGTGTCCTCTCCACCGGGGTACGTGCTCTTTGAGTGAAAGTTTTTGTCTTTTGGAAGGCCAGGCAGTGACTAGATTGGTAGCCCTTTTAGATCATGGAAGTGTGAAGGTCGTCGAGGCAGCACTTGCGGCACTATCTACTGTGCTGGACGATGGAGTTGATGTAGCACAGGGGGTGAACATTTTGCACGACGCAGGTGGAGTTCAGCCTATATTTACTGTGTTGCTTGAAAACCGTTCAGAGAATCTGATGAGAAGGGCTGTTTGGACAGTCGAGAGGCTGTTGCGTACGGAGGACATCGCTATCGAATTCTCGAATAATCCAAATGTGAATACAGCACTTGTTGATGCCTTCCAGCATGGTGACTACCAAACCAGGCAGATCGCCGAGCGTGCTCTAAGACATGTCGATAAGTTACCCAACTTCTCCAATATATTTCCAAATCCTAATCATATGGGATAACCTTACTTGTTTGGTATACTACATATGCTCTTGTCCAATTATTTGTGGCTTCCTTTGCCTTTGCATATGAAATTTTCTTTCTTTTTCCTTTGTTTGCTTATCATGATTTCTTATTTTTTGTTTGTGTGATTGTAGCCTAAGTATATTGTGTGTATCAAGTGTCCAGCTCTTTAGACTTTTCCAGAAATTTGATTTGTTGAGTTCTTGTAGCCTGTAAATTCTTTTTCTTCTATTATGTTGATCAAATAAACTACATGTAACGATCGGGAAGCATTGTTGGGGAAAGGTGGTTTCTTTTTCAAAGTTCATTTCCAAATTTGTCTGGTTAATGATTTTTTTTTTTTTTTTTTTTTTTTTTTTAATCTTTTTTTTATATATGTTTGTAAAGTGTCTGGCCTGTGACATGTTTGCCTAAAACTGAGCATCATTATTTGCAATTTCAAATGTGAAATTGTATTACCAAACTAAATTATCGTGAAGTTATCTAGTAATTGAGAGTGTTTGAAGAATGAAGAAATAATCAGTTCAATTTATGGTGACTATCTATCTAAAAATTAATTTCTTACGATTTTTTTTGACATCTCAATTTGTAGAGTAGGACGATATGTCTCGTGACTATTGTCAAGGTACGTGCAAGTTGGCAAGGCAGACACAAATATCAAAAAAAAAAAATCTAACTAATATGATGAATTAAATTGAGCCAAAAAATTGTCAATTTAAAAAGAAAATATATTGATATTCAAATGTGTAACTTAGATCTTATCTTATGTCTGGATAAATTTACAATACAAGAAAGAAAATAAAGACAACAAAAGACAACTAATATTACCAATTTTTTTTTTTGTTTTTTCTTTGAGTATCAATCAATCTAAATTATTTTGATCTATTTTATAGCCAATATTCTTTTTTAGATGAATGCTCTATAGAGTTGACAACTATACTACTCAATAAATTTGTTCGAGTTTTCTAAAAAAAAATAAAACTTGTATTCTTCAAATTTCATAATGATCAAATTTAATTTTAAAGGTGTAATTGTTATAAACACCGTAGTTTAGGGGTGGTTTGTACAATTTTTCCTAAATTTAATCATAAGCTTCAACATTTTCCTTCACTTTTGAATTATATATATATATAAAGCTTAATTTTGAGAATGTAGATATGTCGACTTATGAACATAGGAGTTCTTACTTTGATACTAACTTAATTTTGAGAGTAATATCAAATATAATTTTGGTGAGAGACTTTTCACAATTGAAGGAAAAAGACATGGACAATAAATATCAATATTGACAACCAAAATTTTATGTTTATTATAAATTTAAACCAAAGAATTGAGTAGGTCTATTTGAGAATTGACAAATAAAATCGTCGGTGTTTGAATTACCAGACCAGCGTTGATTTCAATTAAGTAAATAAATAACATTATTACTAATCAAAGAGACTAATTTGTGTATTTCAAATGTCATTGTAAATACAATAGTAATTTTGTAATTAAATTATCCAATAAACTATCAACATTGGCATTGGCATATTGCTAATTAATCAGCAGTTAAGACATCTATGCTAATCAAAGCAGTTAGGATATCTATTTGGAAGCAGATAAATAAATAAGAAAAATTAAAGCCTCAACTCCCACATTTGTACTGTTTGTACTTTAAAAAAAATGAAGTTTGAACAGTTCAATGAATAGAATGAAAAAGCAATTAATTGAATAAAACTGCTTCAATCATATGAGTATGAACCATCACATCCTATCTAGTAGGTTCAGCTTGATCACACCCCGACAAGAGGACATTAACAATTAAATATTGGTTCAACTCGGGATCTTATAAATTAAATGTTGTAAGATCAAACAGTTCTCTTATGAGAATACTTTGCAAAAGATGACTCAAACATTTAAGATATTTATAAAATAACAATAATAAACTACAAATTCAAATCGATAAGCCAAAACCCAAATTCAAATCGATATTTCTTCTAAGCAAATCTCCTCACAGTAACGAACCATCATGAAGTGGCAAGTGTTCGAGAAGTTCTCAAATAATTAAGAGGTGATAGGTTCAATGTACGGTGGTCACCTACTTATAAATTATTTTCTTACAAATTTTCTTAACATACAAATATTATAGTAAGACGGTATTTCTCGACTTCTCGTGACGTGAGCGTGACAATAGTCGAAGTACGCACAACTACATATTAAACTAAAAACCGAGTATATTATGGGCAATTGGCACAGAAAGTTTATTTTACTAAAGCTTCAGTTCGTCAAATATCAAGAAACAGTACTAAATTTACCTGATATAAAATCAATTAAGAGAAAGATAATTTGACAGAAAATTACAGTAATGTCTGGTAAAGAAACTAAGATGAATTGATAGCGTCCAAAAAAAATGATACAATATGAAATAGCATTTGCATTGCACCACATATCTTCAACATGAGAATGTGCTAATTCATATTTTTCGAGCGAAAAAGACAATTAGAAAGAAAGGACCTTAGAGATGAAGAACTGCCATAGATTTGGTCAAGCAGGATGAAGCATCCATTTCATGAGTCACACGAGTTCTTGAAATGTGATTCCAGTTCGATATCGCGCTGGAGGTGTCACACACTGTCAAAAAGTCCAGTACCTGGCCGAAGATTTTAAACATTTCGATCCCAAATATCAGGTTTTTGTCAGCAACAAATGCAGCATTCCAGTCCATTGGCGCATCGGGATGCACTGATACCTCCGTCCAGGCGAGGTACACGAGATCTAACTCCCACAGTTTCCTCACAGCCTTGTTTCTCTGCCCTATCTGTCCATCCCCTTCACACCAGGAGACAGAAAGCATGAACAACCGGCCGCTAGAGGATACGAGTTTGGGGTAGTACTCGTGAACACGAGGCGGGAATGGAGAAGTTTGGACTCCAATCCAAAAGCCTCTTTCGATGTCATAACCAGCAAGTCTGTCTGTTTCAGAATAAACATAAAAGATCCCTTTACAAACAACCCCAGAACATATAATACCAAAATCTGCAGGAAGCCTCTGAATTTCTGTCCATTTATTCGACGAGGAATCATAAATCTCTCCTGAATCTAATGGCTCGTCCCAAGATCCTAAACCCCCTATAGCAATAATCACAAACCTATGCTGTCCTTTTGAACGAGATAGATCACTCTTTTGTCGAATGAACTTATATGATTTCCTATTAGACAACATTGAAACGTCAATGTCTTCCACAGGATTTCTGACTTGACGTCTTACCGAGAGCCTATGTGGATCCTCATAAACATCCAATGAACCGCTGGCACGTGATCTCAAATAACGTCTATCTTGCCGATTGTGATGGCTTTGAACAATTGAAATTTCTGAGTTGACCTCAGAAGTTCCCAATATAGGCATTGATCTGGCATGCTTCATAGATGCAATTTTGCGCCAAGATTTAGTTGAAGGACTAAACGCTAAGACCCCTTTATGTGTTCTGAACGAGCTCTTGTCCACTTTCCCAAAGTTGGTCAAGCTCGAACACCCACCAACGATATATATATCATCTTGGGTACTGGCTATAGAAAACATAAATCTTCCCTTGAGAATATCAGCATCTATTCTATGCCATTGCTTTAGAGATACATCCAAAGCATGTATCTCACCAGAGCAATAGCCCTCTTTAACAGCACCAAATAAAAATATCCATGGAGTTTGATATAAACACTCCCGTCTCACCTGTAAAAACCGGCGAGTGCTAGTCAAGTGTCTCCATTTCTTGCATACAAGGCGAGCATTCATGAGACTTGCAAGTGGGAGCCTCATTAAGCACATTTCCAGAACGTCATCAGGAAGAAAAATATGAACATCACTGTTCCTAGTAGAACCCCGAAGTTCAGAATGCTTTGGGCTTTGTTTCTTACGAAATCTCTCCTTTACACCGTATGAGAAGCAATCCACACTATTTTCTTCAGTACCAAATAATGATTTGTACCCCTTACCTTCCTCACTGGCACTGGATCTCCTTCTACTGCCTGGGTCGCCAATTTCCTCACCAGTGTCAGCACCTACTTTGCAACCTCCACCTCTTCCATATAATGTAAGACATCTCAAAGATATTCCCCTTGAAATATCCTCTTCCTCAGCAACACCTTTCTGACTCTTCCTCCTCAATTTCTGGCTCATGCTTCTCATGAACCGTTTCGACATGCTCAAACCCTCAAAATCTTGATGAACGTATTCCAATTCAGCTCGTGCATCGGATAACATTCCTTCTCCAGACCTTCTCAGAAAAAGTCACTCTTCCCATGACCATAAGAATTATAGTTCAAAACTCATCCTTAGGCACACTTCATTTATCTGCCTAAGATGTGAACTCTAAGAATAACTGAATTGTCTCACACAAAAAACCAAATAGCCACACAGCAACAGAACAATATTATTTCCTTACTCACTTCAAGCACCTGTACAGTATAACAAGTTCAATTGCTAAATCAGTAAAGAGGAAAAAAAAAAGGAGAAAATTCAATTGCTAACTCCCTAATTTCAAACAGCCATGTAGTCCCCAAGGGGTGGCGCAGTGGTTGAAGACTTGGGCTTTGAGGGTATGCTCCCCTCAAGGTTCTAGGTTCGAGACTCACCTGTGAAACTACTCTTTCGATGTCTCTGGTACCTGGTTTAGGGACGGACGTGGATATCCTTGTTTCAAAAAAATAATTTCAAACAGCCATGTATCCCCTGGATTAGAAACTCGCAACAGGAGTCTCACAGAATCACAACTTTTTTTTTTCTCGGAAATTGGAAAACTAGAGGTTCGCTCCACTATATCCGGGATAACGATAACGATGTATGTCCCTAGGCCAAGCATTGAGAGACAACGAAGGAACAAATATATGAGAGGTGTCTAAGAATTAATGTCAAAGGTAAGTCTCGGGAGCACACCTTCAAGGTCCGAGCCTTCAACCACGGTGCACAAATTCGACTGTTCATTCAACCTCACAACACAGAATTGGACAATTGAAACGCAAAACAAAAGCACAAACGGAAACTACGATCTACAAAGACTCAAATCCCACAGTAAACAACATCTCAACAGAGTTACCTGTCGGTCATTTCAGATATTTTCTTTTCTGAAACAAGGATAACCACGCCCGTCCCAAGGCCAGGTACTGGAGACATCGAATGAGTAGTTTCACAGGTGTCTCGAACTTAAGACCTTGAGGGGAGCATACCCTCAAAGCCTAAATCTTCAACCACTGCGCCACCCCTTGGAGACGTCGGTCATTTCAGATATTCTAATCCCAGAGTGAACAAATCAAAATCATACATGCATCAGAAATCAGATCCAAAACACTCATATAATACAACAGATTAAATCCATCCAAAAAACCCAATCAAGATTCAACAACAAACAAACCTCAAAAACAAAAACAACAAAAACAAAAAAACAGAGAAATGGGTAACTTACATTACGGGAAAAGTCGCAGAGGAAGATCAATACAGAACCCGAACCAAACCGAATCGAATCAAATCAAGCGGAAATGAAGAACAATATCAGAAACGCAAAGAAATCAGAAGAAAATCGAGGTACAACAATGGATGAATTATGGGTTTGGTTCAGAAATCTGTAAAAAAATTAGTAAAGGCGACGACGAAGAATTTGATCCTTCATAAAGAAAAGCCTAAGGGAAGGCAAAGGGCCTCCATCATCATCACCTTCATCTTTCCTATATTCTCGGGTTTGATCCTCTACCTCGAATCTATTTTATCTTACTCTGCTCCTTAGTTTCCAGCCGTCGGATTCGACCTGATCTTTCTTCGGTGCGTGGGCCCTACTTGCTGCCGTAGGGAAATAAATAAATTCAAAGGGGAAAGGAAAAGAAAAACAAAAGCGTTTTGCTTTTTTTTTTTTTCTGGGTATTAATTTTCAGAATTCTGTTTCCGTTTATTTTGATTCTTTTAAAGCTTTTAAAAGTTTCTGTTTTAATTTATTCAACAAAGAAATATATTTGTTTAATTAATGAAAGAAAGAAAGTTGGTTTCGGTTCATGAATTTCTGCTAACTTCCTACAGTTTTAAATGTTTGAATTCGAACATTCAAAATAAAAGAGATTCAATTCAGATCTTTACGTTTTATTTATTTCCTTCGTTTTTTACAACATATTTCCTAATTTTAATGAGTTAACGGAAATTCAAACAAGTATTATTTATTTATTTTTAAATCATAATCTTTGTTCTTCAATAGTTTAGTTACTATTCTTTTCTAAAAAAAAGAAAGAAAAAAAAAGTTACTCTTCTAAATTTTTGTGATAAAAAAAAGTTACTATTCTAAATTTTTGTGTTAAAAAAAAGTTACTATTCTAAATTTTTCCTAACATTATTATTAGGATGGTTTTAGTACAGTGATATTATTATCAAACACAACAATAACTCAACTTATATAAATCCGTATTCATTTTTAAAAAAGAGTAGCATGTTATTTTGGTATAAATTCTTAGTGAATTGGTCAAATGTTGGATTCCTCTCCTCCTACATTGTCAATAAAAAAAAAATATCATCTTTTAAAAAGTAAATCATGTTTGGTAAATTTATCATCAACCTTGACTAATAAAAATGATATAAAAAAAAAACTACATTATACAAAATATATACATTAGTAAAAATGAAATATAATCTTGTTGTTCTAAAAAATATATATATATATAATATTTTAATGCAAAAATAATTTGTAAAGATTGAAAATTAGAATTTATAATATGAAAATATATATTCATTATTATTGAACTCAACCAACTTTGACCAATAAGATATATATCATAAAAATTATTCAAGCAAGAATTAAAATACATATTAACCTAAAAGTTTTTCGATTAATAAAATATAAACAATATATTTAACCTAAAAAGTAATCATTTGGGCCCCGTTTGATAATCATTTGGTTTCTTGTTTTTGGTTTTTCAAATTTAAGCCTATTCTCTCCCAAATTTCCTACA
>JBBMEF010000014.1:3972237-3983345 GCA_037832685.1 Sicyos baderoa | reverse complement strand
TTCAACAAAATAATTTCTTAAATTCAGTGTGTTGGATGGTTGAAATTCTGTTGAGAAATCTATGTTTATATTTAAAAGTAAAATTATTTTAAGTTTTGAATGACAGTTACAATAATTCTATTTTAATGTTCAATATTAATGCAAAAAAAATAAATAAATTATAAGTCTAGGGGTATATTAGTCCACTATATATTTTGTTATTTATAGTTTAATTTTTACATTTAAGAATAGACATAAATTTAAATGCCAAAAAAGTGAAGACATAACCTAGAGATAGTTTCTAAATTAAGACATTCCCCAAGTTTTCCCAAACATATTTGAGGTGAAATAATATGCAATTTATGATCGAAAGGGTCGGTGGTATGATGATTTTATTATTTGGTGGAAATTCAGTTCAACATCATGGTCACGAGTACAAATTCTAGAATCGGTATTTGTAATCTTCTTCTCTGAACTTGTACTAAAAGTATACAATTTATGGAATATAAAATTATGAAGTATTTTGAAAATAGAAGTAACAGTATATTCGGTGCTAAGTTAGAGCAATCACAGAGTGTCAGTATAGTTGTCAAAGTGAGCATAACTTAACTATCATGTTATAAGTGTTAACGAATATGATATTTGTGGCTCGACTCTTTAGATTCTTGTTGCATTAGAAAATTGTGGCTAGTAATTGTGCCCATCTATGTATTAATGTCAAATTTGATTTTCTTTTTCATTAAAAAGGTTATTTGGGAATCTTGTAATGTGCAAATTGGGGTTAAGGGTTGATTCAATATAAGGCTATTTAATCTTTGATTCAAAATAAGGCTATTTTGTTCTAAAATGAACAAAATAATGAGTGAAGAGAGCAAGAAAAATAGCATATTTTGGGAGGAAGAAGAATGTGAAAGACTAACAATGATAGTATTTTTATGGTTGTAAGCTTACAAGATAGTGTTTTTAGGTTTGTTTCAGCTTTCATTAAATACTTTGTTTTGAATTTTAAATATTGCTAGGGGTGAAATTGAGCTACCGCTAACTAAGTCCAAAAACCCTTAAAGAGCCCAAAAATAGGCCTAGATGACTTGTGGTTATACCAGATAACCCTTCTTGGAGGGACAACTAGGTTAGATAATCTTTATGTGACTTTCGTGAAAGGGTAATACTTACCTACATATATGTATAGGGTGAATATATTTATTGCTTATGGGCATGTTTGGGGTGGAGAGAAAGTGTGGAGATGAGATGGATTTGAGTCTCATCTCATGTTTGCCCATGAACTTTCATATGTCCATCAAACTCTACGCGTGAGTCCCACGTTTTTATTTAAATATTAAAATATTAAAAAGCTACTCAATATCCATTTTTTTTTATTTAAATAAAAACTTCAACCATTCTCTTTCTATCGCATCAAACATAACTTTATTATAAAAAAATTATTAAATATTCATTTTTTTATTTAAATAAAAACTTCAACCATTCTCTTTCCATCACATCAAACATAACTTTATTATCACTTCTTTTTTATTTCCTTCCCCCTAAACATAAACTTATTCTCACTTATCTTCTCTTCTCATCCCATCCCATCTCATCCTATCCTAACCCAACTCATTCCTTTAAAGCCAAACATGCCCTATATAGTACAAGCATTTGCCACATATTTATTTAGTTTTTCGATATTTTATTAATTTTATGTTTCAATATGTGGTAAATAATTGTGTCACATGGACAATAAACATAATTTATCATATGTAGAGAGGTTGGATGACCTCGTGAAGGGTCAACCAGGCTAGATGACCCTTATAGCAAATATAGCATAGTATATGAACTTGATGATAACCTACTTGATACGAATCATTCATCGTTAGACAAAAGAAGTGAGTTAGAGTTGCACCACATTCTAGAAAATTAATTATGAATTCAATTAATGATGACTATCTATTTAATAATTATTTTCTTACAAACTTTTTTGATAATCAAATATTGTAAAATTAGGTGATTTGTCTTATAATAATAGTTAAGATACGCGTAAGTTTAGTCTCAATCCTCACTAATATCAAATATAACTTGCCAACAGAGTAATAGCTCAACTGACATAAATGCTCATCTAATGACTTCTAGGTCTTGAGTTCGAGTTTTCCACACCCCTAATTGTTGTAATCTCAAAAAAAAATCAAAGGTAACTCACACACAAATGCAATTCTAAAATACACTACGGTTTTGAGAAGTTGTTATACATAATTTGTATGGAAGATCATGGATTTTTTTATTTTTTTTTTTTTTTTGTGTGTGTGTGTGTGTGTGTGAGACAATACTTGCCCTAATTTGCTATCACTTTAGTTTCATAAACTTCAATGGAAAACTCAAATGTTTTTTTTCCCATTTTTATATAAATTGTATGGAAATTAATACTTTAATTTAGTTTTCACTTGGATTTAGCCAAAATACAATTTGATTAAAATAGATAAAGTAGTTATTGACCACATCGTGATTAGTGATTGAAAATGAAGGAAGACTTATGAACCACAAAATAAACTATTTATAGTAAATTGAGACTTTATTCCATAAATAGCCATTCCCCCATTGTCATTCATTTTTTTTCTACACATTTTTAAGACATAATTAAGAAAACATCAAGATTTTTTATTTCACCCAAAGGGAAATAAGAGTTCAAGGTGTTCTTTGAGACCTTTTTTAGAGCCTGAGTTTTATAGCTATTCATTTGTACAATTACTAATATTATTATTTATTTTTCTCTCAACACTTCATAATTAGTTTTCTTAATTACCATTATCTTTGATCTAACCCACCATTTTTATTAGTCGTTAATCTGTCTGATTGATTAATTGTTCACAAGGTTTGCTCACAAGGTTGTCCTTCAGACCTTGTTTGAGCTTCGAAAAATGGGTGGCGGTGGCGGCGGCGGTGCACCAAGTAGAGAGTTAGATCAAACTCCGACATGGGCTGTTGCCGCTGTTTGTGCGGTTATTATTCTTATTTCGATCATATTAGAAAAAGTTCTTCACAGGTTTGGAGAGGTACGTACATTTTTTTTTTTTAATATATTTTAGTGTTCGATCCAACTTATACATAATTTTATTATTGCTATGCGATAAATCACCTCACCTTATAAACTTTGGTTGTCAAAATATGTCGGTAGAAAATTTATTATTATATTGGTTAGTATGGATTGAACTTATGAATTTTTGAAGAAAACGAATTTATATTTATGAAATAGAAAAAATAATTTTATGAAAGGACATGTTGAATTTTTTTCAAACATATTACAATTACTATTTAGAAATTTCTTTTCAAACATATTACAATTACGATTTAAAAATTTCAAGGATATATTTGAGAGTATGAGGGATTTTATAAAATGGGAAGTTATAACTTGTAATATACGTTATGATATTAGTTTGCATTTGAGGTGTATGCTACCAAAAAATATTATAATATACAATAAAGGTGTTAATATAATATAGTTGGAAAGTTATTATAGTTGATTTCTCAAAAAAATAAATAAAATATTATAGTTGAGATGAAAAGTTATTGACTAATTTTGTCAAATTTAAAAAAAAAAAGTTATGGACTAATTAGTCTATTAATTATTATAATTAATAGTTCAAATATCGATAGGTGAGTGGAGCAATTATTTCATTATTTGATTATAAACTAGTTCAACACCAATATCGTATCGTGGAAGACAAAATTGAATATATTTTGATTGATATATTCTTACCTTTATTTTTCAATTGTCTATCAGATATTCCAAAAAAAAAAAAAGAAAGCATTGTATGATGCACTCGAGAAAGTTAAAGGCGGTAAAGCTCTCTTTTTTATTCTTAATTTTATAATCGAACCTTTTTTTTTTTTTTTACACACATTTTAATTTTCTTGGACAGAGCTTATGGTTTTAGGATTCATTTCTTTGCTTTTGACATTTGGACAAAGTTATATTGCTCAAGTTTGCATACCCTCAAGGTATGCAAACACAATGTTGCCTTGCCCTTATAGAGGGAAGTTTCCTCACAACACCCACGGCATCGAGCCCGATGCCAAAGAAGACGAGCACGAAGATCACCATCGTAGGCTTCTTTGGTACGAACATCGTCGTCTCGGTGGCCATGCTCCAGTGGAAGGTTGCAAACCAGTAAGTAACTTCCAATATTTTATCAATTTAATTTATTCCTGCAAAAACCCCTATTTTCTATCACCTCATCGCTACTTAATACCTAAAATGGTATTAATTGTGTTAACCAAGTAGGAATCCTAATCCAAAATGTTATAGAAGTAGCTATATCAATTAAGTTGAAATAGTAAATAAAATCGATTATTATTATTTTTCTTTTTGTGATATCTGTGACTGTCGAGGCGAGCTTTTGCGCACCTCGACTAAAATCGATTATTTAAATTTAACTTAGATGGTTATCGAATATCTTTATACAAATCTTTTATTTTGCTTCACTGCAGGGGTATATGCAACTTATATCTCTTAATGGTTTACATCAAATACACATCTTCATCTTCTTTCTAGCAGTTCTTCATGTTGTATTTAGTGGCATAACAATGACGCTCGGAAGATTGAAAGTAAGTAATTAATTTCATAATTAATTTAATTTTAGATGTCAATTCAATAAACATATAGAGTTAAATCAGATTATATGTCCTCATCCATAACCTTTCATATTTGTTTAGTCTAATTGTTTGATTACTCTTTGCAATAAATCCTTCAATTTTATTTTCACTTTTTTTTGGTGATAATTTTATGTCATTAATTACTTGGCATATATACTAGGGGAATTTACATGTATATTACAATAAGGCAAAATAATTGCATAAATAGCAACTTTTTGAAAATATTTGTAAATATAGTAAAATCAGATTTATAGATTCCATCAATAGTGTCTGATAGACTCCATCAATAGTGTTTGATAGAGTCTATAAAAAAAAATTGTTATATTTGCAATATTTTTAAAAAGTTGCTATAATTCTATTGTAGAGTAAGAAATTTGGTATATAGTGCAAATTCCCTATCTACTAACTATACATTATTTAAAGTTTATGTAGCAGGCTAATTTTGAGCATAATTCAAAACCAAAAAGTTAGCATGGTGTGCTATAAAAATTAAACCAACGAAGTCAATTGAAATGATCTATTCAAAATAGAATTGCAATACATGGAAGATGGGGACAAATATCGATTCTGTACTAATTTATAACTAAATAATGAAATCTTGCACCACTGATCCATTTGTTTTTTTTTGTTTTTTTTAGATAAGTGGCGAATATATTGTTAATTACTAACTTATATATGCTAATTAATTGTTTTTTAGTTAATATATGCTAATTAATTGTAATCCTTATTTAGTTATATATTATTTTTTTAAAAAATAAGTTTTTTTTTTTTCCTCTCTTAAAGATTCGTGGGTGGAAGGTATGGGAAAGGCAAACTGAACAAGAGCATGATGCCATGAACGGTATAGTAAGAAGATAATGGTTCATTCATGGTTTTCTTGTAATTAATCCCAACTATGCACTATAAGTTTGTCATTTCACTCTCTTTCAGATCCTACAAGATTCAGACTCACTCATGAGACATCGTTTGTAAGAGATCACAACAGTTTTTGGACCAAAACGCCCGTCTCCTTTTACATTGTAAGACCTTTTTTATTTAATAATCGTGACTGTTCGAGCTAGTTTGTGCACATTTCGACAGTTATGAATGAGACGCAGTGCTAACTTTACAATATTTGAGTCTCAAATTTTTTGTAAAATATTAATTCTCAAGTAAGTGACCAATATAGATTGAACTTGTCGCTTTTTAATTTTCTAAAACTTTTTTGATCGTTAGAACCACTGAATTATGATTAATCTCTTTTTTGATCGTTCAAATTTATGTCCATGGAGAAATTATTCAAGGAGACCAAATATAGAACGCCTCCCCCTCCTTAGGGATGTAGAAGAGAAAATTTATCGTCTTTTTAAAAATTGTTGTTAAAAGAAGCAAAACTCTAATAACATTATCATGTACGACCAAATAATTAAGACGTTACAAACTTGAGAACTTCTTACATTCAAGTATTATTGTTGAATTAAAAAATAATAATTAACGACCAACCTTTTTGGTTCAAAATCTATATCGATTGAGTTTTGTTCGAGCGTTTCATTTATTTTTTCAACTTTTATACGTAGCTAGATTGGTTGTATGACCAATTGGCCATGGAAGAACTTGTGGTGTATAAGGTGATGGGTTCAAATCCCATAGTGGCCAAGCTGATCCGGACAGTCACGGACATCAAAAAAAAAAAAAAAAATAGATTGGTTGTATGAGTTTGTCTTTCAATTTTGATTAATATGGTACTGAAATTTACTTTTCAGGTATGCTTTTTTAGGCAATTCTTCAGGTCCGTTAGTAGGGCTGATTACTTGTCGCTTAGACATGGTTTTGTTACCGTAAGTAAATTTATTTTTTTACCATTTGCACTCAAAATTACTAAGATTTTAAAAGTTTCAATTAATGTTTGCTTATTTATTTATTTTCATTACTATATAGGTTCATTTAGCACCTGGGAGTAAATTTGACTTTCAAAAGTACATCAAAAGATCTTTAGAAGATGACTTCAAGGTGGTTGTCGGAATCAGGTAAAAAAAAAAATTATATTTAAGAGTTGAGTTTGTTTTGACATAGGTAAAAATCTAAGTTCATCTACTTAAAATTTATGATATTATATATATAGAGAGAATTTTTCATGTATAACAAAAATTGATTAAAAAAGTGCATCTATAGCACAAAACTGAAAATAATTATACATATACCAAAAAATTGAAACTAATCGAGTGATTGAGTGTGATTGAGTTCAATTGCTAGTTATTGATTAAACTCAATTAGTTGAGCTCAATCACTTAACAAACTAATTGAGTTTAATCATTCAAAATTTTGGTATAAATTAAAAATTTTTGATAAAAATGTGCTATAATTTTAAAAGATAGTCATAAAGTTGGTATACACAATAAATTTTCATATATATATATATATATATTTGAAATATCATTGAATATATATGCTTGGTATTTTATTGTATGATTTTGTGTTGGCAGTCCTTTACTATGGGCATCAATGGTGCTTTTTCTGCTTCTCAATGTTAGTGGTTAGTGCACCCTTTTAAGTTATTTTGTTTAATTTACAAAACATTTGCAATATATATGTAATATGTATATATAAAATGTTTAAAAATGATATAATGATTCATTAATTGTTACTATTTTGATTGTGTTCAGGGTGGACAGTTATGTTTTATGTGTCCATATTACCACTTGTGGTAAGAATATATAAACTAATTTTGTGATAATATAAAAACAATATATATAATTAATTTAAAAAAGGATTTAATTTAATTTAATTAATAATGTTCCAAAAAAGGTGATATTGGCTGTTGGGACAAAGCTGCAAGGAATTATAACGCAAATGGCACTTGAAATAAAGGAAAGGCATGCGGTGGTTCAAGGGATTCCTCTGGTTCAAGTCTCTGATAGACATTTCTGGTTCAGTTGGCCCGTTTTGATTCTTTATCTCATCCATTATGTCCTCTTTCAGGTATATAATTATTTATTATATTATATTTTCCAATTCCCTTCACAAACTTAATATAACAAATTTAATTTCCTTAGCGGCATTGGTCTACCCTAATGATTAACAAATTCAATTTTAAAAAGAAAAAAAAAAGTTTAGGAATATTTTTTTAGAAGCGGTGCAGTTGGTCGAAAGCACGAACTTCTAGAATATACACTCTTCTCAACCATATCTCCATTTCTCTAATGTAGTTCTATGCTACCATTTAGAATAATCCTCTAAATATCCCGAATTTAGAGAAGCAGAACTCCAAATTGAAATCTAATTTAACTTAAAGACTAAATAAGAAATTTAAAGCAACTAAAAAGTTGAAAGTAACATTCAAATTTAGGAGTGAATAGTGTATGCTCCATCCACTGTGTGATCCACATTATACATTTGTTGATATTGTACAATTTTTTTTGAAAAAGAATTTTAGTCATGAAAATACAATATTTTTTTCCTATATATTATATTATGCCCTAATTAATCAAATTGAGAAAAAAAACTGACTGTTTAATTATTATTTTACAGAATGCATTTGAGATTACATATTTCTTTTGGATATGGGTAAGAAGAACAAACTGGCTCTTACTGTTTTCCACCTCTAAATATTAGAATATATTTTTACAAACTTTTTTTGTTTGTTTAATATGTATAAATTCTAATTATTGTGTTAATAATTACAGTATGAATTTGGGTTGAGATCATGCTTTCACGAAAACTTTGATCGTATTATTATCAGAGTTGCTCTTGGGTAAGTAATTTTATAAATACTATTTAATGTTATATTCTTAGGGAAATATAAAGGGAATTTGCACTCTATAGCAAATTCCTTATCCCACGTTTTAGAATTATAGCAACATTTTAAAAATATTGTAAATATAGCAACTTTTTTTTAGATATTATTGATAGACTCTATCAAACACTATTGATGGAGTCTATCGGACCCTATTGATGGAGTCTATCAGACACCATTGATGGAATCGGACACTATTGATGGAGTCTATTAATCTGATTTTGCTATATTTACAAATATTTTCATTATTTTGCTATTTATGTAATTTTTTTGTCTTATTATTGTAATATACATGCAAATTCCCCAAATATAAAATGTTAATGAATTAGAGCCCTTAATTCATGAATTTACTTCTTTTTTTTTCATAGAACATTTGTAAGGTTTTTCTATATTACAAATTTGATAATATAAACATATGGTTTTTGCAGGGTTGGAGTCCAGATTTTGTGTAGCTACATTACACTCCCATTATATGCCCTTGTCACTCAGGTACACTTCTCAATAACAAACATTTAATTCCATTTGCCAACACTTTTTGAACACATAGGCTAAATGGTATAAAAATACTTCACAATTTTGAGGTTTGTGTCAAAAATACTTCTCAATCTTTTTTAACGAAAAATTTCAAAAATATCTTTGTCGTTAAATTAGAATAAAAACAACAAAAATTTGGTTTATAAAAGACCTTGAACTTTTGAAATTGATCAAACATTCAACTTTTTCTTTGATTGATTAGATGGGATCGACTATGAAGAAATCAATATTCGATGACCAAACTTCAAAAGCATTGAAGCAATGGCATAGAAGTGCTTTGAAGAAAAAGACCGAAGGGCCGGGAAAGCCTGATCTAACGGGAGTACAAACTTTAGGCGTCGGTGTCGGCGGAAGCCCTCCCGGGTCGCCAATGCATTCCCCACACCATAACTACCAACATCGATCGGGCTCTCAACCGTTGCAGGTCGACGTGGAATCTTCCGCCACACCGGGGGGTGACATAATGGCCAACGTTGATCTCCATCAACAGCAACATGGTTATGCCAACCGTGACTTGTTGAGCTGATCAAAATTAAATTTCTTCATTTTGTGGTTTTAAAGTGTGCAAGTACTTTTTTATGAGCCAAAGAAAGTAAAATAGATGGTTTTGGTTTGTATATTACACACATTGAAAAGATTTGGGCTTTTTTTTTGTAAATCATTGTGAGCTCAAGTGGCTGGCTCTCAATTTTCGTATTATTTGTTATAATACTTTGTTCATATGTCTCAACAATGAACCTAGCTTTTTTTTCTTTTAATTCAAATATCAAACGTGTAAAATATTGTTCATGGTTTTTATTTTCTTAGATTCTAGGGATCGAACTCATAACGTTGGTGTTGAGCTGATTTACAACCAAACAATTAAACCATTGCACCACTGAATCCATTCGGTCTAATAATACTCTCTTTAAACAAAGGATTGCATACAAACTCTCTCTCATTAAATAGTCTTTTATTCTAATTACACTTGAGCCTCCTACCTTAGTTCAAACCATGGATCTTTCTTAATTAGCAAACTGGAAACCTCAAACCATAAATCCCTTGGATTTACATTTAAACACACATTTTATATTTATTCTTCACTGAATCAACATTTCAAAAGCATTTGTCATTAGAGTACTTGTTTTAGAAGCACTCCACACTAGAGTATATGTATGCTCAATCACGAGCACATATATTCAGATCCAAGCATTTTCACCAAAGTACATATCAAGCGCTGGCTCAACCATAAATATTGATCATTATGACTATGACATATATTTGAAGTTCACAAATTCTTTATTTTATATTTGAGGAGCCTACATACATGACTAAGTTATAGATATTGTTCTGATACTACTTGTTAAGAGACGATAATTTTCGAGACATCTCCACATTGATATGATATTATCTATTTTGAACATAATCTCTTAGAACTTTGATTTTTGTTTCCTCCAAAAGACATATTAAGAAAGTGATTGCCCTACCTCATAAATTCAAGATCTACCTCATCTAAACCACATTTTAAATTTCCAACCATTACTAATGAATAGAGCTCATGTAAATTCTTCTTTCTTCACTCTCACATAGGTTGGGTCCTTATTATTTAATAGTAAAACTTGCATTACTCCTCTTAGGGTGAGGATATGTGTTGGTGATCAGAGTTTATATTATTGTAAAATGGAGTAGAGCTGCCAACATATATATATTAAGGAATATTGTTCAAAGTTATAATGACAGGGGTGTCACCTGATGACCGAAGGGGTTAGTGGTGTAGTGATTTTATTGTTTGGTTGTAAACCAGTTCAACACCAACATCGTCACGGTTTGAATTCTGAAAGAGTCGGTATTATAATTTCACTCCCCCAATTTGTACGATTTTTTAAATAACTTATAATTTAATTAATCAAACAACTACCGAAAGGGTCAATGACGCAGCGGTTTCATTGTTTGGTTGTAAACTAGTTCAATAACAATGTCAATCACCCTCTCCCAATATGTAACTATATTTTAGATGATTGATCGATGGCCAATAGAGCCATGTTCTACTGCTATCTTGTACGACCTAGTAATCCGAGGTTACAGGTTCAAATTCCCCTTCCTTAATATTATTATACTAAAAAAAAAAGGGAATTTGCTCTCAATAACACATTTTTGGCTCTTCATTACAATTGTAGCACATTTTTTAAAATAATTTCATTCA
>JBBMEF010000014.1:3959871-3971221 GCA_037832685.1 Sicyos baderoa | reverse complement strand
TAGAACAATCAATCATTTTTGTGCTACAAATGAATAAGTTTGAAAATTGTGCTATACATGAAATTATTTTATTTTTTGTAATATACATGCAAAATCCCAAAAAAAAAAAAGATGATTGATCTATGACCTATTAATTTTATATTATTGATTAATAATTAAGTTTGAAAACTTCTATCACAAATCCGATCATGAAAATTAGTATTAATTCTAATTTGTTAGAGAAGAATAACTATCTTTAAATTTTTAGTCCCCACCCTAATTTGTATTTTAAAAAAACTTATGGTTTCAACTATATTTTTTATGATATAGCCTTAAATTTATTGGAGTTTAACATTCCACAGTCCTCTTCTAAAAAAAGTAAAAAAAAAAAAAAGTAAAAAAAAAAAAAAAAAAAAAAAAAAAATTCCGCAGTTCATATATCGCAAAAATTACGACCGTCACAACCATTTCGTTTTCCGTCGTCTCTCTCGTCGTAGAGAGCTCTGAATTATCTCCTCCGCGTCGCCGCCGCGGCTACGATCTCTCTCCGATCCACTTCGAGCTCATCCTTGAAGGGATCGACTAGGGTTCCACAAATGGCATTCAAGTTGGATCTGTTCCTTTTCACTCTAGCTCTCATCCTTTCGCCTGTATTTTCCGATCTGATCTTCTCCAAGGTTGATCGCCGGGTAAGTTTCTCCACGAGATTTCCTTGTCATCTGTTATACATCTCAATTTCTCCTTCGATTGCGCTCTGAAGCTTTTCCTTCATGTGTTTCATACATTCGATTCGGGTAATGCTTAGGGATTTGTGTTTTATGGTAGGGTTTAGTTCTCAATTTGTTAATTTTCAACACTAGCTTTTACTTGAACAGTGTGTGGTTGCTACGCTTTCGGATTCGAAGTGGATTTTGAAATTCGATCTATGATGTTGTTGATTTACCTCGTCATGGTGTGTCGTTGACTGTGTTTCTCTTCCCGCTTGCAGATTGACTTGACTTCGCACATTGTTCGCATATCTTCAACTTTAAGGGTTCGTATCTCTTTCTGCCATTTCTTTTTATTTTTTTCGAAATTAACATGAACTTGTAAAGGTGTAGTGATTAACACATTCTTCGCTATGAGATGTTGTGTTCCGACATTAGAAAATGAGGAGACCTCCTAACAATATATAAGATAGGTGGGTTACTTCTCTCATCACCCATTGGTTCTGAAATGGGTGCCAAACTATCTAATATGATATTAAAGCCCATTAGACTCAAACAGGTGTTCGCTCCAATAAAATGATATTGAGATCCGGTTCAATGACAACATCTTGAGGAGGGCCTGTTGAGGATCCCACCTTGGAAAGTTAGGAGACCTCCTAACTATAAATAAGGAGGTTGGTTACTCCTCTCATCACCAATTGGTTTTGGGATGGATGCCCACAACATTGTAGAATAGTATGCAGGAGTTGCTAAATAAATGAGACAGTTTAGCGAAGGAATGGGCAATTGAGTGTCAATGCTTTTATAATTATAAATTCTTTGTGCTGTTTCAGGTTGAAAATGAGGGGACCGATGTGGTGTCTGAAGTATTGTTAACCTTTCCCGAGGAACTAGCGAAATACTTGGCTCATATTCAAGCAACATTGAATGAAGGGAAAGGGAAAGCCAAAGGATCTGCTACAAATTTCCCAGTGGATGTTGTTTATCCCAAGGAAATGCCTCCTGCATTGAAATTTTACTCGGTATCTCTACCAAAGGGATTAAACCAGGGTGACAGCATTACTTTTGATGTGTTGGCGGTTTTCACCCATGTGCTGCGTCCATTCCCTGAGAAAATTACTCAGGCTGATGTTCAGTTTGTAGTGTTTCTTGACAGTGCATACTATTTGTCTCCTTATTCTGTCAAAGTCCAGTCGCTAAGTGTTAAATTGCCCGAAGGGAGAATTGAGTCTTATACAAAATTGGAAAATACTAAGATTCAGGGTTCTGAGATCAAATATGGTCCTTATGAGAATCTTCCCCCGTATTCATTCACACCCACTCGTTTTCATTTTGAAAACAATCAGCCATTTCCTGTTGCTCAAGAGCTTGTCCGTGAGATAGAAATTTCTCACTGGGGAAGCATTCAAATAACAGAGAATTATAATCTTGTCCATGGTGGTGCTCAAAGTAGGGGGGAATTTTCCAGGTCTTTTCTCTTTTTCTTTCTTTTTTACACTAGTTCTTGTAAGTTTTTGCTCTAGCTGGACATGTAACTTATTTTTTCTTATTTCTGCTGCAGGCTTGATTATCAGGCTAGACCTTATGCAAAAGGTGCTTCAGCATTTAGTCAGCTTGTTGCAAAACTACCACCTAGAACTCATTCAGTATACTATAGGGATGATATTGGAAACATCTCTACATCTCATCTGTGGGGTGATTCTAAGAAGGTGAAAATTTTGTTTTAGCAATATGACAACATCAATTGTTTACCTGATTATTTTCTCATTCTTTTCTAAATTTTCAGACTGAGCTGGAAATTGAACCTAGATATCCAATGTTTGGTGGTTGGAGAACTTCTTTTACTATCGGATATGGTTTGCCGCTTCAGGATTTTCTATTTCAGGAACAGGGAAAACGATTTCTTAACATCTCTTTTGGTTCTCCTATAAATGGAGTTGTGATTGATAGACTCATTGTCAGGGTAATTTTCTTTCTTCTTCAATGGTTATATGCTGAATTGTGATTGATAGGCTCACTTCTCCACCATCAGAAACATAGCCTTCTAAATTTTGGGATTTATTTGATGAAAAAAAAATTGGCATCATTTACAGCAGCATTTTGTTGAATTTTTATTTGATGTTCTCAAACTTATTTAACATTCAGCAAAGGATATGTGCAAACTTATGGGCTGACTGCTATATGAATTTGTGTACCATTTGACATTGTTGCAACTTTTTCATTTACTTATATTTCATTATTTCTGTTCAAATGGTTACTATGACTTTTGAGTTTTTGTTGACTATTGTGTGATGCATTCATAGCCGTGGATTGCATTCGGTTGGTGTAAAACTAGAATGAAGGTTTATTTTCGTCATATTAATCACTGGTTTTTTTGTAAACTTCAGGTTGTTTTACCCGAGGACTCCAGAGATGTATCTGTGTCTATTCCATTCTCTCATAAACAGTGGTTTGAGGTAGTATAAACGGGGGACAGAACTCTTTTATTAGTCTCCTTCCTGTTTATATATTGATTATTTTTCTAAAAGTTGTGTTAGTTTTATTTCCCTGAAGTTTCTATCTTGATTATTACAGACAAAATTTTCAAACTTGGACATTGATGGAAGACCAGTAGTTGTACTGGAAAAGGAAAATGTTGTGCCAGAGCATAATCAGCATTTCCAGGTATCTGCTGTCGTTTAAGTCAAATTTTATCTCCATTAACTATTGGTCAAGAGAGTCTTGAAAAACTAAGGCAATGGGTTCAATCCATGGTGGCCACCTGCTTAGGAATTAATTTCCTACAAATTTCTTTGACATTCAAATGTTATAAAGTCAAGCGGTATTTTCCGTGACATTAGTCGAGGTGCACGCAAGCTGGCCCAAACAGTCATGGATATAAAAATAAAATAAAAATTATCTGCATTTCGATATTCTATATCTCTCTATCGATTAGGCAATGTCATGCAATGAATTGCATTTGTACGGTTGAGGAAAAGGGTTCTCACATCTGAATTCTGAAGTATGCTAAAATCTAAATCTCTCTTCCGTTATTTGCAGGTCTACTACAAGTTCAACAGCATTTCAATGCTTAGGGAGCCTGTGATGTTGATTTTTGGATTCTTTATCCTTTTTGTCTCATGCATCATTTATATGCATTCTGACATGTCAATTTCAAAGAATTCTGCTTCTTATTTAGCAAAACTTCAGTGGGATGAGGTAAGGGAGATGGTATTTTTCTAAATATGTAGATGGTTCATGCAGGGTTGTAGCAGAAGACTTGCATTTCTTTCACTGGATTTTTACTCCCTTCTTGCACATGGGTCTTTTATCGTTTCAGGTTCTAACTGTGATTCAACAAGTTGAGAATATTATCAACAGATGCTTAACTATACACGATAAGCTGGAAGCATCACTGCATGATCTTTCTCGAACGGGTGATGTCCAAGCTTGCAAAGCAGTTCGTAAAACAGCTGATGCTTCATTGAAAGAGCTTTCAAAAGAGTTGAAGCCTTTGACTTCATTCTTGCAATCGTCACAGCAGGCTGCCCATATATTACCCAAGGTTCGATTTCTTCCTATTTGCTCACGTAAATTTAACCATCATTAGTATGCATCGACAAACTTGGCTTTGAAGGTGTGCCCCCCTCAAGGTCTGAGACTTAACTGTGACATTAATTTATAGACGCCTCTCCTGTCTTCATTCCTTTGATGTCTTCCGGTGCCTGGCTTAAGGACGGACGTGGTTACCCTAACTGATTTTCCAATTTTTTGAAAAAAAGTATGCATTGACAAACAAAATATAGTGTGATAAGTAAAAAGAAATATAGTGTGTTAGCTTGAACTAAATTTTGATGTACACCTAACTGATTTTGAAAAGTGAGGATGCTTGTAACAATCTTGAGTTATGGGTTCAATCCTTTATCACCACCTAGAAATTAACTTTTTACGGATTTCCTTGATAATCAAATGATGTAGGGTTAAACAGTTTGTCATGTGAGAATAGTAAAGGTGAGCGAGCATAAGCTGGGTCGAATGGACACTCACAGATATAAAATAGTAGAATCGAGGATGCTGGTTGCCATGAACGATCTAATATTAAGCATCAAGTCTTGCTGCTTGTGCAGGTGCAAGAGCTGGTGGCCAAGGAGAGAGATCTGCAAGAGAGGCTGTTTCTGAAACACCAAACAGTGGTGGACTGCTACGAGAAGAAGCTTGGGGGACGCGAAATCGAGAACCGGGTTGCTTCACAACAGCAAAGGATTACAACCTTGAGGCAGGAAGTTAGCGATCTTCTCGAGTTCATCGATGAAATATAATGAATCGTGGAACACTGGCAGCATTGGCATATTCATCTCTCTACGACCACAAAATGCCTAAGATTGGCTAATGTCTGTTTCGAGTTCAGAATTTTGTTGTTCTTAATTTAGAGAATTTGATTACCTTCAACATTATGAACCTGTAAACTGACGACTTGCAAGGTTTTTAGTTTTGATCCAATTAGAAATAATAGACCTGGAATAGAGAAGATGTTTTTATTTATTTACTGAATATCATTTTGTTTTTCCTTTTTTTTCATTTTTCAGGAATGCCCATTGGCTTGATTAAAAGAGAATTTATTTGAGGAAACTACAAATAAGTTTTTATTTCTTCTTATCTTTTAACACTTTTATAAATAATTTTTAAAAAGTTCAATTTTCAGGGATGCCCATGTTTTGGGTGATTTTAGTAATTTTCTTGCAACTTTTGTTATGTCACTTTTAAATTTTAACTAATGATTTTTAGCTATTCCAAAACTATTTTCAAACATTCTCTTGGATTCAAATTTTTTTTAGTATTCATTCCTTTATTAGGTCATTTTAGATTAGTAAACTCCTAGCAGATTAGTAATTTATTTGCAACTTTTGTTATGTCATTATATATATATATATAACTCTAATGTCATCAATATATCTCCTTACCTCTCATTATGGTAGACTAAAAAAACATACTAACCCTAAAAAATGTCCAACTAAATTCTAATTTTTTAAATTAACTTTTTCTAATCCTTTTTAAATTATATTTTTCTCTATCTTCTTGTCTGGTTCTAGATGATTATAATTGTGTGAGTCACGTGTGTATGTATGTTAAGGATGTTCGTACATTCTCCAAAAATCGATTTGTTTTACCAAATCGAATAAGAGCTGGTTAAAAGAATAGTAAAGTCGGTTAAATTCGATTCATTCATATTATTTTTTATTAAAAAAATATTTTCAACCTACAATTTAGTAATGGAATTTTGAGAAATAATTAAAAAAAAAAAAGCATATAAAATAATGGTCAAAAAACACACAAATTTAAATTAATTTTCTAATAATTTAATAAAAATAATATTTAATTATGTGAAAGAATCAATATTTTATAAATGAAATTTTTAAGTCACATTTTGACATAGAACTATCTTTTCCTCCCCCCACATATTTGACTTAATTATCGAACGGGTCAGTAACACAATGATTTCATTATTTGGTTGTAAACCAGTTCAACATCAGCGTCACAGATTCGATGCATGGTATCGATATTTGTAACTTCTTTCCCCAACTTGTACTAAAAAAAAAAAAAAAGGGTATGTTGGCTTTGAAGGGATGGGTTAGGATGGAATGGAAAGAGAAGATAAATGAGAGTAAATTTATGTTAGTGAGAAATGAAGGGAAAAAAAGTGATAATAAATTTATGTTTGATATAATGTAAAGTGAAGTGTTGGAATTATTGATGACTTATAAGTTCTAAGGGCCAAACATGTTCATAGTTTATTGTCCTTTTATTTATTTATTTATTTAAAAAAAGGACCTAAATTAAGGTTGGGGCATGAAAAATAGGTCATTTAGAGATGTTGATTTGTAAGTTTTGAAGAGAGATTGGGTGAAAAGATAACATTTTGTGGTGAGAAGGAAATTCCCAAACAGGCAGAGCTTCTTCTTCTCCTTCTTCTTCTTCTCCGATGGAGACTTCTCTGAGATATGGCGGAGACTCCAGAGCTTTAAGAATCCACGCCAAGGAGAAGATTCCTCTCGACTCCAACGTTTTCTTACAGGTTTTTCCATTTCCATTTCTCAATTCGCAAACTAATGTTGCTGCCCAAACTATATAATTAATTACACTCATGAATGTTATCTACTTTTATTTTGCCTATTATCCAACTGTGTGGAATTGATCGTTTGTGTTGCTTTTTTATGCTCCTGTGTCACATTCATTGGGAACCGTTTTTTTAACGCGTGAGTATTGGAGCCAGCTTAAGACTATTACGAGGTGTTTAGATGAGGACTTAGTTTGAAGACTTATTTTGAATAGTTCTAGCTCGTTTGGATGTAGATTTTTATGGAGGAGTTGCAGTAAAAAACTCGTGGGTGTGGTTTTTTCATTAAGGAGTTAGAGCCAATAGCTTGTTTGGATGTGAATTTATAAAGAGTAGTTATCCTGAGTAGTTCAAAATGAATGATTAGAAATGAGTAGTTAGAAATGAATGGTTAGAAAATGAGGAGTTGTTTTGAGTAGTTGTACATGTACTAGCTTGTTTTGATGTGGTTTTTTAAGGAGTAATTAGTAAATACTCAATGTAAATCCCCTTTAAAATTGACAAACAAATACCCCCTTATCTTATTGATATTTGTGATTGTCCGGGCTAGCTTGCGCGCATCTCAACTATTGTCATGAGACATATCATCCGACCCTACAAAATTTGGATGTCAAGGAAATCCGTAGCAAATTAATTATTAGGTAGGTGGTGCTTCAACTATTATCACGGGAAAAAGTGCTGACTTTACAACATTTAGTTGTCAAATAAACTCATAAATTAATTGTTAGGAACTTAGGTATGTGAGCACTATGGACTGAATCCACAATTTTTTGGTTTCCCGAAGTTCTTTTGACCATTAGGCTGTAACCCTTTTTTGGAGGTGCTGATTTAGAAGAATAATGGTTTCTGTAGACATTAGTTTCTTTTTTTGGATGAAGTTCTGCAGACATTAGTTTCTTGGAGGTGCTGATTTAGGAGAATAACGGTTTTTTGTTGACATTAGTTTTAACAGTGATGCATTTTCCTAAGGTTCATGGAGAGCTAGATACAAGAGTCGGAGAACCGAGTCTGCTGGCCGCTTCTGTGAGGCAATTTTACCCCGACGTAAGGTTTTCTGTGTGGAACCAATTCTGAATTCACTTTTTGTGCAAGTCACTTTTCTATATCATGGTTTCTTGATTTAAATGAAGTTCCTTGGAAGTGCGGGAATCGGAGTGCAATATAACAAATACAAGAAACTCCATTATCTTGCTCGTGGGAAAATGAGTTTTCCTGTCACAAATGATGGTTTGTTGAAATTTACCATTAAAGGGCAATCTCATCTTGACAAAGATTTTAACCAGGTTAGTGCTGGTTAGTTATATCTTAGAAACAAAAAACAAAAGTGTAAAAGTTATATTTCCTTTTTGTTTTCTCTTTCAACAATTTTGTTCCATTGTTTTTTTTTTGGCAGACTAAGTACAAAGGAGCTGCTGAATTTTCTTTGGGTGTATTTAATTTTCAAAGGGAGCAAGATTTAAGAGTCAAAGTAGGATATGAAGTGTTCGAAAAGGTGAAGTTAATGTTCCCTTCTGTGTTTCTGTAGTGGTCGTTCATGTCATATATATTTTTTTCTATCCTAAATGTTATTTGATTGTCTTATTATTTATAATCTCGTAGCCCTTTTCTAGAATATAACAATTGCAAAAGGAGATTATAGTTCTCTTTGCGTATCCTTCAACGTCCATCTTTCTTAGTTGTTAAGCTAGGATTGAAGTGTCGGCTATGGGGCCTCGAGGCAAGGGATTCGTTGTCTCATTTTTTGGCAGCTGATTTGTCTTAGATGGCCGTTGGAAAAAGGCAAGGATTCTGGACAATTTGCATTGAGAGTGGCCCAAGATTCACTAATTTCTTTAAGATAATCGAATCTTCTCATGTTAGAAGCTTCACCCTCTCTTTTGTTGACAAGGAGCTCATGTCTTGGCTTGCTGTATGTTTTGAAAGATTGTGCAACATCTCATTGAACCACACAGTTTTCAAGGAAAAAAGTACAGAGAAACCAATGGTTTGGGTTTAAAAGTGCTAGGGAGATCTCCAACCGAAAAGGGCATTGTTCCGAATTAGCAAAACTTTAAAAAAATGGGGGCCTCAACAAACTTATTATATAAATGTTGGTTTAGATAGAAAAGGATGGAAAGGTTTTATTACAAGGATTATTATTTTGTTTTTTTGAAATAAGGGCAATCACGCCCGTTCCTAGGCCAGGCATCGGGAGACATCGAAGGAGTAATGTCACAGGTGAGTCTTGAACCTGGGACCTTGAAGGGAGCATACCTTCAAAGCCCAAGTCTTCAACCACTGTGCCACCCCTTGGGGACTATCCTTTCAACCAAACCATCCGCATCTCTGATAAATGTCATTCCAACCCAAATGGCCTAAAATCTTCCTAGGAGTCGTTGAAAAAGAATAACCCTGATGTAACTACCTGAATGATAACCGACAACCAAGAGGTAGATGTGGAAGAAGACTCTGACGTTGATCCAACACTACTATTATCAAGCCAATCCCCTCGACCAACAAGCCCACAACGAATTTAAAAAGAAAGAGAATCATCATGTTTTCTTGTTTTTTTTTTATTATTATTTTTAATTAAATCTCAAGCTGTCCCCAAAGGGTGGCACAGAGGTTGTTGAAGGTGTGTTCCTCTCAAGGTCCCAGATTCGAGACTTATCTGTGACATTAATTTGTAGACATCTGCCGTGTCTTCATCCCTTCAATATCTCCCGGTGTCTGGTCTAGAGGCGAGCGTGGTTACCTCGGATATAGTGTTGTGAAGCTCCAATTTTCCAGTTTAAAAAAAAAATTAAATCTCAAGCTTTTATTGTGATAAAATTTATAAAAAGAAAATGTACAAGCGAGATGGTATAAAAAGTCAAGAGCCCACAAAAGGGTAGACCTCTCTAAAAATGGCCTTCAATCTAGCGGAATGATTCCTAGCAAATAATTACAAAAGGGCTTAAAACTCAAGTCGAAAGAAAAACATAGAATTTAATCAAGGCCCACACATCACCTGTCGACCTTTCAATCCCTCTAAAGACTTTTTTTTTTTTATAAATTTATAAGAAACAGTTAACTTTCATTGATATATCAAAATGAAAAGTTACACAAGGAGATGGAACAAAGAAAGTGACAAAAAAAATTTCTGATGAGACAAGATTAGAAAGGTATAGTTCTTGAATGGTGGAATAGTGTGTGCCCATGTAATAGCTAAAACAGTAACCGAGTCCATCAAACGTCCCTTTGAGAGCTTATCTTCAGAAAAGACCGGACAAGCAGGCAATGGAGACGGCGAGGACTTACGACAAGGTGCAACCTTGAAAGGAATAAGGTGGAAGCAGAGTATGAAGAGTTATCACAAAAGAGAAGAATGGGTGAGGAATTGACACATGTAAATCCTTTAGCAAGTAGGAGAGCCATAAAATTGTTGAAGAAAGACTAATTCATTCCGACAAATAGACCACCTAAAGACTCCGTTGTTTTTCTTTCCCCATAACCTCCACAAGATGACAGTGGCACACACACGAGCTTGCCACAAAGAAACCCCCCCTTTCTTACATAAGAGAGGAGAAGTAAGCAATTCCACAATCATCTCTTTGGCTTGCGCACATGAGAAATAAAAAATTTCACAAACATGTGGACAACCATCATGGGTTGACCTAGTGGTCAAGAAAGTTTCGGGAAACTAAGAAATTATGAGTTCAATTTAGAGACTACCGGAACTTATTGTTTAATCTTAACATCCAGAAACTGGTTGGAAAAGCAGCCTTGTTCAAGTATCATTCAGGAACTAATTGTTTAGTTTGTTCCTGAACTTCTGAAAAGCTGTAAATGATACTTGAACAAGGCTGTTTTTCCAACCAGTTTCTGGATGTTATGATCGAGGTAGGAAACCTTGGTAGGAACTTCGCTATAAGTCTTTGAACTTGTTTGGGAACTAGTTTCAGGACAACTTTTTGCTTTCATTTTTATAATCGTTAAATGACTTTTTATAGATTAGTGTGGTAGTGTATTGAAATTCTCTTCAAAGTTTAAGGTTCGAGACTCATCTGTGACATTACTCCTTCGATATCTCTCGGTGCCTGGCCTAGGGACGGGCGTGATTACCCTTGTTTCAAAAAAAAAAAAAAAACAATTACATTTTTTAAAAGAAAGTAATTTGTGGACATAGTAAAAGAAAAAAAAAACTAAAAAAAAGTGTGAACATATTTTACACTTTTTTCCCCCCAAAAAATACAATAAACAATCCTGAAACTAGTTCTTAAACAGGTCCCTTGACACTCGAATTGGAAATATAACTGTTAGGGCAGAAGCCAACCATCTGTCCTTTCCGATGTTGAAAGTTTAAAGCTATGGTTGTTGATGTTTGCTTTTCATAGTTCGGATTTGAGTAGGGCCTCCTTACAAATCTGATAGGACCGAAATCTATTTTGATATAGTAATAACCAAAATACAAGACAACTCAAGTGATTTGAGGTACTTAGACCTTCCCTAACTCAAACCCTAGAATTCCCACTTGATTTTTGGAATCCATCTAATAGATCTTGGGACTTATCGCTGCGAAGACACCTCACAAAAGATGAAATTGCTGAAT
>JBBMEF010000014.1:3944202-3959771 GCA_037832685.1 Sicyos baderoa | reverse complement strand
TTTCCCCTCCAAAGATAGTTTCTAAATAATTTTTCAATTTCCTTGGTGACTTTAGTGGGAGCTAAAAAGAGAGATAAGTAGTAAGTAGGAACATTAGCAAGAGTAGCTTGTATAAGAGAGATAAGTATTCAGTTGTTCTTTGTTGAAATTTTCACTTTGGTCCATTGCTTTCATGCAGATACCATATCTTCAGATCAGGGAAAACAATTGGACTCTGAATGCAGACATCAATGGCAGATGGAATGTGAGATTCGACCTGTAAGAAACACAAGTTTGCAGATCTCTACTTTCCAAGATTTTTTTTTTTTCCTGATGGAACTGATACATGTTGCAGATCCTTTATTTTAATTGTTTATTCTCTTCATTTTATGCAAGTTTCATGCCACGTTTATGCAAGGCATGCGACTAAACTGTTGAACAACTAGTCTACAACAATTTAGGCTTAATTTAGACATTCAGTTATGTGGGAGCATTGGGGTGTTTAATTTTCTTCTATTGACATGTCCACGTGCCAACACTTATGTCGATAATTTTACGTCTATCGATTCGATATCTATGTAAGGATGAAATGTAACCATACAAAATCAATATACTACCTAAGGCAATTAGGAGGTGTTTGAATGAGTAATTGCATGGGTGATTATTTTAATTGATTAGATTAAGTAGTTATTTTGAGTGATTAGAGATTGATGTTGTAGTAACAGCTCGTTTGGATATAGATTTTTGTAGATGAGTTGTAGACAATAATTTATTTGGGTGTAAATTTTTATAGAGTTGTAGCCAATAATTCGTTTGGATGTAGATGTTGGTAGAATGGTTATAGAAATGAGTGATTTTAAAATGAGGAGTTTTTTTAGTGGTTAAATTTGAGTGATTAAAAATGAGTGATTACAATAACTTGTTTTGATATAATTATTTGTAAGTGAGTTGTAAAAACTCATTTGTAAGAGCTCCTTAAATACTAAAAACACAGTTTATTTAGAAGTTAGATCCAACCCAACGTTTAGAAAAGTAGCTCTAAAAAGCTCTTAGAAAGCCTTCATAAAGATTTCCAATTGCACTATCAATTCTATTTTAACCACCCATAATTTTTCAATTAAAATGAGAGTTTTTTTGTTATAACCTCTCATGATTCCTCAATCCAAACATAGTTTTTTATTATAAATATTTATAATGCCTCTAACCAAACAAGAATTTTTGTCGTAATTATTTATAACCCTTCGATCTAATCAAGATTTTATCTTCCCCAAGCATCTCTACCTCTCATTTCTAAGACCTTCTAATCCAAACACATCAAAGGGTAAAATATTTATTTACTAAATTTAATAACTTTAATGAATTTTTTGTTTACATTTTTTTCAAACTTTCCATTCATATTAACTTTCTTTTTAGTTTATTATGAGAAAGGAGAATTCAAAGCTGCCATTTCTTAGTCTCAAACATATACCATATTCATTCACTTTTTTTTTTTTTATATATATATATGTGATTGTTCGGGTCAGGTTTCGCGCACCTCGACTAATGTGTCACGGGACACACCGTCTAATCTTTCAACATTTGGATGCCAAGAAAACTTGTAAGAAATTAAATCCTATGTAAGTGGCCACCATGAAATGAACCCATCACCATATGTATCTCAAGACCCTCTTTGACCAATTGAGTCGCTCTATGATAGTTCATATTCATTAACGCATTAGTATTTTAAACCTTTGGAAATACTTGATAGCATTTCCAGTAGGTTACATTTGAATGTACGACTTATTTTAAAAAAAAAAAAAAATTGTACTATTTAGACCATTTTGAAACAATATTTGCACATTTAGGCTCATAACTTTTTTTTTTGCAATTTTAGTTTTTCATTTAAAATTTCCGAATTTTCATTTTTTCAAAAATCTCATTTGTACCCTTTATTGCATTAATGAGCGTAATTTGAAATTCAAATTTGCAATAAATATAAAATCCTTTTCTAATTAATTGCAATCACAAAACTTCATTTTGGGTTCATTCCTTAATGATTGGTAATTAATATTGTGGATTTCATTTAGTTTTTCATTTTCTTTTCTCATTTATCAAACAAAACTTTCGTTTGTCTCATTTTTCGACATTTCTTCTCCATTTCTTGAACGTTCTTCTCCATTTTTGCCGCCCTCATTTTCGCTCGATTTTCGTTTAGCCCATTCCACTGACCGTACGGTATATTCCTGCCTGCCTAGCTTTCGCCAGTCAAACAGTATATACAGTCCATCCCACATATTTTTAAGCTTTTTGCCCCTGTATTTTACAGAAAATTCATAAACATTCTATTGTTATGTTTCACACCTTCATTTCCCGATATGTCACAGACTATAGAGTATGATATGTTCTATTCCCTATCTCATTTCCTTTCTTTTCATTCTACAATATTCATGTTCAAATCCATATCATTTTACTTATATTTCGTACAAATGCATGACCTACCCCATGCATCATTGTACCGTAAAAACAATAATACAACATCACCTACATCTATACAGTATTGTTTATACGTATGTTGTATACACATTGTAGGTTCAACAAGCATCTTTTGTACCGTCGATTTCAGAGGGTCAAAAAAAACTCAAACGGTCTGTTCGTCTTCTTCACTGTACCTCTTAAGAAATCGGGGAGAAGAAGAAGATGGTATCGACGTCTCAAGCGGAAGGAAGGTACTCTTCGGAATGTGCAGAAACTCGCCACGACTGGTCAGAAATCGAACTTCGGAGAACTTCAAACCCTAAAGTCGTCGGGAGGAAGATGAAAAGTTGAGTTCTGTTTTGAGTAGGGAAAGGAAAATGGAAAAAGGAAGAGCTGAATGAAAATGACGCATTTATTAGCAGATCACTATCAATCATGTAGGCGCATTTTTCTGGGATGTAAGTTTTAAAACTTCCCAAAACTAGAATTTGGAATATGGGGTATATATGTAATTGAACAATTTCTGTATTTTTGAAATTAAAAGGGAAAGTTTATTTTTACTAATATTCTCATAGAAGAATAATCTTGCAATTACTTTCTAGAGATGGTCAAAACATGCAAATCTCTCTAAAAAAAACTTTAAATTTTAACTAAAATTATAAATTACTAGAACAAATGCCATTTACTAGTCGCAACTATTATTATTCGGATACAAAATTTCTACTTCAACTCATGTTATCATCAAATAAAATAAAGCATTGAATAATTAATAGGAAAAAATAACAACTTACAAGAATCTAAACCAATCACAATCTCCAATACATTTGGTGCATACAAAGTACATAAACATGAACCAAAACTTAAATAAGGAGAATAATTTGGGCTTGCTAAGTGTTCCTCTTGTTCAGCTTTCCTTAATGCAGCAAGAAACCGATGTACTTCCAAACATGGAAGCAGCAAATGAAGTTTCTGTAGGGAGTCAAGAATGCCAATTTGCCTCTTTCTCAACTCAGTTATTAGCACCTTTAGCAGCCTGCCTCGCGCCAACCGAGAAGAACTCCGCAATGACCTCGAGGGGCATGCCTTTGGTTTCTGGGACTTTCAAGTACACGAAAATCCATGAAACTATACACACGACTGCGTAGATGCCGAAGACACCAGCAAGACCAATAGCACTAAGCATCACGGGCAGAGAATAGGTTACGATTATATCGCCGATCCAGAATACCATTGCGCATATCGCAATGCAGAGGCCACGGACCCTTGTTGGGAAAATTTCCGAGCAAAGGATGTTTGGAATTGGCCCATACGCCATCACAAAGATGCAAAAGTAAACAACTACACATGTGGTTGAGATTGCTGCATTGACCATGGTGCTCAATTTAACTAGCTCGAACACGACGAGAATGAGGAGTGATGCTATTAGCACAGGGATGGTAGCCAGTAAGAGCCGCCTACATAAAAGCTCTGTTAGCTTGAATTTAATAACAAAATGTTGCTAGCAACTTAGCAAGCATGGTTTTGGTTACTTGAAAAGCATCTAAAATGGTGAATACTGAATTTCATGGTAATCATCATTCATCAAGGCAGACTTTCAATGGCCATAAAAATTCAAGTCTTATTTCATTCAATATTGTTTTTTTCCCTTTCTCCATGTTTTTTTTCTTTTAAACAGACAAAATTTTCTATCTGGTAGCGTTTCGGTCATTTTCCATGCATCTCAACTATTTTCACAAGACTTAATCATACATGATACAACATTTGGATGTCTAGAAAATCCGTAAGAAATAGATTCCTAGGGGGTGACCACCATGAAATGAACCTATAATTTTTTTGGTTTTCCAAGGTCCTCTGGACGATTAGGCCAACCCATGATGATTACGTAAGATATCGTAGGAAAGAAAATATACAACATTTGGGTGACCACCATAAAACTTTTTTGGAGGCCATTATTTTTAATGCGATATCTTGGTGTAAACTAAATCCTTTATTTTGGTCTTATAGTTATGAAACTCTACTTAATTGCTGGAGATCATTTATTTGACTCTTAGTAATCTATACCTATATTTTGTAATTTCTTAATCAATGAAATTGTTTTTTATCCAAAAAAGAAAATATAAAACCTACCTTCTGCCAGAAACATCCACGAGTCTCATGGCCACACAGATACAGGGAAGCATCAGGAAGGTTGTGAATGCACTAATCAGGAACGATGCAGATTCAGAACCAATGCCCAAATTTGAAAGCAGAACTTCAACACCTGCCTCTTCAAGAATTTGAGGAGTGTAGTAAAGAACTCCATTGATCCCGGAAAACTGCAAGTTTGTTCGAAAAATATACACGTAAGATTAGTCACTTGAAACCAGCAAGATAATGATGCACAGTGATAATAATGTATACTCATTTGCTAGATTTTAGTACCTGCTGAAGAATCTGGATTCCAATTCCTACAATTAGAGCATGCTTAACACCTGGTTCGAGGAGAGCGGACCATATGGGAGTCTTTGAAACAGTTTCAGATGGGTGAACCATTGCAGGGCCGACTGGGCGCTGATCTTTAAGCTCTTTAGAGAAAAGAGCAGGCTGGCTGACTAAGGCTGCAGCCTGGATGAACTCACCTTCTGCATGAACATCTTCACCAGGAAGTGAAAGAACAGATCCACGTCGGGACCCGGGAATTTCCTCCTGGTGCAAATAAATACGTTTAAATCCACCTTCCTTTCCGTCTTCTCCTTTCTCAGACCATTTCCATGCCAATTGCCAGCCTCCACCAATGCCAGTATTACCGACTGCCTCGGCACTTCCTTGCATGAGACTGCTGTGGCGCCTCACACTGAAGATACTGCCATGGGAAGGAGGGGGAACAATGTCTTTATCCATGCTGGTTGCCTGACGCGAAATCAGTGGACTATGCAAATTGTCATCCGAGTCCATTCCAGCAGCCTCAGATGTATAGTCATCTCCTCTTTGGCTCTCCTCGTCCCACTGTTCATTTTTCACATGATGTTCGGCCATGCTGAACATGCTGCCAAAATTTGGAAAGATCATACTTCCAGACTCGGGAAGCTTCTCATGAACACTACCGAAAAGGGTGACGAGCGGGTCCATAAGAGCCATACTTTTATTGTCCAAACTTCCATGCCGAGATGCGAGTGCAAGAGAACTTTGTCCCGTAACAGGCTTAGCAACCCAAGATAAGCCTTCTTCAGGTCCATATAACCTGATTTTATCTTTCTGGTCAGCTGTCTCCCCATCAAATTCTTCAGCAGGACCTATTATATACGATTCGATGGAGGTCTCACCCCCAATCCCAAGACCTTCGACCAGCAAAGCCATCTCACCTGTTGAGGAAGATTAGTAAGAAAAGAATGTCTTTTGAAGTTTGAATGAATGACTATAAAAAAAAAAATTAAAAAAAGTTTGAATGAATGAAGCTACATCATTTATTATACACACTCAAAGCGTTCATTTTGAAAACAAGCCATCAAAGTTCCAAGTAACACTCTAATGCAAGTTGGCCATGCAAGAATTTTGACAAAGTTGAGAATATACATAGGTGTAAAAACATCAATAAGAAGATGTTCAAATGTCTTTACATTTCAGGTACTTGATGCAATCAGCAAAACTAATTGATAATCAAATCAGAAATATTATAAACATGCTAAGGAAAAGAATTAAAAAGAGAATGATTAGTGATGTTTTTCCTTCTCTAAATTTTCTCTCTCACTTAAACTCTCTCTCCTCAAAGTTTTTGGTCCTCAACGTATCTTCTTCCTATTCAATTATTTCCCTAGCAAAGGGAAGAACAGCCGTAGATCTTCTCCACTCTCTCCACCAATTAGCGCTGAATGGGATGCATCATCCTCTCCTCCTTCCCTCTGTGCTAGATCTGTTGGTTCCTCCATATGCGCATTCTGCCTCTTGAAAGTGTAGCTGGCAATTAGATAATCCCTTGGAAGTGTAATCTTTCGTCTTTGGATCCAGAGTTGGACGTTTAACTTCCCGAATGCTGAAGTTTTGTATTTACCGTATTATCTTAATTCTTATCGTAAAAATGACTCAGAATCTGACCCAAAACCTTGTAACACTTTCATCTTATCAATGAAAATGTTTTCGTTTTCTATCTAAAAAAAATAATGGTTCACTAAAGCTAAATCCATTTCTGGGTGAAACTTGTTCCACTATGTGTCCTTCAACTTAACAAAGTAGACAGTTCCTCAGTTTGTTCACCACATCTAATTTTCATTTTGACAAATTCGACAGGTCTCAATAAATAGTTTCTCACTTTCTTCTCATACATAACTTCCTAAATATTGCACAATATCAAACTTAAGTTATGATTACATATTCAAAATTTTGTCCATTATAGAGCCTATAGCTAATGGTCTGGGGGAAATATTTGAATAATAATATCGTAAGAAAATTAAGGAGTCAAGGACTCCCACAAAGCAAGGGACTAACATAAGCAACTGCTAAAACACAGAAACAGAAACAATACCAGGAGAATATGTTTTTTTTTTATAACCAAGGTATCGGGGGTCTACTTTTCGAGGAGGCTTTGCCTATCCCAGCACTAGATGACTAGTAAAAATTTTAGTTTTCAAGTGTGTATGACCATAATTATCTATTAGAAAGGCACAACTAAGAGACCACAGAAAACCAGAATCAATGGAATACAAATATGAACCTGAAACATCCTCTATGCCACGGAGTCTCTGAAGAACCTTTTTCGCCTCAAGCATCTTGCCTTTACTAACAAGCCACCGAGGAGATTCAGGCAAGAAAAACACCGTCAGTATGAAATAGAGGACAGATGGGATTGAAAGAACTCCAAGCATTAGCCTCCAGCTTGGCGAGACTGTCAATGACATCGAAAATACCATACAGTAGGATATGAACATGCCGCCTGATCCAGTGAACTGTGGGAGAGTATTCAACAATCCTCTTATATCTGATGGGGCAGTCTCAGAGATATAAACTGGCACAAGAGTAACAGCAAGACCAATCCCGAATCCATCCAATAGCCTAGCTATGCACAGTACAATCACATTAGGTGCCCACAACATGATCAAACCACTTAGAAAATAAAGCAGCGATGAGAGTATCAGCATCGGACGTCGACCAACCCAATCCGACACTGGTCCTGAGCACGTCGTAATAATTGTGGCTCCTATGAGAGACATAGCCACGATAAGACCTTCCACTGAAGAATTGAGGACCATGTCCTTCTTGATGTAAACCATAGCCCCTGATATACATAAAGCCATTAAATAAACTTTCCAATGAAGCATGAAAACAGCAAGAGCATGAAACTGAGAGAAATCTTAAAAAGACTATACGGTACTAAAAACTCGAGTTTGGATAGTAAATCTTTTGATCTGATCGAGTTTGGACAATAAATCTAACAAACAATCATGAAAGAAGTTATAGTGCAGGAGTACCAGCAATGGTGGCATTGTCCCATCCTTGTAAAAAGTTTCCAATGGAAGCAGCAATAGCCACTAGCACAGCTCCCTTCATTTATTCAATCCAAGCTCCAATAGGTCAGGCAATCTCCAAGCTAATAAATAGCAAACACCTACAACTCCAAAGAAGAGAGAAGAAAGAAGAGAAATATGTGAAGTTCAAAGAAGGAAAAGGCAAACTATATAGCAAAAGATCTTAGTAAATCATCATCAGACCCTTTAACCCCCAAAAGCCTAAGAAACTCCAAAGCAACAAAACAGCACATTCTACCCACTTATTAAACTCAATTGAAACCCCAAAACAAACAGAGCTGGAAACAGCGTAAAACTCCAAGGCAGTCGTCATTACCGCCAATCGTAAAAGGGAATAATAAAGTCCACAACTCGGAAATTCAGATCGTTTACTCAAAAGGGCAAGCTCGAAACTAAGAAAGAAGAGACACCCAGGAGAGGAAATAGGACAGAGACAGGGAAGATAACATATAACAGGCTAAAAAAATGCATAAAGACAATGAGCTTGAAGATGGGGAATAGTCTGTAAAGAGAGAGAGAAAGAGGGGGGACAGCCAAAATGGTCATAATATTTCTTTCATTGCTGTGAATAATAAGATGATAACACAATGAACTGGCTAAACTTGGACTGATTATTGTGAATATAGACAAAGCTCTTTTTTCTTCTGTTTTCTACTCTTTTTTTTTTTTTTTCTCACATCAACACCTTTCAGATGCCAACTTCAAATAATTAAAATACTAATAATTGACACTCAAAAGCCAGTGGGGAGAGTGTGGAATGGATCCAATCCACCAACTTATTGAAAACTACATTTAAAAAACAAAAGGGCACAGAAACAAAGAATCAATCAAGAACACCACATCCCATTCCCCTAAATTTCCCTAACTCTGTATGGTCCACACACACATGCTAAGTGATTTGAGCAACTTGAAACGAATTCAAAGTGGGTTCGGTTCAAATGTGTCAAATCTCCCACCCGCCTCCGTTTCGTACACTCAAACATAGCAAAAGATTCCGATTCCCATAAGAACTAAATCTAAAATCAAAACTACCCAAAACCCCAAATCAGTAAATTCAATGATTTCTGTACAAAAAAGGGTTAAAGAAAAACAAACCAAACAAGAAGAAGAAAGAGAGTGAACCTTGGATGAAGAAGAAGAAGATGATGATCCAGAGGCCAAGTTGGAAAGTGCCTAAACAAACAAAAAGCTTTGCTATTAGTTTATCAGCTTTTTACTCCATACAATCAATTTCTTCATGTTTTTTTTACCTTTTACTAAAATGGGTTTCTCTTTTCTTCCACAAATTTTGGATTCAGAACCCCCAAAGAACAGAGCAAAAAAGGAGAAGAAAAAAAAGGGGAAAAAACAGAGTGGAAAGTGAATATTAAAAGAAGGATGAGGTTCTTCCGGATTTGGTTTTCTAAAATTAATGGACAAAATGAATGTTTTATAAATTAGGGCACCGGGGACTGCTCAATCATCATTAAATTAAATGCTCAATATATAAATCATTTTCTCTAAAATATATATATATATATATATTGATAATTTTAATTTGAGATTTCATTAATTAGGGATAAGGACTCGAACCTACGACTTTTTGATCATTGAAAATACATTATTGTTGCTGAACAACGAACTTCGGTATTTAATTATTTTATTTGGTATTAATTCATTTTAACTCTGCAGTCATAAATTCGTGTCTGTTAATCCGTATTCGACTATAATATTATTTGAGAGAAATTATGACTCTTATATAAAATTTATTAGTCATTTTTCTCCAAATTATACTAAATAAATATATATATATTTATATATATATTTTGAATGTGGAGAGTGACATCTTCCATGGTGGATCCACGTGAGCAGTCCCTAATGATATTGCCTTTGTAACTTACATTCATTCCCCTACCTATTCTATTTATGTGTTTTGGAAAATTAATGAATATGGTCGCACTTTGTTTTTTAATACCTTAATTCATTAATTAATTAAAATATCTTTGACAGCATGGACTTTTGAAGTCCAAATAATAATGTGATATTCATTCAAATTCAACTGCTTACGTCATATTTGATTCACCCAATTCCTTGTTAATCATCTTTTGGAGGACTTGGATTGAAGTCCAAATTAATGAATATGGTCCTTTTCTTTGTTATTTATAAAAATCCAAGCATCTAGTTAAGAGGCTCATAGATAATAGTTAAAGCTCATAAAACTAATTATACTCCACAAAAGAGGTTCTACCTATAATAGTGTAAACAAAAAAATGTTCCAAATTTACTTAAGATCAACAGAGTTTTGAAGTCACTCGTAGAAAATAGAGAATCAATTGCGGATTTAAAATATGAGTTCTAAAAATATGAAGGAATCAATGGCAGGCAAAAAATGCTCGCCATTGATACTAATCCATGGCGTGTGCTTTTAAAACAAATTCATGGCGGACATTTACGCATGTCATGGATTAGTATTAATGGTTCGGTTGTGCCCGCCATGGATAATTCTGCGTCATTTTCCAGAACGCGCGCGATTTTCTCATTTCCTCTCCCTTACAGAAACCCCCTTCTCACCGAAACCTCATTTCTTAGACGTTGGCGCCGCCGACTAATCCACCCCGCCACAACTAACACCCCGTCGCCTGACTTAAGGTGATGAGTTTAATCCATGGTGACACCTACATTAATCGATATGTGCGAAAATTGACCCGAACAGTCATAGATATCAACAAAATATATATATATTTTGTAAGATCCTCTCCATGATCTCTTGAAAAAATGGAGAGAAATTGCATGGAATCAAACACGGTGATGAAACAACATCTCATGAAGCTTGGTGGAAGCCTGAGGTCCAAAGTGTTGTGAATTCATAATCAAGGATAAATTAATGAAGTAAAATGCTTCTAATAATTAATAACAAAAATACATTAGATATAAAAATAAAAGTAGATAAATTAGTATTGTTAAAGTATAGATATATTCTTCTCAAAAATAAAAAAATACATAGATATATTAATTGATATCATCTAAGTCTGTACGAATTTGTTAGGATTTTTTTCATGGGTTTTTTGGGTCATTTAGTTCAGGGAATTTGGGCTGTATAGCAAACTTTTTATTCTACATTAGAATTATAGCAACTTTTTAAAAATATTGTAAATATAGCAACTTTTTTTTTGATAGACTCTATCAAACTCTATTGTTGCAGTCTATCAGACACTATTGATGGAGTTTATCAGACACTATCGATGGAGTCTATCAAACACTATTGATGGAATCTATCAATCTGATTTTGCTATATTTGGAAATATTTTCAAAAAAATGCTATTTATTCAATTTTTTTTGCCTTATTATAATATACATGCAAATTTCCGTTTAGTTTACCTCAACCTTTTTTTTTTTTTTTTTGAGACAAACCATGTAATTACTTTGTATCCCTATTTTTTAGTTGAATAATTATATTATGTTATTGTACCCGTCAAATTAGTGCACCTCAAACTTCTTTTTTTTTTTTTTTTTGTTAAATACATTATATCATTGTCATACTAGAATTGGGAGATTTGTCGTTAAAAAAAAACAGATTTTTTCTTTTAAGATTAGAAGATTTTATATATATAATGCCAATATGGAGAACTAAAAAAAAATCTAAAAAAAGAATAAAAAATAAATAAAAAATAAATAAACATGAGAATTGAGGTCCACATGTTCTTCTAAGGTGTAGTTTCTTTTTTTTCTTTTCTTTTTTTAATGATGTAGGCTGGTTATGCAGAATTGAATAATTCAAATATTTATTTTTAATCCTAAAATAATATTCTTGAATTAATAAAATATAGATTAAAAATAATGATTGTTGATGACAAATTGTAGTATCCAATATCCATATTCTAATTTTGAGAACTTTTAAAAAATATTTTATACATAACAAATATTTCAACTTTTATTATTTACAATCAATTTATTGTTTTCTTCCTATTTCAAAAATATTTTATAAAAAGGAAGTTAAACAAATAGATTTAATCGTATTTAATTCGCTAACAAATATAAATGGAATAAAAAAACTCCCTCCCCCAAAATCAATTGCCTAAAGACCTTGGATCACTATTGCTTCTAAGCTATTTTTTCCCAAGATTTTTATCGAACATGCGGGCATCAATAAAAATCTATATTTATCGTTAAGATTTCACAAATTTCTCACATTGAAAAAATGATGAAGTGTACAAATATTTATAAAATATATAAATCACTTTTTTCATTATCAATTGATTTTAAAGTGAAATCTCATTTTTTATATATCAATTCAAAAGAGGATTTATAAAACTTCATATTCTCTAATATTTTGGGAATATAAATATTTTTAAGTTTGTTTATATTTATAATTATTTTATTAGAATTATCATCCATATAATTTTTCTTAGTATTAAACATAGAAACTATGCAATAAAAGTATATATTAATTTATTTCAAAGTATATATTTTAGATATTTCAAAAAAAAAAAAAAACTATTTTATTTCAATTTTGAGATGCAATGAAGTGGAATTTAGAGATGTATTTTGGAAATGTAAACACGTTGGAAATTTAAAATCTGAATATCTTATTCAATTTTGAAAATCGAGATCGGATCGGAAAAATATCCCTATCTAAGAACCAGTTTTTTTTTTTTTTTTTTTTTTTGAAACACTATGAACCAGTTTTTTAATTCAATAGTTTAAGGAGTAATTTAAGTCTATTGCACCTTAGGCCTTAGGGTTGATTCCGACTTATAAAAAGAAAATAAAAAATATCGATTATTTCTTATTTTAAGTTGAGGGAGAAGATTACAAATATCGATTCCAAAAATTGAATTTGTGATCGGCCACCGACTCATTTTGAGAATTTTATTTATTTATTATTATTCATGAAAATTCCTAGAAATTATTATAATATACGTTAACATTTTTATAAAAAAAAAAACAAAAAATTAATAAATGCATTTAGATTTATATTTTTTTGTGTTGCAAGAATGAGTATCGGTGAAATTATAAATCATATATTGAGATTTGAGATATATTAGTATGGGAGGGAAGTTCGGCTCCTCTTCATAAAAAAAGAATCTCATATATTAAATAATAACTTCCAATAATGTACAATAATATTACAGAACTAATATATTTATAATATTAATTAATTATCTTTATTAATATTTATTCAATAATGATTAATAATTTGTTCCAAAAAAAAATAATGATTAATAATTAAAAATATGCAATATATTGGGAAATTTGCACCCTATAGCAAATTTCCTACCCACATTATAATTATAGCAATTTTTTGAAAATATGGCAAATATAGCAACTTTTTTTAAATATTTTTGATATACTCTATCGGACACTATCGATGGAGTCTATCAGACACTACTAATGGAGTCTATCGAACACTATTGATGGAGTCTATAAATCTGATTTTGCTATATTTGCAAAATATACATACAAATTTCCCAATATATTAACTAGTTTTTAGTTTTATGTACATTAAATTTAATTTAATCAATTTAATATATTAATTTATTAGTTTGAACACTTCAAATTAATAACTCCAGTATAAAATGAATCGACAATATTTTATGAGCTAGAATGAGACTTTATGGACCTACATATGGTAAGTTACCACGATTCCAGATTAATTGATTTAAACTTTTAATTTGAATTCAATCTTGGTTAACTACATATTTATTGATCACTATAGACTTTCATGAGTTGCATTTTTATGCATTATACAAGTTATGTCCATAAATATAACCAGTCTTATGCAAATTGATCAATGTTCATAATTACAATTGGGTTTAAAATTCATTTTACATATCTTACATTTTTTTTAAGTTACAATGATTCATTTAATGAACAAGATGTGTCTTGTCTATAAAATTCTTTGCATAAAATATCATTAACTCACATGTCTCCTCATGAATAATTTAGATCGAGTCATTTGCAATATTTGCAGTGTGAATCATATAAGCATTGTTACCAAAACGAGGCGTTTAGCCCTCTCTGCAGATTTATTTTAGGTTATTAACGTGAACAAAAATAATTACTCGTATATTTTTTTGAGAGCAATTTAGGTGCACCCCGGGTGGCACTCTCACCGTGATACCACCCATGTGGCACATTTGGTGTCACACATCTCACCTCTCTTTTTTTACTTTATATTTATTATAAAAAGAAATTAAAAGGAAAAAAAATGTGTGGCTCTAAATGCAAGGTATCATGGTGAGGGTGCTACCCGGAGTGCACCCAAATTACTCTCTATTTTTTTTTTAAATTTTTATTTAATAATTTTGATTTTGATTTAATCAATAATTATGTTTACATTAATACTTAAAATTAATTATAATTATTAAATAATATTAACTATGAGTTGGACTCGACCAACAACTCGTGTGTAATATTGAATCTCTTTAAATATGGTATATGAGCTAATTACCAAGATTTAGACCCTTATTCTTTCCAAAAAAAAAAGAAAAAAAAAAAAGAGACCCTTTGACCATTTAGAGATTAGAGATTAGCCATGCATTTTCATATGGAACGTGAGTTTATTACCAAGATTTACTCATTTAAACAATAATTAGAAAGAATGACCAAATGTATTTTTATATGGTATATGTATTAATTACTAAAATTTTCACATTGTTTAAACAACTCTTAATATTGAAAGGGTGTGTGACATGACTTCTTGGTCATTAGACATATACTTAACTAATGCCGCTGAACAACTGCTCATGTTGGCTAATAACCATGATTTCGATCTTAACAAATTTTTGATATTAATTAAAAATTATATTTATTGAAGGTTATTTATAATATTGATTAAAAACTGTTTGTGACATAATTGAAATCTAGTTGTTCCACATGGATATTTTCGTCTTTTTATTAGATTTACCTAATATTTTGATATGTTGGATTTTTCTAAGACGTTGTAAAAAAAAAAAAGTTTCTTTATTATATAATAAAAATCCCCATAAATATTAAAATGAAATTTTTAAACTAAAATTTTCAAAGTGAATATTTTTTTTTAATACAAAAATATTGAAGGAAGGAAAATTTAAACCTATAACCTTATAATTATTAGATTGTACCAGATGTCGGTAGAGTTATGCTTTTATTAACAATCAAATGTGAGTCGTTGATCAAAAAATAAGATTTGAATCTAACAAATAATGTGAAAACATAGTTCTTTGAATCTAATAAACAATGTGAGAACATTGTTTTTTTTTTTCTCGAACAATTAATATTGCGTCGAAGAATATTCTGTTGTATTATTATTATTTTTAGTTATATTCTCTTGTTTTATTTGTCCAACACCATTCGAATATTGTTGGATCTTGTGTGATTAATTTACTCTATTCATTTTTCAGACTTTTGTGCAATAATATCATTCTATATATATATATATATATATATATATTTGGGAATTTGCGCTGTATAGCAATTTTCCTACTTTACATTAAAATTATAGCAATTTTTTAAAAATATTGCAAATATAGTAACTTTTTTTTGATAGATTCTATCAAATACTATTGATGGGGTCTATCAGACATTATTGATGGAGTCTATAAGATATTATTGATGGAGTACATTATTGATGGAGTCTATCAGTCACTATTGATGGAGTCTATCAGTCACTATTGATGG
>JBBMEF010000014.1:3921836-3940248 GCA_037832685.1 Sicyos baderoa | reverse complement strand
ATAGATTTGCAAATATTTTCAAAAAGTTGCTATTTACTCAATTTTTTTATCTTATTATAATATACATGCAAATTCCCTCGTATGTTTTGTAATAAAAAAAATCATTCTATATATTCGAACTTCATGGGATGAGTCATTTACATGTGACCTTCAATTAATCGATTCCCTTAAATTAAAGGGAAATGGCCAAAGAAAAAGTCATTAATGTCTACCGCAAAAAATTAAAAATCGGAAGGTTGCTTTATTTTATTTTATTTTGATTTTCTAATATTTTGGTAACACGAAATTTTTTCCCACGACATATATTTGAAATTTGAGAAAGGTTAGAAATTACAACAGTTGCTCAGCTGAGCTGCATTTGAAGTGTTTAAATAATTTTATTTTTTGAGAAATTTAAATAAATAATTAATATAGGATGAAAACACATTTATTGTATTTGATACATTGAAAAACAAATATTTAATTAATGTTACTCTAAAAAGAAAAATTCTTTTTAGTACTAAAAAACAAACAATTAATGTTTAATGTATTAGAATACATCGAAGAAAATGATTCTTATGAGTTTCAAAAAAAAAGTCATAGATTTAAATATATGCTCAACAATTATAATTAAATTTTTTAAAAATAATTTCACACTATTTTGGTGAGTAGATCTAGATTTTATAGTTTGGGACCATTTTTATTATTATTATTATTTTTATTGGGAGTGTATAGGTATACCACATTATTTTTAGTGTTATTATTTCTGTTTTTTTTTTTAAATCAGGTATACCACATTTGATTGCAAATGAAACACATATAATATTATTTTTTTAGGTAGGCAAGATAAAGAATAAATTACTCATGCCTTTAAAAAAAAAAAAAAAAAATCATGACCTTTTAGTTTTATAAAAACCACAATTCATAATAAAATTAATGTTTTTTTTTTATTTTATTTTTTTTAGATTACATCAATGGAATAGAGTGATTCAAACTCAAGATCTCTTGATTATCATTAGATATATACTAACGTCGTTGAACAACTACTCATGTTGATATTAATATTTTATTAATATATTAAAAATAGTTATCTTCAAACACACAAATATATATAATTAACCCACACCCCTATATGTTTTTAAATAGACATAATATTATAGTTTATATAGCTTTAAATATTAAAAAAATTCAATAACTAAAAAATAATATTTCGCTAGCATTTAAATATTTATAAATGATAAATATTTTGAAATTCTATATTTAGAAGGAATATATATATATATATATATATGGCTTAGATATATGGCTTATCATTTTAAATGTAAAGAATTTAAAAATATATTAACACATGGTACAAAAATAAAGGTAAAAAGGTAAAAAAAAAAAATTGTATTCAAATATAGAAAAGAAAAAAAAAAAACAATAAAATATATATATATTAGTGTCGGTGATTGAAAAGTTTAGATATTTTTATGGAGCCCAACATGAGTTTGAATTCACAAAATTGAAAAGTGTTAGTGATTGTTTGGATGTAGGTAATTTTGTAGCCTTTGTCCAATTTTGGCATACCGTCAAATTCAACGACGTCAATTACAATAAATTATTTGGTAATTTGGAGAGTTCGAGGGAAGGATGAACCTTCAAAATTCCACTCTTGTAAGGAAGTGTGTACATTTTCAATAAAGCTAGTGGCAAGTGTTTCTGCTAGCCATTATAGTTCGTTTTGGTTCTACTATTATTTATTTTTTTGAAGAAAATGTTGCGATCATCAAACAAACTATTTCACATTGGTTAGATAAAGGGAAGATCATAGGTATATAAGTGATGACAACAATATTCTCCATCAATATAAGACATATTTTGAGTGAAACCAAAAGTAAGTGATCACAAAGTCTGTATACTCAAAATGGACAATTCATATACCAATGTTCTTTTCAATCAATAATAAGAGTGTCGTGCCCCAAATATAACCATGTCGGTAGAATGCTTGGTGTAGGACAAAGATGTTTGGATATTCGAGACAAAAATTTATGGTAGCTTTACGAAAATGACAATGAAGATCGTTTGGTTTGGATCTGAGCTAGACAAATTGACTAACAGTATAATCTCGGGAGAAGAGAAGTTAGTCAGATATAATAGTCGTTGCAAAAATTTGTTCTATAGGACCAACGATGTACTTTTAGGAGAAAAGGAGTTGTCACTTAGACAAATTAAATAATTGAGGTAAAGAGAGATTCCTTGAAGGGAGAGTTGAATCCTTAAGTGTCGAAAGTAGAAGAAGAGCTCACAGTCATGCTCGATGGAACTTTGTTCGAGGGGAGAACTGTTGAAGTACAAACCAAAGTATCCCACATTGGTTAGATATTGATGAAGAGATCGTGAGTATATAAGTGATGACAACAATTTCTATTGATATTAGGTCTTTTGAGTGAAATCAAAATTAAAGTCATGTGGAGATAAGAATTAAATTAATATTTAGGATTTTTAAAAAGAGTTGAATTTCTATTCAAAGTATTAGAGCTCATTAAGCTTTAGATTAGGATTTTGGTAATCTACATACAGAATGTGATAGACTCCACCTTCTTTTTCAATAAACTTCTCTCGACCTTTATTTTGCTACCCATTACTCTTCTTGCTCCTTAAATTATGATAGTTTGCAGATCTCTTGTATGGTTTATAATTCAATCTTAAACTAAGTCCCTTTGAAGAGGGCAAGCCCCATTATTTAAGTCTTCAAATCAGCATTTAAAGAAATGGATCATTTTACATTTCTGATTGAATTTCTATCTCGAAGAAATTATATCTTAAAATGATTTTAACAAAAGCACTAGCTCAGAAGTATTAATGTGCACTTAATACTATATATGTTTTTGGGTTCGAATCCTACTACCCTATTCATTTTTCACCCAGGATCTCGTAGTCATCAGGATGTACACCGAAGTTGCTCAACTACTACTTTTCTCATTTTATATATTAAATCAATTCTTCCTTGAATATCAAATTTTTTGATAAAATTTTATTTTGATCCCTAAAATTTGAGCCTTGTTTCATTTTGATCTTTGAACTTTTAAATGGTTCCAACCAACTTTGAGGATTATTTTATTTTAGTTCTTAGAACATTTTCAAGAATCTAATATTAATCAATTTTAAGGTTTGTTTCAATCTCTGTTTTAAAAAATAATAATGATAAAATAAAGTTGATCAATAGAACGTTTTTATGTTTATTTTTCTTTTAAAAATTATCTTCTTCTATGAATTTTAGAAAAATTGTTCCCATTTTGTGTTTATAATAAAAGTATTAATATTATTGAACTAATTTCACTTGATATTAACTCCAAATTAATTAATATAGAGACCAGATTTAAATTTTTTTAAGAATAAATATTAAAATTAGACTCTTGAAAATTTATAGACTTTTTGTAGAACAAACCTCAAAATTCAAAAATTAGAATTAAACTTTGAACTAAAGTAGAACAAACCTCAAAATTCATAAATTAAAATTAAAATTGTGAAAGTTTGGAAACTAAAATAGTATCTAAGTACACAAAAGTTTTGGAAAAAAAAACCCAAAAGTTGATTATTATTATTTTTTAATAAAAATTGAAAAGTGGGAGGTTTCACAGCTTTTATACAGAAAAAAAAAATGAGTTACACTTATCATTGCCAAATTATTATAAAATTGGAGCTCATATAGTCTTAAAAATGATATTATAGATCAAACAATTGATATTTGAATTTGATTTAATTGAAAATAATAATGCCCGGTGATTGAACTCAATCCTTACGGCATCTTAAATGACATGAATTAATATTTGTCCAATTAATGACATGTGTTGTCATGGATAGTAAAGGAAAAAAAAAAAAAAAAAAAAAAACATGTGCTAATATTTGTGACCAATGAATTAATTAAATTTGTGGTGGAATTGAATCTGGTGTAATATATTTGAAACTGAACATCATCATCATGAGACAAACACTTAATTGCAATATTATTTATTTCACCTATCCTCAACCACCATGGAAAAAATATTGAAGAAGAAAAAAAAACCATTGAATGCAAAATCAAAAGCTCTAAAGAAGAAGATGCTTTTCTGTTGAATTTAAAGTCTTTGAATATCTGTTTCTATAAACTATTTTGATTTTTTTTTTTTTTTTAAACTACAATAAATGAGGTGGAGAGACTCGAATTCAATACCTCTATATTATTAGGTGAGTATTAATGCTGGTTAAGCTATTACTCCGTTGGCGGTACACAATTTTGATTATATATATATATATATATATATATATATCAATTTTCTTACTCTTTTTAATTTTCAAATAGAAAAATAGATCATAATGACTCCACAACGGATTGAACTTGAAAGAACGACATTGAGACCATCGACTTTTCATCTAATAATTTTTTGAACTGTTTATTGAAAAACCAATCAAAGTAATTACAAATATAAGATAAATTTTAAAGTATTTACCTTTATAATCATTAATTTATTTTAATATTATATTATAAATACTCATTTATATTAGTATTAATTTTTGATATGTTTTAATATTGTATTATAAATACTCGTTAATATTTTTATAATAAAAAAGTATGTAAACTCAATAATATATCAATTATTACTCTTTGGTTATTTGAATGAGTCTGTGGTGCGATTGGTTATCTGTTTGATTTAATTCATTTTCACTATAACAAAAGTCATATAATCTTTTATTGGAAAATAGCAAGAGTTTATTTGTACATATTTTTATAACGGCAATCTTTCAAAATAAGTGGCAAAAGTGGGGGTCTTGAGGTGCTTAAGATAATGAGTTTAATTTATAATGGTCACTTATTTAGAATTTCCTTACATTTAAATCGTATAAGATGAGATAGTATGTCTTGTGACATTAATCGAGATGCGTGCAAACTTGTCCGGAAACCACAAATATAAAAAATAAGGGTAATTAGTGGAGATAGACTTTAAAAACTCAACCTTTTGTCCTAAGAAAAACACTTAACCTTTTTAATGTAAGGGGGTGTCCTTAATTTTCTTTTTTTTCCAAATGTGCAATTGGTGCATGAAGTCAACAGTCCACAAACCAAGTGCTACTCCAACTAATTAATACTCTAATTTACTAACATATTCTTTTATTTCACTTGAACAACCAAAACTCAAATCAAATGATCACTTAAAAGCAAGAACATATTCCCACTCATTGACAAAAATAATAAATAGTAACATTGATAATAAATTGCATTACACCATGACTCATACTACTTCCCAGCTAAAAAAAACGCGATGAAATATGCACGATTGACCAATTGATTTTGAAAAATAAAAGTTCAAACTTAAAATTTAGGCCCCGTTTGATAACCATTTGGTTTTTTGTTTTTGGTTTCTGAAATTTCAGCCTATTCTCACTCAAATTTCCTACAATGTGTTCCATCCTACCTACAATATATCCATATTTCCTTAAGAAAGTAGAAGAACACTAACCAACTTTTAAAAACAAAAAAAAGTAGCTTCCAAAAGTTTGTTTTTGTTTTTTAAAGTTGGTTAGTATTCTCCTACTTTTCTTAAGGAAAGATAGATATATGGTAGAAAGTGTGGAACACAGTATAGAAAATTTGAGTAAAAATAGGCTTAAATTTCAAAAATCAAAAACAAAAAACCAAATGGTTATCAAACGGGACTTTAGGAATCTAAATATCAATTTAAAAAGAAAAAAAACTGCAATGCAATCTAGGAATTGTGAACTCATGAGGTACCCATTTAGAAAGATAGTAGTCCTTATATTCCTAATAAGATGCAAGACTTTCTCCCTCTTATAGTAGGGCTGCTATCCGGAGTACTGCACCCAAATTCTTCCTTTTATCTAATACTTGTCGTTAAAACTAAAATGGTTAAGGATCTTACAAGTGTAGGTTAGACATGTTGAGAATCTCAATACCATCTCAAAAAAAAAAAAAAAAAAAAAAAAAAAAAAAAAAAAAAAAACCTCTTAGCAATTACAAGATGGGTAGATTATTTATAACTACTCTCATCACCAATTAATTTTGAGATAGATATACATATACCATGTAACAAAAACATGGAAATTAATGAGAGACCATTTACATTGATCATTAGAAAGCAAAGGCTCTATACAAAAAATAATAGAGAGGGAAAGCCTTGGATGTTCATTGAAGAAGAGAGTAAAAGAGACATTTTATATATAGGCTATGGACAACCTATTAGGACTCTACTCTTGCTTTGTTGGCTCATGTGTTGACTGTTCTACCCATTCATTTATGTGCTTATTTAGGGTTTGTGGGGTTTGGTTTTTTCTTTTACAGCTTATGGAAAAGAAGAGGAAAATATATGTGATGGTTTTGTCTCATAATTTAGAACTCATGGATTCGAATTAGAAAATATGAGGTTTTTTAAGGCTATGTTTGACGTATAGGGTTAGCTTGGCCTATTTTCTTAAGCGAAATAGAGTTGGGCTGCACTAGCGGTTTGGTTAGCGTTGTTTTTTCAAAGAAAATTTACTAGATTAATCAAATTCAAAAAATGATATAAATATGGTCGCTTTTAAAAATATTTAGGAATTATAGTCATTGATATTAATGATAATATTGTATTGTAATATCAGCAATTTCTTCAAAGTAGCCTATCTCGATGGAGAAATGTTCTCCTTCAGCGGAAAAACTTGACACCGACCGAGCAATCTGTTGTCTTGGTACATGGTTTACGCTGATGGGGCAATGTTGTGTTGGTGCAAACCATATACCGCAACGGAAAATCATTCCGTCAGCAACGAGTTTTTTCGTGACAAAACCCCCCAACAAAATTGTGGACCTACCGCGACGGATTATCCCCTCGCCGAGTACGGACTGTCTTGTGGTGAGTGTTGGGTGATCGAGTTGCTAGTATAGTCGCTATAGTTAGGTTGTTGGGTGGGTAAGTGACCAGGGTTGGTCATCGTCATTGGTTGTTAAGGGTCGGACATTATTTATTAACAAAAGAATTAAAGTGAGAAAGCAAAAGTCTCGAGGCCTAGACACCACAATGTTACATGCTCCAAATTATTTGTAAAAAATACTCCTTAGTTTCTAGATTTGGAATTTAATTTCGATTTAATTCCTATATTTTAAGATGAAACATTATTATCTCTCACATTTCAATAAATTTTCATGTTGGTCCATGGAAATAACAAAATCTTTACTTAAATAATGTAACGTTGATTAAAATTAAATTTAAATTTCAATATATTGATGAAGTGATTATTTTAGTTTTCACATGAATTTAATTTTTAAAATAAACGAAGTATAAAAGGAAACTACTAAAAGTTTGCATTGTTAAAACGTCAAAAGTAAAAATGTTCCATTTTAAAATTCAGAAACCAAAATTGAAACTACATAAATGTAATTTTTCCAAATTATTTTCAATTTCGAAGGCGAGAACATAGGGGAGTACAAAATATATATACATGTGGAAACAGATTCTTCTATTTGCAGCAATAACTTTCTTTTCATTTTTCCTTCTAGTTTATGAGTTTTTTGTGCAAATAACTAGCTTGTACATAAACTATATTCCCTTGAAACCATTTAGAGGTCAATAAAAGAAAATAGACCTGAACGTACATTTCAATTAAATTAGTTTAGGGCACTTTATCTAAAAATTATACATACATCGAATGAATCGGTGGCGCAGTTGGTTATCACGAATAATGTTAACCCATTTCAATTCCACGGTCACATGTTCGAGTCTGAAAATTGGTATTTGTCCCCCTTCCCCAAATATATATGTTAAAAAAAACAAAAACAAAAACTATACCTAGACATTTATAATCCACAAATTAATGTTCTCCAAGCACCAACTACTATAACTCACATTGGATAATAACTTACCAACTTTTTTTCAAAAACAAATATGATACATAAATAAATAGAATCCATTGGCTTTTATAGCCAACACCCTATTACAAAAGCATCTTAAAAATTGTGTTATAATTGAATAGAAAGTCCAAGAATATAATCAAAATTGTGTTATAGGTTCATGGACAAAATGACATTGTATATGATTTAACGACCTGCTTCATTCGAAAAGAAGAAAAGAAATCATTTCCCATCATTTTTTAGTCTTTGGGTAATTTCAATGCATGCCCAGTAATGAAAAAACAAAAATAGACAGCAAAACCATGTACCTACTACTACTACCTCCATCAGACTCACAAAGGTGGATGGGAATCAGCAGCCACGGTTGGAGGTGCTCTCGACTTCATAACCACCACTTCCAGAATGCCATCGGGCCGGAAACTAGGAGAAGACAACCGCGGATCGACCGGTCCGGGCAGTTTAAAAGAAACCGTAAAAGGTCCCGGAGGACACAGCTGCTGCACTTTCATCTGATACATGGCTGATGATTCTTTTAAAATGCCTGGACCTGTCATCACTCCTTCAATCTGAACCTTGCCATCGCTTTTGATCTCAAATTTTACTTTACCTGGAAGAGTTGTCTAGTTGGTTAACTATCTAATAAGCAAACATAAACAGACTTGTGCAAATACTAGATTGATAGAAAAATAAGACAAAACAAGGAGCGTACTTTGATCCTTCCGTACACCAGGCAGTGCAACGCGGAAAAGGTATGCACCGTCACTCACGCCAATATCAACAAGACCAACAGGAGGACCTGAACTACCTTCCTTGGCTGTTCCAGTTAGAATAACTGATGGCTTCACCTTCGTGTGATCGTCGTGGCCTTCCACGTCCATGTTCCAGTCTTCAGTTATGGTACTTCTAAACTATCTGTTTGATGTTGTTAATTCACCTGTTAATCGGGTGGACGGATCTTAGAGGGGATAGAAGATCTTGAAGCATTCGGACCATGATGATCAAAGGAACTTTTGTATAAATGTGTACAATTTGAAAAATATCAAAGAATGTAGGACAAAAAAAGATATGAAGCAGTTGCAATAACTGACAAAAAAATAACACCAATAAAGTGAGGCAGCTCCATCGAAACCCTTTCCTGTTCCTACAACTTGGAAATCAGAGCTTCGCTCCACTATACCCGGAGTAACCACGCTCATCCTTAGGTCAGGCACCGGGAGACATTGAAGGAATAGAGACATGACTAGTTTTGGGTTTTCAATAGAGTAGATTGACTCTGCCATATACTGCATACAGACCCAATAACATAAACATTCTCCTAGGTCCACTTCTAACTATCTATCAATCCTAATTTCAAAGTTGTACTAGTAATTACTACACAGTATCCATAATCCACCTTGATGGCAGAACTAAATACACTTTGGAATAGTGCCAGTAATATGTTTGTTCCCTCTCCATTATGCTCGAAGAAATTTTTTTACATCGAATAAGTGTATTGTTTCTTTGAGTTTGAGACAACTTGAGTTACCCAAAGATTCTCCCCTGTCTTTATTTTATGTGAGCGTGTGTTCTGTGTGCTGTGCATTTGGATGTGTGGGGTTCTTCTATTCGTATCTCCCTTTTTACCTGTTTCATTTTTTCCTTGAAATGAATTGACTACCTAATAAACAAGATAGAGGTATTTGACCATAAAGTAACTTCATTAAGAAATAGTCCCTTTTAAATTTCAAGAAATCTTTTTTGACTAGTGTCACGGAACATACCGCCTGACCCTACAACATTTGGATGCTAAGGAAATTAGTAGGAAATTAAATCCTAAGTAGGTGGCCACCACCTTATACACCCCAAGGCCCTCTATGATTTCAAGCAGTCATTTAGATATTGTTTTTCATAGAAAAATCTAGATTACATGCAACAAGATATTTGAAGTTCATGAACTTCTCATAAATAGACTAATCTACAAGACATGATTGCTTCTTAATGTTCTTCTAAATTTTTTCATACTTGTGTAAGCACAAATAACTCTTTTTTCACAGTAATGTATGCTCGTTAGAAGCGTGAACTGCAAATCAAAACCCAACCACAGAATAACTCATGCAAGCTGACCCGAGCATGCGATAAAGCTGCTGATGTCAATATGAAATGCATCACAGAAATAAGATTCTACATACCTTCTGCTGCATATTCTCGGAAAGAACGGCCCACGTCTGTATCCCAATGCCTATGAAGTGAAATAATAAATCAATCATTAGGAAATCGACTATGATGCAAGAACATTATCACTTATTCCTCGTGTACATAATCAATATAGTTGATATTCCTGAATCTTTAAGAGGTGACTGCATCTCAAACCTTTCAGTAATAAAGTAACTCAATGACAGATGAAGGGGTGTCAAACCCCCAAATATTGCTATCAAAATGTAAGTTTTACATGGGGATCAAAAAGATAGAACACAATGGGATAACTAATAACGGCCAATAGCACTAGCAAATAATCAAATTTATCTCTCGTAACCACACTTCTCAAACGAGTAGTTAATTATTTGAATCACAGCTAACACCAATCATCAAACCAATATTAATTACTCCAATTATCATCTTCCCCTCTTCTCTACCCAATCCAAACACACCCAACATAGTAATCCAACCTAAACAATCAATGCTAAGATAAATATATGAAAATTATCTCCTCTTTCTTTTCTTTTTTTTCTTTTACTTTTTGTTACTATTCCCTATTGGCAAAACTGGGAGCATTTACCAAGATCCCAGCCGTAGACGACGAATCCAACAAACACGGTGGCGGCCGGAGACTGCTCCAACACCCTCCAAATCTTCACCGACTTATCCAAGTTTTGGGTATTTTAGTTCAAGTTTTGGGTATTCAAGATGGATTCAGAAAAATCCAATTCCGTCCCTTGATTTCAATTCATCACCTCTTTCAAAGCAGCAACCAAATACATCTAAGAGGTTTACTAATTTCAGCACACATTCAAATTTAGGGTAAACATTAATCTTCGAGTGTCCAAATTAACGCGTTCGAAATCGAAGAAAACAGCATGAGATTCTACTGATCAAGAAACAAAAAAGAAGTAATAACATACGAATTTTTGCGGTTCGTGATTCCTAAGTTCAGCGACAAGATCAAGGGCTGCAATCTGCAGAAACACAAATGAGGTTAGAATCCGAAGAAAAATCGAACAACATTGAATCTAAGCAAAATCTTGGACGAAGAATTGAAAGTTACACATCAAATTTGAGAGACCTGAAAAGTAATCGGTTGAAATGCCGATGAAGCGGAGTGATTCGCCATTAAATTCAAAATGGAAGGAGAAAAAAAAAGAAAAGAAAAAAAAGAATGGGGTGAGAGAGGCTCGAACTCTCGACCTCAGGATAACTCGAAGCTATGAGACCTACGCGCTAGCCAACTGCGCCACCACCCCATTTGATAATATCTTTATATTAATACAATTTAATCATTGCAAGCTTAAGCTTAACTTTAAAAAGTTGAAATCCAATAATTCAAATCATAAGTTATCTTTTGAAATTGCGTTTGAAAAAAGTATTTTCATATGATAATAATGAATTCTACAATATATGCAATGCAAAATTGACATGATTTAAAAATTCACATTGTTGCTTTTGTGAACTTAATTAGATAACATTTTTTTTTCAGTACAAATTGGGAGAAAGAAAATTATAAATACCGATTCCAATGATCGAACTAGTGACCGTGGAGTGAAAATGGATTAACACCGCGCTACCAACCCATTCGGTTAATTTGATAACATTTTAATAGTGGCAAAATTTCACAATCAACTTTTCACACCTATAATCTAACAAATTTCAAAGTTTGGAGAAAATGGGGAATTCATAATGTCAACATTTTTATACAAATAAGACAAACTTCTTTGACCCACCCGTGACATTCACATGTTTGCATCTTTTTATGCATGGTGTGAATAACATTATTCAACAACATTTAAAAATAAAAAGTGACATAAGTCATTGATTAATATTGACTCTTTTTGACGTTGTAAATAACATTTCTATTAGTATGACAATATATTCTAATGATTATCATATTAACAAATCATTAATTAAGAAATTCTCACAAAAATCTAGCCAATGTAAATGTAAATAATAATTTTCTAGGAAATGTAAATATTGGTAATTTAGTAAATAATTCCAACATCAATGAAAGTTAAAACAGGAAAGCAATTGATTAAGGTTAATATAATAACGCCGTTCCAAAACTAACAGCCTATCGGAAACCAACTCTTCTTCAGACCTCATAACACAATGATACAAACAGACAACAAACCCTTTTGACGAACAAGACATTACACAAAGTGAACCTCTCCCTAACTGTCCTAATATCACACTAAAACTGAAACTTTTTTTTCATTAAAAAAAAAAATACAAATTACAACACCTCGCCCCGTGATGGATATCGACACAACGTGTTCGGTCATGGCAAGATTGGATTGGTAAGGATACTTACTTCCATGGCATGCCGGACATGCCATGTGGATGGTTGTTGTTGTTGTTGTTGTTACAAGCTCCAGAGTAGTTGAGGGGGCTGCCTGGGCCGTCATCAGAAGACTCGCTCAGCGTCCCGTGAGATGGACTACTGGCTCCTCCTGTTAAGTGACCAAAGCCAACTGGGTTTGGCATTTGCGAGGCAGAGACGGGTTCCATTTGGCGGGCTGATGTCAGTTCCTTGTTGCTGTCGGCTATGAAGCTCCCCACAACCACCTGCATATTTGATCACAAAATGCAGGACAAATATCAAGTGAAGAATTGTTAAACTGGATAGTGGATATAGCAATCAGAAACTGGCCAATGTTTCTGTGGAGAAGCCCAAGCAGAGATAATTTAAGTGTTTCTTTTTTTTACTTTTTGGAACCGGGATACTTGGTTTAACTATGTCTACAAATCAATGTCACAAATGAGTCTCGAACCTGAAACCTTGAGAAGGGTGACAGTGTTTTCTCTTTGCCGAGTTATTTTTCTAATTCAAAGGTCTTGCAGAAGTAAATTCCATGGAGACTGTTATAAATGGAAAAGAAGGCAATTCACCTGAACAGGAGATGCAGCTGTGAGAAGACCCGCCACACCACCACCTAATACTCGCCCATCTGGACCAGACAAAGACACACTCAAGCCACCAGTTCTGCTTCTCTGACCACCATTATCAGACAGCAGAAATGAACCTGAAAGTGACAAAATTTCAAATCGCCCCTGCACGATGATGAAAACAAAGCAAGTCATTGCTTGAAATTAGATGTAAAACAATTACCCTTAAAACCAATGTAAAGAAAAACAGTTTTATCTTTATTAAAATTATATACGAGGCATAAGCTTACAAACCTCATAAGTAACAGTTCCACCAGATGTAGCAGATTGACGTAAAGTCACATTCGATATCGCTCCATTTGCAGAGAGTATACAAATGGCTCTGGGGCCATTCTGAGAAAATGACATTATTTTTGCCGATACGTCCTGTAAACCATGTGCAAATCAAATTGTTGTCGCTTGACCAGCAAAAAGAATGTAAGATTGAAATGGGTGCATAAGGGATGTAAAAATGAAATGAATGCACAGTTTTATTTTTAGTCTTAAAAGAGGGTTAATAAATCCATCCTGCAAAAAAGGCAGTCTTGGAACTCCATTCACCAATGGACCTCAAGTTGAAAATAAAAAAAAGTTACAAGTGTAAAGGTGACATTCAAGATAAGAAACAGTAAGGGCAACCAGAAAGAATTCAAGGTAACAATAATTTACATTCAAGATAAGTGGGTGTGCAACAATGCATTGTCTAGTCATTCAAGAAGCTGATATTATTAGTAAGAATATTTCATTGACAACTTAACTTTTGTTGTAATCTCATGGTGCAAACAATCTCCTCTATTTCATGATTATAGTTACAATATATTAATTAATAGTTGGAGATCTTTATTGTAAATCGAACTATGGCCTTGGATGTAATTTCATATCTATAATGAAGTTGTTTCTTATTCAAAAAAAAAGATATTATTAGTAAGAATAACTAAAGCGGCAAGAAAAATGGTGGGAGTATTTTGAATTAGAACCTCTCCAGTTTTCACATTGATAACATGTGGAGTGAATCCAATACCAGCAGATCCTGCAATTAATAGCTCTGTTAAGACACTCAGTTTCAAATAAGAGCACAAGATAAAATAATTGTCACAATATAAACAATAACCATGCTTGGAAGCTAAAAGTCAATCAAAGTAAGATTCCCTTTCTTTTCACCAGTTATTGTCTTCTTATTACAGTGAAACATTATAATTTCACTCGTGTACACACAAAAAAAGACAAAAAAATGTAGGAAAAAACAGTAATCGACAAATGGGCGCGTCTACTCCACCAAAAAAGGTATGTTTGATTGGTTAATGATCCAACGTAGTATGCAATTTCCTAACGGTAATTAGCTTTCCATAACGACAATTAATTAATCTTGTCGTAAATGCAACTAAACAAATCTTGGTCACAAAATCCAGGAGGAAAGGGAACAAAACTATGATTCCTTATCATTTTAAGAAACAAATAGCAGCAAATGCAAGACAAAGAAAAGGGCATATATGTAAATTCATATTCACAACCTCATCCAGTAAATGATATCAGTATCTTTTCCATGTTTTTAATGTTCTAAAGACAGAGATGGTGCATATAAACATGAGCCATGGCAATAATTGATAATCACAAACCAAACAAAGAGCCAACTCAAATAAATAAACACAGTGAACTGGTCAACTCAAAACTGTTAGTCAATCTGGTCAACTCAAAACAAAGAGCAAAACAAATAGCAGTCAAATCAAGCATCAAATCCAGAGACCCAATTGGATCTCATCAAGGAAGAATAGTATTGGAGTTTATAATAGTTACCCAAAGCTTCCAATTGTTGTTTTTTCTTAGAACCAGAACCAAGTGGCCTGCCTTTAGATTTCTTCAATGAATTTGGTGAAGCCAATCCATCTGAAGCAGGATTAGCCATAGTTGGAGAAAAACCTCCACTTCCCGATTGCGGACCCGAACCTAAAGCTAATGCCATGGAGCCATCTGGTCCATACTTCCTCGGCCTGCCCCTCTTCTTCTTTATTTGCTCACTGCCCACTGAATTTATGTTGAAACCATGAGGCAACATAGATCCCCCACCCGCCGATCCCTCCATTCCGGCATTACCAGAAACTCCAGCCATGGTAGGCTGGTAGGACGGAGAGGTTGAAGCAGTTACAGGCTTGTAATCGGCGCCGAAGCTTAATCGCATACTTTGAGCCGCCGCCTGCGACTGCATAGTGCTATTCGGGACGCCAACATTGAAGGGCTCTCTACTCGACATCATCCCAGTCTCAGATCCCGACATTTTTCAGCTCGAATCGAAACTCTATCTAGAGCCTGGAAATCAAAAATGCAATTACGCCAAGAAAATCTACTTGATTTAGGATCTTCATCTCGATCACCAGCCATAATTTCTAGTCTGATAAAAATCCAGAAGCGCAAAAGGAAAGATCTAGCACACTAATACAGAACCAAATTCACTACTTGAAATGCAAACAAAGATCAAACAAAAACAAAACTGAAAATGCGGGATCGAGCTAAGGTTAACAAGAATTTACTATAAATAAATAACAAAATTAAAAAAAAAAAAACTAACCCTAACTTCAAAACTCCTACATTTCCTCAAATCTCCAAACAAAATCCAACAAAATGCAAGGGGGAAAAGCCCTAATAACAGGGAATCTAACAAATCATTTTGATAAGTACAAAACAGATCATGCAAAACATGAAGACAAAAAAAAAAAAAAAAAAAAAAAAAAAAACCCCCAAACAAAAAAAAAAAAAGGAATTCCAAAAAAAACTGCAATCCACCCCTTTTCTTTCTGAAAAAAATGAAACCAAGTTGAAAAAAAAATAGGAAAAAATGAGAAAAAATGAGGGAAATTACCACAACTTACCAGTAAAATAGGGGGAAATAGTGGGGAGTGATAATCAGAGGAGAAATGAAAATTAGGGCTTTGGAAGGGGAAAACGAAGGGCTGGTTGAAAAGGGTTTTTGGAAAAAGAAATGCGGAATTCATAAATATATTTAAATAATATAATTATTAATTAAGTGGAGTTAATTATTAAATATTTATTTTGATAATCCGCGATTACTTTTGTTTTACGGCTTTTGTTGGGAAGCGGGAAAATAAAGAAAAAAAAAAAAAAAAAGGAGCAGGTAAAAAGTGCAATACATGTGTTGGGTATTTCAAAGTGTAGCACCCATTAATTTTATTTTTTAAGTGAAATTATTAAAATTATTCCTAAATTTTAGCTAGGTTTCAATTACGTCTTTTTTAACTTTTTGAAAACTATTCTTCCACTTTTAAATTATTTCAAAAATGTTATAAAAAAATATTTAAATAATTCAAAAGAGTTTTTTTTTTTTTTTTTTTTTTTGTAGATAGAACAGATGATGGATAATGTGAAATTGGAAGGCATATGTGACATTATTTACACTATAATGTTATCTAATTCTTACACATCATTTACACCATCTTTTATATATATTTGCATGAATTTACTTGACAAATGCTTAGGACAGTTTTATTTTTTATATAGTGGTAAATTACATCATGTATACTTTCTAACTTTTAATTTTCATGCTAGCTTTTATCTTTTATGTTAGTATACAAGATATTTTTTTAAATGTCTAAAGTATATATATTTTTAAAAATAATAATTTTAAATTTTTTTAATAAATAATTGAAACAAGTCCCAATGAGCGGAAAAATAGTTGAAAACTTGTTTAAAAGTAGGGGTGATTTCGGTTCGGTTTTTGTCGGTTTTGTATTAATCCGACAACCGAACTGATATATTTGGTTTTTAAAAAAATGATTTGATCCAATATCCAATAAAGTATAGAACCATTGAATCGATTTTTAATTGGTTCGGTTTTCAATAGATCTGATCCAATGTCCAATAATGTATGACCATCAGAAGTTTAATGTTTATAAAATTATGCTATATTGGTGTTCTAGCAGCAGCAAACATCATATAACCAAACAAAAAGGACAGCAATGGAATATGAGAGCAACCGCCAACCATAAGAGTAAGCTTATGACTTGTTACTAATTCAGGTTGATAAAATTGATTCATCAAATAAACACAAAGTATTGATCTCTTTTCAACTAATAGAACTATAAACTAACACAACAGTAATATTTCCTATTAAAAAATCCAAAAAAATAATAATAATAAAGATAAATTGTTCAACCTAGAACAACAAAATCATCATCTTCATCCTCAATCCACATGTTTCAAATCCAGACCTTCAATGGCGGCCTCCACTTCAAACCCAACCTTCACCCCTCCTCCCCGCAAAACCCCAACCATTCCCAAATCAATCTCTGCCAAATTCTCACCAGAGCACCACTCCTTCACCATCTCCTACCTCATAGAAACCTGCAACCTCCCGCCGAAGGGACAATTACATTATAAATAATAGAAACCTGGAATTTTAAAAAGAGTGGTAAAAAGTGTGTTACATATTTCAAAACTCACTTGTAGAGTGTATCCAATATTTTTTTCTTAGACAAATTTTGTAAGTAAGAAAATTCATAAAAACTTGTAAAAAAATAACTTATATTAATAAAAATAGTGAATATAAACAAGTCAAAAGTATTTGAAGAAAGGAAGGGAGAATTACATTATAAATAATAATACGAAGTGAAAATAGAATATGAATTTGGATATTCTAGAATCTTAAAAGTTTATGGTATATATGATAGTCGCGAGTTAAACTTAATTGTCATACGTACTTCATAAGTAGCTTCACGTTGAATGCTGACTTTTTTAATAATATGAAAAAAAATTAATAAAAGATAAAGATATTGTTTTCCATATTGATTCAACTTAGTTTGTGTTATACTAAAAAAAACTTAGTTTGTGTACATTAAAGGCATGTTTGACTTTGAGAGGATGGGTTGGGTTAGGTTTAGTTGGGATGAGAAGAGAAGATAAGTGAAATAAGTTTAGGTTTAGGGAAAGAAAGAAAAGATAAAATTATGTTTGATGTGATGGAAAGTGGATTGTTGAATTTTTATTTAAATAAAAAAATAAATATTGAGTAGTTTTTTAATATTTTAATATTTAAATAAAAATGTGGGGCCCACGCGTGGGGTTTGGTAGGACTTGGATGGACTTATGGAAGTCCATGGGGGAAAACATGGAATAGAAGGCAAGCCAAGCCAACTCCACCATTTGTCCATGGGGCAAACATGCCCTAAGAGTTTTATCTGAAGATTTAAAACATTTTAGGTAAGTGAACAATGTATGCATTATTTATAATTGAACCAGTATGTGTTAGTCTGTTGAATTGTGTATAACTTTTTTTTTTTGATATTCGTGACTGTCCGGGCCAGTTTGCGCGCATTTGGATGTTAAAGAGACCCGTAGAAAATTAATTCATAGGTATGTGGCCACCATAGTATTTTTTTTTTTTTTTTTTTTTTGAAACAACCAACATCACATTCAAACACAACACCCCACCAAATCCTCCTCTAAAAA
>JBBMEF010000014.1:3873943-3898649 GCA_037832685.1 Sicyos baderoa | reverse complement strand
TGGGGGTTTCTCTATTTAAGAAACCCTCCTCTAAATGAATAATACACAGAAATTATTCCTCTTAATTATTTTCACACACATCTTCAATTTACCAACCCCATTCCTTTACTACCACCACCGGAAACTTAAAACGGGAGAATTGTTGTTACCAATCAACTTTATACACTCCCTTTCTAAAAAATCAACTTTAGACACTCCACAAATTAGGTGTTCCCTCTGGCAAGGACATTCCAGAACACCCCGTACCATTCTGCTATACAATCTATATGACATAAGATATGACAGCAAAGAGATCATCACACAGATTTTACTTTTAACTAGAAAATAATTGTCATACTGACCACATGAAAATCGCCGTAAAAGCAATGTAAAGAGCATAAGACTACCTCTAGAATGCATGATAAATCATTTGCAAGGCTAGATCCGAAGCCCGCCACTCAAGTAGCAGCTCCGCTGCTCTAAGTCCTGCTGTAATTTATGGATACCTATGAATGTAAATAAGATGCAGGTTGTTAGACTGCTGGTGATAGAGATAGGAAGTGAAATTTTAAATATTTTTAAAACAAGGGTAACCACGCCTGTCCCTAGGCCAGGCACCAGAGACATCGAATGAGTAATGTCACAGGTGAGTCTCGAACCTGGGCCTTGAAGGGAGCATACCTTCAAAGCTCAAGTCTTCAACCATTGTGTCACCGCTTGGGGACGTGAAATTTTAAATATTAACTGCAAAATTTTCTGCTTACCTGATCAACTACTCAACCAGATGTTTGGTCAGAACCGCTACCTTGTACAAACTGAGAAGGAGAATGAACAACGAACTGTGGTTGTGCTGCAACAGGTGCTGGAATCCCTGCTCAAATAAACACGTTTCCTTAATCAAGCATGTCTAACATGCCAAAGCATATTATTTTTTAGTTTTCCCTCATTCATCATCAGATGATAAAAAACACAGTAGATAATGTGACTTAAATTGAATTAAGCAACAAAAATATATTGACACGACATATCTTCTTTGTTCTGTAGTAAAACAAAGTTTTCATCATTTTCCTCCATGAATCCTTGTCCAGTTATCCTTCAGTTCTGATTTCAATATTCCCATGAATGACCTTCCCTTCTGTTGCACTTCCATTCCTCTTAAATAAAAGAAGTCCCCACAGAAGGGAAGGTCATTCATGGGAACATTAACCCTTCAGAGTCCTATCAGGTTCTTTTTTTAATTAATGCCCAAGCTTTCATTGAGAATACCAAAGAAAGGGGCATACAGAAAACAAGAGCCACAAAAAATGGGGAGACCTAATAAAAATGGTCTCCAATCAAGAGAGATAATGCCTACATAATAATTACAAAAGAACTTCGAGACTCCATACATCTGCACAAGACCTTTCCACACAGCTAAGTGTCAAATCAGTGAATACTTGAACAAAAGCCGACGAACCAATGGCCTCAGAGAAAAATACAGTTACACATAAGAGATCCAATTGATGGTAAAGAAAATAAAAATTCGAAGAAAATACCTAAAAAGACTAGACTAAAATTGTAGTCAAATTTTTAGCTCGAGCAATCTAGAGTGATCTTCATATTATGACAGCAAAGAGTAATATGCATACAAGGCAAAATACCTGAAGGATATGGTGCCTGAAGTGTAGGCATTGAAGAAGATGTTAATGCATTGACATTAGGACCACTAAACTGCACGATCTGAGGACTTGGCATTGCGTATCCGTGCACAGCTCCATATCCTTGACCACCAGGGACTGCTTGACCTAATTGTCCATAATGATAAATAGTAGGGCTCACTGACCCAGGCGCCCCATAAATCTGCAGGTATTGCTGACCCACAAAAGGGCTGTATCCACCCTATGAAAAGCATAAAAGAAAGAAAATCAGAACCAATGAGCATATATGCTAGAACTAACAAAAACCTTGAGAAACTTCTAGCGATGCCCTTCAAATCACCCTTCCCTACTTACACACTACGCATACAGAATTGTACACTAAAGAAATAAAGCAATAGAGATACCTGCTGGTAGACATACTCAGGTCCATAAGAAGAATAACTGCAGAAAGAGAGAATGATTGAAAATATTAAAAATAATTCAAAGGAATAAGATTATGAAAGCAGAAATCTAGATACTAGTACAAAGTTACAAACTGAAACAATGTGAACTTTAACAGGATTAAGGTTTTACAATCCACAGTCAAATGTGATACCAAAAGACAAATACTTGGTATTTGGTATCCAGAATCCCAATAACTAGAGACCAGAGTGGTCATATCCTACCAACTTAACTTCCCATAGAAACATGAATGCAAGGGAAAAAAAAAAATGGCATTTCTCCAATAATACCAGCCATGCTTCTTCCCATTCAATTACATTAGTCTTGGCACATATCCTCAAATAAATTCTATGTATTCCTGCAATTACCAATCACATTGTGTCACATCACTGATCAGGATATAGTTAGTTAATCCCGATTTCTAGGAGGTGGCAGAGAAACAAATCCTAGTGATTGGTAATATACCTCTAGTGACTTTAAATGCTAACATTGGATGTATACCAGCCAAGTGATGTACCTCAACTATCTTAAGGAAAAACAGTAAGATATAAGATTAAGAACCATTAAAAGAACTAGGAGGGCTATAGAACTTAAATTGATATACAAAAACTGAAAGCATATATTTACATTTCAACAATTACTTGACAGCATATTTTATGTACTGTAAGACTTGATGACAAACAGAAAATACAATTAACCAAAATCTCATAACAAATTTCGAAAGCAAACCAAGCCCCAGAGTCATATCACAAGAACTATGAGTAAAACAAAATAAGAAATTCCAATGTAATGGCATTCTGGGAGGGTTGAATGCACAAAAAGAAACACGAAGACACACCCATAAGGAGGATATGCAAGTCCCTGCTGATAAGCATAAGAAACCGGTTGTTGGTAGCCCAAATTTCCAATATAAGTTCCTCTATTGGGTTGCATGCCTCCAGCTCCAACATACAGTGCAGGCGGTCTCGAACGTCCTGTAAGAAACAGCCATGTAGAAGTAAATACTGATCAAATCCAAAGCTTCAAAAGACTCGAGACACGGATATTTTCATTGTACAAAATGCACATGCAAGGAAAAATCCCTAATCATACAAACACGCCTGAAAAGAACCAACAATGTAATTTTCTAAACAAAAAAGCAAATAATACCATAAGATAAAGGTGGCCTAGGCCGGCCAAGTGATGCCAGATTACAATTCGCTCGCCTGCCATCAATAATAGGAGTAGGATCAGCGCAAGCTCTTCGAGCAGACTCCGGATCTCGAAAAGTCACCTAAAACCCTCCATGTAAACAGGAACAAACGTTCAGGTCATTCCAATATCAACAACAATATTGCATATATTTGTGATCAGACAATTAGATTCGACTACAGTGCCCATTCCTAGACTGTTACTTTAGAAAGCATAAAGTTAAGAAAAAAACCCATTAAAGCAAAGCCATTAATACTCACAAAACCATATCCTTTGGATCTCCCTGTATTCTTATCCGAGATGACAACAGCCTCAAGAATCTCCCCAAACTGTTCAAAGTAGCGCCGCATAGTCTCGCTTTGAGTCTCCCACGCCAAGCCACCAACGAAGACCTTGGTGTAGGTGGTATCACCAAAGGGAGAGTTCAAGAACCCAGAACTGGAACTCGATCCAGATAACGAACCAGGATAAGCCATTAACAACCAAATTGAAAAGGGAATCGAAGCACAACCCAAGACGCAAAATCAACAAAGAGACAAAGGGCAAGGCAGGATTGGATCAATAGAGAAGAACCCACATGGCAGAATCAAAACCCTAATTAGAAGAGAAATCGATGGGGGATGTACAGAGAGAATCAGGAGAAAACTGAAAGGGTGCGAAGAAATAGAGAAGAGGAATGAGGAAGAAGGGAAATCAGAGTGATCATGATTGGAAGGGGAAACCCTAATTTGAAAAACGAAAAGGGGGAGAGAGATCTAGGGAGCGTATGAAGAAGGTGGATTCGTAGCTGTACAGGGGAAAAGGGAATCTGGAAAAGGGGGAATTGGGATCACAACAGATAATAATAATAATGGATATTACGAATACGGGGGAGACGACGACGGCGGCGCCGGAGAGAAGGCGGCGGCGGCGGCGACGGAGGAGGAATACAAGGGAAAGGGGAAAGTGAAAGGATTTATTAGAAGAATTTGGTTTCTCATTGTTTGTTGTTGTTTGTAATCTGTGTGTTTTCTTTTGTTTGATTGACGGACCCTCCAGTTTTACTCAGATACATCCAAATCTCTCACCACTTTTTTTTTTCTTCAAAAATAATACAAAATTAAGTAAAAATAATACAAAATTAAGTTTAGAAAATAGTTTAAATAAAATTAAAATCGAGTCTCAATAATTTTATAAAATTTAAAATATAGTCTTTATAATATATAACTATTAACATCTATTCATATGTGATTTATTTTTTTGCATTTCAATCCCTTAATTTATAACATAAATATTTAGGTCATGTCCAGATTTATGTTCTTGACATTTTCGACAGATAACTCACAAAGTAATGGCATCCAAATTTCAAAATTGTTAAAATAATTTTATATATATATATATATATATATATATATTTTCATATTTATCCAAATGATTTGTAATTTAATGGTTTTATTGTTTGATACTAATATAATTCAACATTATGGTTACGGGTTTAATTTTAAAAATCAATTATAAAATATTATATTATTTTAGAACAATAATATCATTTATGTTAGAATATAATCATACAATAGATTCAACCTACCAAATAAGTAATCCTATTTGGATATTAGAATGTATAATAACTTCCACCATTAAAGGTGCATTGTAATTAATTTAACATGTTCTCGTAGGGTTTTCCAACAGAAATCTTTAAAATATTTAATCTTTTGACTTTTCTTTAGCATTTAGGTTGTCATTACTTTTTATTAATCATTTAAAAATTATTTTAAAGTAGTATTTTAGGCTCTTTGATTTTATTCTTGTTTTTGTTTTTAATTTTGTTTTTTCTTTACTATGATATTCATCTTTTCAAAAGTTAGTTATTATTTTTAGTTTTTTTAGATTTGACTTAATTTTTTAAAAAGGTGTAAAAGACATAATAAAACAAATAAATTTACTGATAAAAATAGTATTTTTATGTTTAATAAGAATGAAGGAGTTTCAAACTTATAAATATAACCTCTCTATCATTAAAATATGCAAGATATCACTAAGTTCGAGTCCTTTTGAAACATAATTATTTTTATTTAATTAATTTAAAATCAACTTAAACTGCCTATATAAAAGTATACTCTCCTAAAATACTACCAAAATTATCGAATGATTTTTTCTTTTTTTTTTTAGAAAATTATCGAATGATTTCTATAAACAAGTAAAGATAAGAGAAAAATAATATAAATGAAAAACAACCCTACTAATGAAAACCCATGAGAGGATAAAAAAAAATACTTTTAATCTAATTCACCATTTCTCTCTAAGGGCATGTTTGACTTTGAAGGGATGGATTGGGTTGGGTTGGGTCGAGTTAGGATGAGAAGAGAAGATAAGTGAAATAAGTTTATATTTGGGGAGAAAGAAAGAAAATATAAAGTTATATTTGATGTGATGGAAAGAGAATGGTTGAAATTTTTATTTAAATAAAAAATGGATATTTAATAGTTTTTTAATAATAAAGTTATGTTTAATGTGACGGGGTGAATTGTTGAAGTTTTTATTTAAATAAAAAAATAAATATGGAATAGTTTTCTAATATTTTAATATCTAAATAAAAAAGTGGAGCCCACGCGTGGAGGTAGGTAGGAGTTGGATGGACTTATGGAAGTCTATGGAGCAAACATGAAATAGAAGTCAAGTGAAGTCAACTCCACCATTTGTCTATGGGGCAAACATGCCCTAATGATTTCGAAAACAATCTCTAAAGTATATCGATCCATATATTTTAAAAAGTTGTGAGAATAATGCATTAACCACTCTAATCTTGATTGATTAAATTTATCCACATGTGAAAGTTTAGAAATTTGATAAATATTCAACCAAAATCAATATAAAATGTAGACACATAACTCACATGTATGAGTTCCAATTCTCCAATCTTGAACTAATAATATACCTAATTAAACCTTAAGCTTTCATATAGTTTTTAAAAAGAATAAACTTTCATATTTGAACCACTAAACTCATCGGGAATTAACAACTATTTATACCTGATTTCATTTAAAACCAATCCAAAACTACCTAATTAAGTTATTCTCTTAAAAGCTAAACTATTAGACTATTTACAATTACCGAATAAGTTAGTAGCGCAATGGTTTCATTGTTTGGTTGTAAACCAGTTCAACATTGACATCACAGATTCGATCCTGAGAATTAGTAGTCTCATCTCCCAATTTGTACTAAAAAATACTATTTACAATTACTAATATTAATGAATAAAAAAAAAGAAAAAAAATGAGAATGTTAATTTCATTTAAACAATTCTTTCTAGTTACACCCAACCCAAAGTTTAAGAAAATAAATTGTTCTTAAATAAACAATCATCATCCTAGAGTAATTTGGAGGCTCATCTCGTGGTCAAGAGCTCGGAAAAAATAAGAAGGGATTGATTTAATTTGTGGTATGTTATTGTGCAAACGAATTCGAACAATCAGTTATCAAATAAATTTGTTTTTAAAAAGTGAATGTAAATAAAAATTAATTGATAAAAAAAACAAAATTTAAAAATGGATAATTTTAAGATAAAAAAAACAAAATTTAAAAATGGATAATTTTAAGTCCGCCTTGATAACCATATGATTTTTATTTTTAGTTTTGAAATTTAAGTCTATGACAATTATTTTATCATATGATTTTTCTTACTTGGATATCTACCTTTTACCAGATTTGTAGAAACTAAACTAAAATTTGAAAACAAAAAAAAACTTCCAAAAGTTTGTTTTATTTTTAAAATTGATTAGTATACACATATTTTTCTTAAGAAAATATGAATATATTGTAGAAAATGTATAAAATTTGAACGAGAATAGACTATATTTGAAAAACAAAAAATCGATAATTATCAAATGAGGCCGTGATCAAAATATATTTTAAGTGGAAAAAAACTAGGATAAAATTAAATTAAACATTTTATATGATCTATCAAACATGAGATTATGTTGAGAAGTTTTCGTGTTGCACTCTCTTTTTAACCATAAAAAAATACAAAAAAATAACATAAGGTTACAATTCCCTATCTATTGATTTTATTTTTTCTTGGAAAAAAAATTTTAGAATGAAAATAATAAAGAAAACTAATTGGGTAGAAAATACAACATTTTTAATAAATAAAATTGATTGAATTGGCATTTTTGTCTAGAAAAGTTCTCAACGGACAGCTCATGAGGTTGTTTACACGCGGGGCCAATCTCACTTCATTTATCTTTTCCTTTAATAATCTTTTCCAATTAAAAAGTAATAATAAAATAAATAATAATAATAATAATAATAAACTAACTTTTTCCAGTTTTCCATGCTGGCTCATTCATTTTGCTTTTCTTCATATACTTTCTCAATCTTCAACTGAATTCCTAACTTTTTTTTTTCTTTTTTAAAAAAACTCAATTCTTTTACAATAACTAAATCCTATCGGATAATCATTTGATTTTTTTGTTTTTGTTTTTTGAAATTTAAGCTTATTATACTCAAATTTCTTACGATGTGTTTCATCCTTCTTACCATATGTATATTTGTTAAATATATCTGAAAGCTATACTCGACATATTTGAGTCTATGAAAGTTAAGAATCATTTCGAATGATAACACAAACACAATAACAAATATTAAGAATTCTGGATTCTTATACATCTTCACTCTTTCTAATTAAATGATATGATTGTTTAATGGAAGAATATATATAAAGGACAAAAAATGGAGAAGAAAAATGTAGACAAATTTTGTTAAATTCACTATGTAGTTTAAGAAAACAACAATAAATAAAAAAAATGTGGGTAGTTACAAATGGTTACGGAAGAGGTGTGGGGGAGTTGGTGACATAATGAAGCACGATTTTTTTAAAAAAATAATAAATTAATCAAATATTAATTAATTAATTCCAAGATAAAAATATGTTTTTTTTTTTTTTTGAGATTACAATTATTGGGGGTGTGGGAGTCTCGAACCTATGACCTCAAAGTCATTAGGTGAGCATTAATGCCGGTTGAGCTATTACTCTGTTGGCCAAGATAAAAATATGTTGAACTACAAAAATGTTGGGAATATTATGCATAAAAAACAGTGTTTGCACTTGGACATTATCTCTAGTGGGCAAGAGTTTTGCATTTTGTAATTTATAATATTTTAAGGAAATTTGTTGTAGATAATTAATTATAGTATTCATATTTTAATTATAGCAAAATATGAAATACTTGAATGGATTGAAATCTATCATGGGATGGAGCCTATCAATTTTAAGGTGACAGAACGATTTTTGCGAATTTTTTCTAAAATTTTGAGATCAAATTTCGGCCAATGAAAAATTTACACGTAATGTATAAATTTATGACAATTTTAATCGATTTTGGGATCATTTACAAATTTTTATTTATCCCAAATTAAGTGGTTCAAATATTGGTTTAATTGGAATTTGAGTCCAAATTAAGCAAGATCCGAATTTCATAGTCAAACCCAAAGGTCATTAGGGTCCAAGTCTAATAGTTAGGCCCATAAAATCCACAAAGACCAAACCCAAATGCTACATGAGGCCCAAGCTCACGAGGCCAATAAACTTTATAAATAGGGAGTCTTCTATTACAAAGATTCTGAGATAATTCAGAATATCTTGCATTCCAAATTGAGAAAGCATTTAAAATCCAAGAGCACTCAATGACAAAAACTTCAACAAATCGATCGTTTATTCGCCTACAAATTGAAGATTCAATCACCCTTCGTCTTAGAACAAGCTCCCGAGCCCTCATACATCTTCAAATTCTACATCTCGAAGGAAAGAATCAGAGAATAAACATTAAAGATGGTAACACACGCACATATTCAAATCAATAAAATTCAAACTTCATTTACATGTGTCTTGCTCTTATACTTTGCAGCGAAATTTCATACGAACGATATGTAATGAATTTAGTAAAAAAAAGTTACTTATTATTTTATATTATATAATTCAATTATATATGAAAGGAAAGATTCAAACTCGTAATTTCAACATCAAACCAAATAAATTAAATTTAAAGCTTGATATGGTTAAATCAAATTGTTATGAACTAAATGTCAACGATAAGAGAGATAATATGAGATTTAGTAGACGAAAATGGATTGACGAGAATGGGAATTGTGACAAATCATGGGTTGTTGCAAAGTATAGAGATTCTTTCAAAAAAATGTCAATTATCATTAAAAACAAAACTATGTTGGGTTGCCACATCATCCTTTAATTTGAATCTCAATTAGTTTTTCATTGTGAGTTTAGTGTCATATGCCACAATAATTATAAAACATATTTAAATTGAAATCGCTACTTCATGCATAAACAATAATAAATTTATCGTGTATACCAACTTTAGAATTCTCTATTAAAATTATAACATATTTTTATCAAAAAAAATTATACCAAAATTCGGAGTGATTGAATTCAATCAAACTCAATCAATAACTAGTGATTGAACTTAATCAGTTTGTTAAGTGATTGAGCTCAACTAATTGAGTTCAATCAATAACTAGCGATTGAACTCAATCACACTCAATTATTCAATTAGTTTTAATTTTTTGGTATATGTGCAATTATTTTCAGTTTTGTATTGTAGATGTAATATTTTAGTAAATTTTTGTTATAGAGGAAAAAATCCCTAAAGAATATTACACTTTTTTTGTTTTTTTTTTTTGTTGAGATAAAAATAAAATTATACCTTGACTCTTTCATGAAAATAATAGCAAATAGCAAACTCCACAATCCATCTAGGTTCCTTGTCCTTGATAATATAATTATCGAAAAGAATGAAAGTAAGTCACCACATGGATACAAATACTATATTAGTCTCTCAACTTCGTTTATTTTATTTTAATTTTTAAATATTTAAAATTTAAAATTTAATTACTAAATTTCAAATTTTATTTATTTAATGCGAATTTTTTAAAAGTTCAATTTTAATCTTTAAATTTTGAGTTTTTTCTAAACTTAAAATTAGTTTTTAATTATTTTTTCTTTAAAAAATTACTACTTTCTTTTATAAATTTTAAAAACATGTTTACATTTTATTTTGGGGATTTTGCATGTATATTGAAAAAACAAAATAATTTCATATATAACACAATTCTCAAACTTATTCATTTCGAGTACAAAAATAATTGAAGTTTATCAATTTATATTGTTCAATCATTCAAAATCGATTAAAGTCTATCGGATGAACGGTTAGAAGTCTAAAGTCTATCCGTTGTACGGACAGAAGTCCATCAGTTGGACTGATTGAAGTCTAATGATCCTAGAATAGGAATTTTGGACAAAATAAACTATGTAATGAACAACTAAAAATATGATATGAAGGACAAATTCCCTTTTATCTTTAATTATATTTAAATTATTAAGTTTTAAAAAGTTTAAACATGCTCGCAATTAAGGGGAAAAATTCACACATTGCTTAAAAACTAAATGTAATCAGTATCAGAGGCACAAATGTTCAAATATTTATCATTAAAAAACTTTAAACACATCATCTCAATTTTGGCCTAAGTGGATCAAGATTTCGACGATTCAAAATACTTGATCAACCCAACTCAATTTGATAGGTAGGTTGTCAATTTATATGGTTTGAATTCAAATAAATAATTTTTTTGTATGAATTTAGTTACTCATAGATTTAACCTAAAATTAGTTTAAATTGACTAAAGTTAACTCAAATTTATTATTAATTTTTAAATTATTTTATTTTTCCCATAATTATATGCGTATACGTTTATTTAACTTTATTGTTCTTTGTTGGTTTTAATTCTCTAATTTTTTTTTTTTTTTGTCAATAAGATCAGTAGCTCAACGACATTTGTATACATTAAATGATCAAGAGGTATTGACTTCGAATCCACTTTCCTCAATTACTGTAACTAAGTTAATAAATTAATAAACATAGATAAACTAGTATAAGGTGTGTATTAACGATTTGAAAATTAGAAGATCAAGGTGAGTTTTCTTTCTAATAGCTAGATGAAGAAAGGATTATAGATCAACTAGTATAAGACTTTATACTAACAACCTCGAAATTTAAAGACCAAGAAGAGTTTCTCTTTAATGACTAGTGGGTGTTTGAGGCAAAGGGATAAAATAAGAAGAGTGAGAAAGAAGGTGATTCTCGCCCTCGGTATTTAAACCACCCTGAATAATTCTCTCCATAATCATTTTCTCTAAAATCACCTTTTTTATTCTTCATCTAAGTACTTTTTATTCTTTTCATAATTACTTTTTGTTTTACTCATAACTATTTTTTACTTCATCATGTTTATTATTTAATTTTTATCATAATTATTCTCTTTACACCAAATATAAATAATTATTCTCCGACCCCACATTGATTCACAACCAGCATCAAGTAGTTATTATATGTAAGCTTCTACATAATTCTTCTCTATTTTCCTTTCCTTCACGCTAAATCCAAGTATCTCACGATACTATACTCAAGATAATCACACATGTCTCTAGGCCAGATACTAAAAAACATCGAAGGAATAGAGACACGAAAAGTGTCTACAAATTAATATCACGAGTAACTATTAACCAATATTTTATACATTGTATTCATTGTTCATTTAAAAAGCATAATCCTATACATAAATCTATTAATAAATCTTCTTAAATGTTAGATCCAAGGCTTGAATTCATAAAGAAATCATATAAGTCCAAGGTTCCAAATGGACTAAATTATTCTTAAAACCAAGTAAGTTCCGACAAAGCCAAAAACAAGACAATGAAAACATTAAATAAGCCAAAAAAAAAACCTGCCGATGGCTCAACATAGTAATCAATTCCATAAACAAGCAAAAAAGCACTCAAATACAGCGATTTGGAACCACAATCAAGTTGCCATGTTCATTACAGCATAGCTTAAGCAAACAAATACTAATCCGTACAAAGAAACATAATTATCATACATGAAAGTAAACCTCCCCCACACCACAGCCTACAAATCTACAAATATAAAGCAGCAGCAGCAAAACGAATCGAGAAGTTTTTCGAAGTCGGGAAAAGCTAAAGGAATGATCTGAATAATCTTTGTGGGGGGGCACACACACACCAACCATCTCCTGAATAATCTTTGTCCAACCATGTTACATGTCTTCCTCAATAGGGACCCTTTCCAGCTAGGCTGGCCTCTGTTTATCACATGCAAACCAGCCAGAGCCATGTTTTCTTTTCTTGCTTCATCAGAAAGATCCAAATCTTTTGCCCTTTTATTTATAATCCCTACTGGATCCCACCCCTTCTTCATCTACTGCCCCTTTTAAGAACCAAGTTTTGATACATCTCTGCTAGATCTATTGTATTTCATGTGACTCTTTACCAGCTGTCCAGCTGCTATAGCAGACATGAGGGATAGCTCACCTGCAAGAACAGAACCAGCAACAATGGTGGCTAAAAGCCTCGAGTTCGCTCCCGGAGACTCCTTGCTAGCACCCTTCACACCGAGAAGATTCAAGCATGCAGATTGAGATGCAAGTTGGGTTCCACCTCCAACAGTGCCAACCTAAAGAGAATAATAAGCAAGAAAGTACAATGAGTGGGGTTTGGGATTTAGTGGTGGCTATGTTATAACACTGAACACAATGTATATAGATAGTCACCTCAATGGAAGGCATTGTCACAGAAATGTGCAAATCTTTTCCGTTGTTTACAGCTTCCATCATAGTGATGCAGTGAGAACTCTCCACGTTTTGTGCTGGATCTTGGCCGGTTGCTAAGAAAACTGCAGACACGATATTGCTGGAATGAGCATTAAAACCGCCAAGGGCGCCAGCCATTGCAGATCCAGCTAGATTCTTAAGCATGTTCAGCTCTACCAGACTCGCAACACTGGTTTTTAACACCTTTCTCACCACCTCATCCTTTATTATGGCCTCACAAACCACGGACTTTCCTCGTCCTTCAATCCAATTTACAGCTGCAGGTTTCTTGTCGGCACAAAAGTTTCCTGCCAAATGAAGAGGCCCGTCACTTAGAATAAAGTTCATACAATGCCTCATCAAATTTTATTTGAGAATCTGAAACAGTGGTAAAAACTCTACGAAATTTATCTTATCATAAATGTTAAGATAAAGGGACATAATATATATATATTTTTTGATATTCATGGATGTTTGGCACAGCTTGCACGTACCTTGACTAATATCACAGGATATACTGTCTAACCATACAACAATTAAATGTCAAGCAAACCTCTACGAAATTAATTCATAGGTAGGTGGCCACCATGGATATCACCTTTTAGTCCTCCAAATCCCTCTTAAACCCTAGGCCGATCTATGATGGTTGTTAAGGGACAAAATATGGTAAATAAAAATTACGCCTGAAGCGATTGCATACAAATATTCAATAGGACAATAAGATAGTCAAATTATTCCCAAAACTATAGCAACCCATCATCAGATGAAAGATGATATAGAAGCTAATAAGAACTATTCCATAATCAAACACATTACTTTTACGTTTATATGTACTCTCACTCTCACGCAAGTTATTAAAGAATATGAAAACTGGACATGGCACAAAAATAGTCCCGAGGAAGAATAAAATTGTAATAACAAACTTCCAAGGCAAGCAGGAACGTATACACATTTATTTACCTTCAAGATATAAGTTTGTAACTATAACTATAAATGAGAGAGAGAGAGAGAGATGTGTGAACTTTTCTTTGCTTAAACGTGTAGGTAGGTAGAGTCTGAATCAACAATTATAAATGTGTTATGAGGTGGGAAACCATTTTACTTGCTTCAATTCAACTATCATTCAGTTCACAAATCTAACATTTGGGCTTTCACTATAGTTTACTCATAAGCTTACTGTTTCACTTCCTAAATCAATGATCGCGTTCTTATTTCAAAGTGATAAGTGATTTAAACTTGTCTTCAGTATCAAGTCAATCTATGAGTAAAATCAATAGTCGAAACTTCAAAACTAGAAAATTTTCCATAACTTCCACCAGAGAAGATATATATAGTATAATCATTTGTTTTCTCTATAATCTATCATTCCATTGCAAGTAAAAAGAAACTGAAAAAGGGCTAATGTCAAATGAAAGGACATATCTATAAAAAGAAGCTAAAATGAGATAAGTCTAGAAATTGAAAGAGACTGTATTCATGAAGTTGACAGTTTAACCAGAAGGGGCCCAAGAAACACTAAAAAAATGGATAAGTACAAAGAAAAAGAGAAGTAGAGACATACTAACCAGAGATACCAATGACTTCCATGTCTGAGAAATCATGTTGAAGAAAATCAAGTACATTCTGAACACCCTTAGACACCATGTTCATCCCCATGGCATCCCCTGTGCTGCAACAAAATCTTACATAAAGATTCTTCCCAGCAACAGAGCACCTGATGCTTTGAAGCCTAGCAAATCTACTAGACCTGCAAAAGAGGAAACGATTGCAAATGGGTTATTAACACATCATTGATTTTGACAAAATTTAGCAATTGTAAACCCTCAACGTTTCAGATTTCTGCAATTAATTGATTTTTTGTTCATCAGATAACAAATACAAATTCAGGGCTCAATTTGGATTCCCCATTCAAGAAAGAAAAGGGGAAAACATTAACAATCTTTATAGGACCATAAAAAGTTCAACCCAAATTAAGTAAATCACCAACTGATAAGCTAGAATGAATTTAGAGTAAAATATGATGAACTTTTACCTGTTGAAAATGACGGCCAAGGTATCAAAATTGTCCGAATCCTCCAAGAAAAACTTCAATTCAGCTGCCCTTTTGGCGCTGCCAAATCTTACAACCGGCGCTCTAGTCATCCCATCTTTCAACAACATACTGGTTGCTCCACCAGAAGCATAGATCGCTTTACAGCCTCTATTAGTACTGGCCACCAAGCAACCCTCCGTCGTAGCCATCGGCACCGAGTACTCGAAACCATCGAGCAACAAAGGCCCAGCAATTCCCACCGGAATCTGAACAAACCCAACCGGCATCTCACAGCACTGCCCTAAAATAGACTCATAATCAAATCCTTCAAACGGAAGCCCATCGATCGACCTTCCCGTCATCCTCTGCAGCGCCTCGCGGCGAATGGAAGCGGCTCTTTTCGGATCGCCAAGCTTCGATTCCAAAGAATACGACGGAATAGAGCCATCCACAACCATATTAACAACCTCCTCGTCCTCCTCCGGCAACGGATTCGAAATCAACAGCTCTGAATCAGCCAGTTTCGAAGGCAAAGCGACGGCAGCCGCGCAAGGAGGCGGTGCCGAATACCTATTGCTGTCGATGAGAAGCGATTGATCGATTTCATCGTCAAGATCCCACGCATCGGAGGAGGATCGCGCGATGAAAGACTGAACGAAGTCGATGCCGAAGAATCCAAGAAGGTAGATGAAGGAAGCCATTAGGGTTACAATGGCGGCGATTTCGGAGAGGGTAACAACGTGGAGAGGGGTGGAGCTCCGGATCTTGTCGCGCCACCGGTGAAGAAGGTAATACGCGACGGAGAAGAACAAGGTGAAGAAGATTGTGTTGGTGAGGTACAGAGGAAGGGGAAGAGCATCGGAAGCTTTCGGCGATGATGGGGTTTTCGAGTGTTGATGGGCGGCGGCGGCGACGGGCGGCGATGCGTTTTGTCCGTTCCGATCGAAGGCACGGGAGGCGCCGCTGTGGACGGCGGACGGGCGCGGTGGTCGGAGGTGACGCCGTCGGTCCATTCGGCAGGCTTTCGCCGGAGAGAAGGGAGAAAGGGGAAATGGAGGAAGGGGAGTGTTTGGCTGAAGGGCAAACAGAAATGCAGGGAGGCGTTGATTTTTAAAAGCTTTTACAAGTACAATTACAGCTCTTTGCCAAATAAAATAAAAATAATAAAAATAAAAATACAGCTAATTTGGTTCTTCACTTTTTAGATTTGTTTTACTTTGACCTCTACATTTTTCTAAAATTCCCTTTTGGTCCTTGAAATTTGGATCCGGCTCACTTTAATACAACTTCACACGTTTTGAACAATTATAACTAGTAGTTAAGGTCTCGTTTCATAATCATTTCATTTTTTATTTTCTATTTTTATTTTTAATATTTTAAAAACGTTTGATAATTAATTTTAGATTTTGTTTTTAAAATTCTAAAAACATTTTTAAAATATTAAAATCTAAAAAAAGTAGCTTTTAAAAACAAAGTTTTATTTTTGTTTTTAAAAAAGTATCAAAGGATCAAGAATAAATAATAAAGAACTAAGAAAAGTCAAGTAAAATGTGAAATCTGAAAACAAAAAACAGTTATCAAACATGTTTTTTTAGTTTTTAATTTTTAAAAACAGAAAACTGAAATAAGTTATCAAACATATATTGTTTTTATTTTTCAAAACAAAAAACTAGAAACCAAAAATAAAAAATTAGAAACAAAAAATGAAAAATGAAGGCCCCGTTTGATAACCATTTGATTTCTTGTTTTTGGTTTTTCAAATTTAAGTCTATTCTCTCCCAAATTTCCTATAATGTACTCCATCCTTCCTACCATTTATCCATCTTCCTTTAAGAAACTAGGAGAATACTAACCAACTTTTAAAAACAAAAACAAACTTTGGGAAGCTATTTTTTTTGTTTTTAAAAGTTGGTTGGTCTTCCTCTACTTTCTTAAGGAAAGATGTATACATGGTAGAAAGGATAAACAAATTGTAGGAAATTTAAGAGAAAATAAGCTTAAATTTGAAAAACAAAAAACAAAAAATCAAACGGTTATTAAACGGGGCCGAAATGATTATCAAATGGGCCATAAATTATTTTGAATTGTTAGATATTGAAGTTGTAGTAATATATAAAGTTGTCTATGGAGTAGAGACGAGATAATTTTATTGTCGTTATATGGGGTAACTTTATCGTTCCCTTTCGTGTTTTTAATTTTATCATAGTAAAATTTATGAAATAAGAGTGGAGATTCCTGAGGGAAATAGAAGAAATCCAGTCCCACACGAAAAATTGTTAACTCATTTTTTTTCTTTCAAATCTCAATTCAATCTGCTTTTTTATATATAAAAATGATCAAATAGTTAACTTTTTAATCTTATTAAAACTATAGTTAACTTTTAATCTTCATTAAAATAATAGTTAACATAAATATTTATTAAATTTTAACTGTTAAATTTTTTAAAGAAAATATTCATATTTTTATGTATATATGTATATTAAAAATAAATATAAAATATAAACTAGGTAGGAACGTCACAGAAACGTAGATGAAAAATCCACAGGCCATGACACCAAAATGGACATCTCTATTTTCTAGTAATAGTTTGTTTTTATATGATTTTTTGCAGAAGAGTTGCGATCAATAATTTATTTGGATGTGAATTTTGAAGAGAGATTGCAAAAATGAAGAATTAAAAATGATGAGTTATTTTAAGTGATTAAAAATGATCAATTATTTTTAAGTAATTATCATAACTAGTTTGGATGTAATTTTATGAATAGTTGATGCAGATGCTCATTTGTAACTCCTTCAGAAAATCAATAAATCAAAAACCAAATTTAATCATGGTATATATTGAACATTTATTCTATGTCATTTTCAATCATTCTTATTTTTCTTTTGTGTATGATCATAAGTTTAAAAATCAGATATTTTTTACCTTTGGTATTTTAAAAATAACAAATTTTAGTCTTTCACATTTCATTGTTATTTATTTTTAGTTTTCTCAGATTAAAACCAAATGTTAATTGCATGACATAATATTAACTATAATGATAATTAAGGGCTCGTTTGATAACCATTTGATTTTTTGTTTTTAGTTTTTAAAATTTAAATCTAATTTCACCCAAATTTTCTAACATGTGTTCCACCATTCCTATTAGATATCCATCTTTCCTTAAGAAAGTAGGAGAATACTAACCAACTTTTAAAAACAAAAATAAACTTTTAGAAGCTACTTTTATGTTTTTGAAAGTTGGTTAGTGTTCTCCTACTTTCTTAAGGAAAGATGGATATATTACAGGTATAGTAGAACACATGTTAGAAAATTTGAGTGAGAATATGCTTAAATTTCAAAAAAACAATAAACCAAATGGTTATCAAACGGGGCCTAAACGACTTATTTTGATATTAATGTAATATTTGAAAGAAAAAAAATTAATTGAGTATTACTAAAATGACATGATTAAAAGTGTTTGATTTTGAGCATAAAAACTATACTTTTAAGTTTGGAGACTAAAAAAATAATTTTCGTTGAGTAATACTTAGGTAAGAATCCGTAAGTATTTTGGAAATATCTACACACTCTTACAACCACACATTTTAATTTTTTCATTTCTCTATTCATCAATCAAAACTATTTTTTTTTTTGAAAAAGTAAAAATTGTGATTATAAAGATGGGTAAGCATTTCCAAAATACTACTCACTCTTATCTAAGTATTACTCATTTTTGTTCTTTCGAGTACAACCTAAGTGGATGGAGATTAATGGAATCTCATACTTTCAATCGATGATATGTATTTTATATCGATTGAGTTAAAACTTAGACAGCTAATTAAGTTATATTTAAGAATATTGGATCTACGTCAACATAGGTAACATATAGCTAAAAGGTTGATGCTCGATTCTTTATTTTCACATGTTATTGAAAAGTTTGAAAAATATTAGATGTACAAGAAGAGTTTTATTTTTTCTTGGTAATGAATTAAATCACATATAAATGGTAATCGATGTCTCTGTCTATTAATCTAAATTAGATTTGCTAGAGATAACTTTATTCTATAGTAATTAAGAGAAATATCTTCGGAGAAATTAATTTCCTATACGATTTCGTGATATTTAAATATGTAAAAGTTATATCCTACAAAAATAGTCAAGATATGAATATTTATGAGCATTAAAAAAAATATATCTTTTCAAGTTGTCTATTAGAAACAAATATATAGCTAACTAAAATTGGTTTGATAACCATTTTGTTTTTTGTTTTTTATTTTTGAAATTTAAACTTATAACAATTTTCTTATTATATATATATTTTTTTTATTGGATATCTACACCTTACCTAAAAACCAAACCAAAATTTAGAAGAAAAAAAATAGTTTTTAAAAATTTGTTTTTATCTATGAAATTTGGTTAGCATTCACATATTTTCTTTAAGAAAAGATAGAACATATTGTAAAAAAATGAGTAAAAATAAACTTAAATTTCAAAAATAAAAAACAACAAGTTAAGGTCTCGTTTGATAACTATTTGAGTTTTTTAATTTTTGGTTTTTGATATTTAAGCTTATTTTTACCCAAAATTTCTACAATATATTTCATTTGTTTACAATATATTCATCTTTTTTTAAAAAAATATCAATTTTTTTGTTATACAAGAATATTGGAGAAGAAGAATTCGAACACCTCATGATTATTAGATTGTACAAAATACGGATAGAATGTATATTAAATATTTGTTAAATAATTTTTATATACAAATAAATAAACCTCAAAGATTTTTTTGACTGCATTTTTTTAAATAAACCTCGAGATGTCGGTAGTTTGTATAGATTTTACAATTTTTTATTTTTGTTACGTTTTTTTTTTTTTTTTTTTTTTCTTTTTTTGAGAAATGTTATGCTTTATTTTTAGTACAGATTAGAGAAGGGATCAATAAATCCAATAAATCTAAATAAAGTACACTACTACTCTCTCTCATTAAATATGATATGCTTTATTCTAGTTCTTATAAATGTTCAAATTTTGTATTTATACTTTGAGTCAATCTTATTGATCACTCTTGGTGAGATACCGAATTCAAAAATAAAGTTTCAAATGATATTTTGTATAACTTATAATAATTTTGAGATTATAGGTTCAAATTTCATTTTCAAATATTTAAATTTGTAATGTCTTAATATATATAATCATAAATTAAAGTCGATAAATTAGCACATCTTTGTGTGGCCGTAAGTTTTTTTTTTTCCAAGAATACCGTAATTTTAGGGTTCGTTAGGAAAATGAAAAGAGTGTTATAATTTTTTGGCTTAACTACCATGATTTATGGTAGGTTGGGAAAATGAAATCCACGCTTTGTCTTCGATAGGAGGACATAGTCCTTGATAAGAGGACAAATTCCAATTTGACACTTACAACATTTGAAAATTTGGAATTATTCTAAATTTAGGATATTATTGGCTCGTCTTTAGGTTGCAAATATCGAGATACATAAAAAAAGTGGACACATAATATTGGGGTTCGAGTGTTAATAGAGTAAGGAAAAGTTCATAGTTGAAGATAAGAGAGTATTTTCAATCAAAAAAAGTGTTAAATGGAAGTGACAAAAATACATTTGTATATATTTAAAGTCAATTCCCTTAAATGCATAAGTTGAAATACGTTAGGGTTTTCAAGAGATCAAGATTCTTCTTAAATGGGAGGAATTGTCTAGCGTTAAGCCCAACAACTAGTTCGATATTACAACCTTGAAACTATGTTGCTCGACTTCAACTTCTATTTTTTTTTTAGGGACATGCCAAAGATCCAAATAGTCCAAAAATTGATCACATAATTTGTCAAAAGGCATCCAATAAAGTTCTTTGGATTCTTAAATAAAATAATTATGCCCTCTTCTTTTTGTAGGTCCCTTACAAAATGATAGGATTCTTTATCACTCTTTTTTTTCTTTTGCCTACTTGGCACCAAATGTTGCAATGTGTTACACACACCATGTTTGATGAATTGTCTATATGAAAAGTGCCACATCCACATGAGTGTTGGTGTTTACCACTCTTTATTGTACATCATCCACATTCTTCCTCATGTATTCCTTGTGCCTCTTTCACTATTTCTTCTATTTAAACCCTTTCTCCCATTCACTCTACTCATAAACTCAATTCCAACTCTCACACACATCTTTCTCTAGTGATCAATACTTCAATTCTACAAATATGGTTTTCCTTTCCAAGTTCATTATTGTTTCAACGATGAAGAACCGTGTGCATGAAATTATCGAACTGAGGCATTTTGTTGCTCCAACAGTACCTCTTGTAGGGCGAGAAGGAGATGATGATGACGATGATGGAAGTTACGACTACGCTCCTGCAGCATGAGCTCTCAAGCCTTCTAACTGACATGATCCGAGAGATATTGCAATTTAAAAGGAGTTTTTTCCGTTTTCTTTACTTTTTAGGAAATATGAGATATATCTTTGAAAGGATACATGTAATTTATCTTTTCATGTTCTCGAAAGTTTTTTCTCCGTTAATTTCTTCTTTATTAGCTTCCAATATATTTAAAGGTGAATTTATGCTATCACAACAACATTGAAATATATTTCTCTTCTTGTTTTTATCTCTTTCAATGTATGGATATTCTTTGGTCTTTAATGTAGGAAACTCTTAAAGGACTTTTTTTTATATATATTAAACTGTCTAAAAACGACTAAAATTTAACAAAATACAAACTAATTTTCATAGGTCTATATAAATTTACTTGTAGGTATATAATTGGTTTGATTGGAAATATTAAAGTACTAAAGCATCTTCGGCTAAAATATACACAAACAAATACTAAACTAGAGTTTGTGCTCATTTAACTTTTATATATATTGTCAGTTAGTATTAGTGTATACCCCATAATTAAGAGATTATGAGTTCGAATCCCCCAACTCCAATTGATGTTATCTCAAAATATATATATACTTAAACTCACATCATACCATATTGATACTGAATTTTGAGTTTTTTTTTTTTTTTTTTTTTTTTGACAAGAGATTTTGAGATTGATTCTATCTTGATGTCTAAATTTGTGGATAGTATTTAATAATCCTTTGGTTTTTCGATAAACTTGTTTTTAGTTTTTTTTTTTTTTTTTTTAATCATCTTACACGGAGGAAGTGTAACAAAATTTTAAAAATAAAAAAGAAGTTTTTGGATTTTTTTTGTTTTTTAAATTGTGGTATAGTTTTAAAAATACAAGTAAAATTAATTATAAAAGTGAAGAAAGTCCTAAATTGGAGTATTAGTTATAGGCTTCATTTTAAAAAAAAAAAAAAAAAAGAAAAGAAAGTAAGATATATTTGGAACATGAGTTAAGTTATCATAGACAATAAATTATTATAAATGATGAATAATTTATTATAAATGGAGTTTTATTTACGACTAACAAATTTAGAACTTTATTTTTCTAAATTCACAAATATCACTGACTTGTCTCTAAACTGCGACAACGAGAGACATCGAAATAGTAGAGATACAATATAGAGAGTGAATAGTCAATATAGTTAGAAAAAGTTCACACACAAAATACTAATAATTGAGAATAAGTGCCAATATTTTCAATTAAAAAAATGTTTTTTTAATACAAATTTAAAAAAAATGTTGAATGGAAGTAACAAATGCATTTGTATCTAAAATCAATTCCCTAGAGATCAAATTGTATTATCCTATCTTGTAGTGTGTGCAACAATATTTGTTGGCGAAAATTTGAGAAAAACTAACAAAGAATAATCAGCTTGGGTACTAAAAAGCAAACAATAATTACTGAGGAATGATGGTGCAGTTGATTAGTTTGTTTAGTGTTAATCTATTTTAATTTACGGTCACAAGTTCGAGTCCGAAAATCGATATTTAGCTCTCATATTAGATAATTACATGAGATTTCACCTTAAAACTAATTGATAGTAAAGAGAATAGCTCATATCATTCATTTTTCCAACGTTGGACAAGATGAAAATCTCCAACATGCCTCCTTAAGATTGTGGCATATAAGGAAGACAATCTTAAAATGAATCCGAACTTTTGTGGACCGAAATACCCATTTTGACTTACTCGTTTGAATTGGATCCGGTTTTTTTGGATCAAATTCTAGTTTAGGTATATGCTTGTTTTACTGAGGTCCAACTTAGATTTTTAAGTATTTGGCTTGAGTCAAAATTTGTAGAGTCAATAAATTGATTTGAAGCTCAAATACCATATTAAATAATATAGACATTCATATCAAAACTAATTGGTTATAGTAATTCCTCATAAAATTACTCATTCAAATACCCTTTCAAAATGGATTGGAATTTAGTTTACCATCTCAAACAAAATTAATTATGAGTAGATTAGTTCATTCTGAAAATGGTGTAATTTTTATTCACAATTAAATTGAGTACATGTTTGAATTGAAAGAGTTCAGTCATCTCAAAATCAATTTAAATAGAATAACAATTAATTTCATATATGATAGGAGTACTGTTGTAAAAATTTGTTTCCCCATCTCCTCGTAGACTTTCAAAACTAGAGGTCCAACAACAATTTTTAACTGAGAACCAATGAACTGTTTGTTTGACATATTTAATTAGGATTTATTTTTAGGATTTATTAACTTCTTCCTGAAAATTTATATTCAAAAGAGTTATTATTAATTACTCCTTATTTTTACTTTTAAAAATAACTCTCATTTTTAATCATTTATTTTCAATCATTCATTTATAATACTCAATCATTTCTAACCACACATTTTTAATTATTTTTTTAAATCAATCAAAATAACTCATTTTTAATCTTTTTTTTTAATTACTAAAAATAACTATTAATTTTAAATTTATATTTAAACAAAGTTTTGACTCTAAGTTATCTACACAAAACTACATCCAAACGAATTTTTAACTACAACTCTTAATTTTTAACTAGTCAAAATAACTTCTCAACTAAACTTCTAAAATTAAATCATATTTAAATATGAGAAGGATTTGGGTGCACACCGGGTAACACACTCACCATGATATCAGTACCCATGTGACACATTTAGTGCCACACATCTTATTTCTCTTTTTTTACTTTATATTTATTGTTAAAAGAAATTAAAAAGAAAAAAGAAATATATGTGGCTCCAAATGAATGATATCACGATAAGGGTACTACCCGAGGTGCATTCAAATTGCCCTCTTTAAATATAGGGAAATCACACTAAATGCCTAAATAATAAAAATTAATTAGGTAATTGTCTACTTTATTCTTTAGTTTAAGTAAATGTCTAATTCCATTTTGGTAGGAGAGAGATATCAAATTTGTGCCAATTATACCCCTATTCAAATCTTCATTTTTGGTTTAATAATTTTAATTAAAAAATCTTACTCCATCATTTAAGGGATACATCATAAATTTAGGAAGGGAAAATACTTTCAATTGACTAACCAACATCCCATTTTTAGTTATGTTTCATCCAAAAAATATGGGATTTAAACAAAAAAACCACTTGAAAACAAAATAAATCAATAAAAAAGAAGATAAACAACCAGGAAGTCAATATGAGAATTGTTTTCGGTGAAGGGAGTTTCATATGCAAACAAGCATTACTTTTCAGGCAGAACGAAACAGTCAACAGAGCATCCATAACATTCACACAGTAGACAAGCACATCAAACATGGAATTCACACCTATTTATTGTTGCGTTCAATGGAGTTTGGAGCGAGACGAATGTGTAATCGAATTACAAGACAAAATGTATTGAAGTTGTTCACGAATCTATGCTTTCTCA
>JBBMEF010000014.1:3851614-3873843 GCA_037832685.1 Sicyos baderoa | reverse complement strand
TTGGGGGGAAGCTTTTTTTTTTTTTTTTTTTTTTTTTTTTTTTTTTTTTTTTTTAATTTATTTAATTTTCTTCCTTTGTGTATTTATTTGTTTGAATGTTCCTTTTTTTTATTTTGTTTAAGAAAGGGAAAATGTCTTGAGATGACAAGTATACATTGCTAAAAAAACATTTTCATTTCCCAATTTTTGTATTGTACTCCATGATCCTTTAATTAAGACAAATATTTCTTTCCTAAGCCATTCTAATCTTTATAATTTTCTTGAAATAAAATTAAAAGTATTGTTTAAATTAAAAAATAATAAATTTTATTCAAGATTCTAACCTCAGAACTATGTCACTTTACCTATTTTTTTAATTCATAATTATATTAATGTACAATACATGTCAAATAGAATGATAAAAAATTCACTTATTAAAAAATATATAAATTTATTTTCATTAGGTTCAATATCAATTAAAAGTTTAATAAAAGTAATTTGTTAAATATTTACAATTTTTTAAAATCTAAATCCAAGCTATTATTTAAAAATTTGATTTTTTTTTTTTCATTTTCCACTATAATAACTTGCACTCCAAACATCTTTTATCATAATTTATATTATAATAATTTGTCCTTCAAACACCATTTATCATAATCGTAGTTATAATAACTTACATCTCAAACACCATTTATCATAACCCTCCATCGGCAGTGCCTCAAACACGTCCTAAAGGATTTTGGTGTTGATAAAAGAGTGGAGAAAAGCTGGAAGAGTAAGTGAAGTACCGTAAAAATATTTATTTTATATTGATTTTTTAATAATCTGATGATGGTATATTTTGGATTGATTAATAAATTTAAAATATTTTATTTATATTACATTGTTAAAAATTAAAAATAAATTAAAAAAAAAAGTGTGATAACATTTGATAAGATTAGATAAAATATATTTTATATTATATTATTTAGAATTAAAAAAAGTGATTTGATATTTAATAATAATAGATTAAAAGATTTGATGTGGTGTTGGAAAAGAGAAAAATATATTTTTTATTTTTTTTTTATTCCAACTTAATTGACTTTTAACTTCAAATAGTGTTTTATCCATAATTTAGAGATTAAAATTTGACTTTTAAAAGTTGATGGACTAAAATAGAACCAATGTCAGTTTAAGGATCAAAGTAGTATTTTAACCAAACAGATATGTAATTAGAAAATCCAAACTTCTTCTGTTTTTTAAACTCTCCTCAACACCAAATTACAAACACCTCCTAAGGAGGACAAAGATTTCAATTTCTAGCATATATGATGACCCTTTAAACATTGATATGACTCTAAAAGAAAAATGTATGAGAAGATTTTTCTTCTCCTCTCCTATTAAGTGAGCTGCTCCCATGTGGAAACCTAATCCATTTAGGTAGGTAGGACCAAGAGAGTGCCTTTGGAGAAAAGGATATATATGTAGACCACTTGCTTTGAATCCCAACATAATGGCTCAATTATTTTGGAGTAGAAGGTTTGAGTTTGAGTTTGCATTTGTGTTGAAAGACAAAGAAGTCAATTTCTAAACATCTTCCTAACTAAACTATTATATAGCTTACTTACAAATTCAGTAAAATAAATAATAATAATTGAAATATTCTTGTGTTATTTGGGATTATATTAAACACAGGGCAAATAAGAAATTTCACCACTCAAAAATTGATAAAAGTATACAAAAAAGTAGCAACAAAATTCAAGTATAATATTAATATAAGTATTTATAGATATTTAAAAAGTATGAAACATTATTTATGAATATTAAAAAAGAAAAAAAAAACAATTTGAATTTACCCTAAAAATATCTATCAACATTTCTATAAAATTACCGTCATGGGTAGCCCAATTGGCAATTGGTTATAGAGTGCATTGGGGTGCATAAGGTGATGGGTTCAAATCTCATGGTGGCCACCTACCTAGGAATTAATTTCAAATTAATACCTACGGATTTCCTTGGCATCCAAATATTGTAGAGTCAGGCGGTATGCCCATGACATTAGTCGAGGTGCGCTTGTGCACGTAAGCTAGCCCGGACAGTCACGGACATAAAAAAAAAACATTTCAATAAAATTGAAACCTGATATTCCTACTAACATCGACATTAATGATGAAATACTAACTCATTCGATTATATAATGCAATGTTTTAAATGGTAGAAATGTGAGGGTCTCAAGTATTGATGCCAATAAATTTATTGCTCCTTATATAGATTATAATTGATTAGAATTTATCACAAAACTTTAAATAATTCAATTTAACTTTCGTAAATATATGTTGTTTCATCTATCTTTCGTAAATAAATATATGAATAGTTACTTAATGATATATAGTCTTGAGCTCCACATTCTCTGAGTAAATTTAAAACAATCATAAATGTCTATGCCTAGATACAACGACATAATTTACATTTAATTTCTATCATTAATTACAGGAAAGAAGATCGTTGAATTCTCAAACTGGCTAAAAAGAGTCCCTTTATTTGTAATATAAGACCTCAAGCATGAGAATGGAAAATAAGATAGGTTAAATATTTTGATTTTTTAGTCCATGCATCTCAGAATAATTTATAGTTATATTAATCAAATAGAACTAAAGAGATTAAATGTCACATATCCATAACTCCTGAGCTATAATTCTCAAGTGACAATGTATTACAACTTGAACCTGGCCTTTTAATTGCTTAAATTATGAATATAAATTTTCTTTTAAGATGATACAAAAGATATATGGACCAAAAAAACAAGTCATAAATCAATACAAAAAATTTCAATAAAACAACAAAGAGGTAAGGCTGAACTCTTTAAAATGATATATAGAATGAGCTCGATGTCAAGGCAAGAATGGTAATCGAATCCTCCATGCTTTCCTTTGCTGGGTTGCTCTTTCAAAAAGACGATGGCATTGCAAGTCACCAACACAAAAATATAACTTAAGTAAAATGAATCGAGATTCTCTTAAACACAATTTGTAAAATATATACACGTTTAAATTCTAAGTACATGACATCTAGGTCTAACACCGTAGACTCGGTCCAACATCAATCTTTCGTAATTTGGCAACTTCAAAACGTGTCTAATCGCTTAGTACTTGTCATATGACTCATACTTGTAATACATACAAAGTAGCATCCACGAGTGTAAAATATTCACCAAGTAGCCTATCTTGAAGGATCGTTGCAAACTTCTAATGCACACTATGTAGAACCAAACGTTAAAGAACCCTAATTTTAATCAAAACTTGATTACTAGGTCTCTAAATATGATCAACAATGCATCTCCACATCTAGCAACCCACATTGTTTGTCCAAGTATTATAACCTTGTTTGTCTAAAAAAAGTACTATAACCTTAACCAGGTGACATAGTCCACCTAGAACATCTTTAACCTAACAAACCAGCACAATCATCGAGATGTCTTATACAACTGACATAACTCAATTAGGATGCCTTAATTAATTGATACACCCCAGCTATGATGTCTTACTCAACTCGCACAACCAATCTAAGATGTCTTAACATTCGACACAACCAACTCGATGCTTAACATATGACAAGACACAACCATTTGAAAATGCAATAACACTCGATACAACTCACATTTGAATAACACTATTGACTTGATACAACTCACCTAGGATGCCCTTACCTAATCTCTCACTTGAACCTCCTTGAGAATGTTTAAAAGCATGTTGTATCCCTAACCCAAACTCGATAACGCTAGGAAAAGGTATATAACATTTTTGGGTTTAGAGCTTGCGGTCCTCAACATATCGACTTCCATTTTTTTCCAATTATTGTGGGTTAGTCCTATTGAGTTGGGGTCTTCTCCAATCACTGCATCACTTAATGTCAACTGAGATGATTCTTCTTCTTTCAATGCCAGATACGTAGTATACTCCATATGCAAGTTCTTCCTCTTAGACGTGTAGAGGATAATAAGATACTCCTTTGGATATGTAAGTCTTCTTTTAAGGACTTAAAGTTGGACGTTCAACTTCTTGAGAGGTGAAATTTTGTATTTACCGTGTTATTTTATTATTAAAATGACACTCAAAATCTTGTAACGCTTTCATCTCATCAATGACAATATTTTTGTTTTTAAAAAAACATGATTGGGAAATAAGAATAGATAAAACGGGAGGAAAAACCTAGATAAGACAAATCCAACACAACAAAAATCGCATTAAATGAAGCTTGCTTGAACATAAGGAGGAAGATGATGACACAAAATTATTTTATAATTCAAATTCCGCGCTGAAACACCTCCACCATGGGCTTTTGATTGCTTTGCTACAAATATGCACATTTTTTTTATGGAAAACGAAACCATTTTCATTGATGAGATAAAAGTATTACAAAGAGAGCCATCGAAACATTGATCAGTGTCAAGCTAGTTTGAGGAAAATGAAATGAGAGGTGGAGCTTGTATTTCAAAGTCGACTTAGCCAAAAGTTCCTTTGCATTTGTTTGCATACCAAAATTATGTATCTCGTATGTGGAGGAACAATCCGTCGAATGTGGCAAATGATAAGAAGATGTCGAAGCAAATGAAGAAAGGAACGAGATTTCACGAGCCACAATATGTTGTAGCCATTGGTTGATGCGAGGGAGAAACTTTCGTGGAACAAAAAAGGAACGACAACTTAGTTTTCGAGGAAGGTTTTCTTGTTCGTCTATATCGATAGGGAAAAATGATGGTCACACACAAAGGAACCAAACAAATTTTCCCTCTCTAAAGTTACCACTTCTATCGTGAGTCATTTCGAAGGCATTCAACTAGCAGCCAACGATGAGAGCCATCATAGGGAGTAACATTGTAAAGAACACTACAATGGTGAAGGTGGATGAAGGCATAATAGCTAAAAACCACGAATGAAAACGTCTTCGCGAGGGAGATCAGTCAAATATACATCTTACAAAAACGACATCTTCAAATGCATATTTCTAAAAGACTTCCAAATATTGGTCCCTTGGATTACACTAACATGAAAAGTTAACATGCCGATCTCAAAAAAGAATCTCCATAACGAACAACTCATGAATTACACTAAGATAAAGTATCATGCAAAAATAAATGCTGAGGAAAAAAAACAAAGAAGATTTTCTATCACTTCTTCAAGAGGCAGGTTTACCTTTTATTTTTTTAATTTGTTTTTCTTTCTCAATAGAAAGAATTTGTATTCAAACTGGTTAACAATATAAACAAAGACATTTCAAGAACATACACACAAACACATATATACTAGGCATAGGAATGAAAAAACTTTGTCACCAATGAAATTTCTTCGCATGTCCCATCAAACCCCATCATCATCAGCCTCCCAAATACATTAATGGAAATGCCATCCCAAGATATTTAGGGAAAAAACAGAGGTTAAAATATCATTTTGATCCAATAATATACGGCAGATTTCTTGTCAATATTTCTTCTTTAAAGAAATTAGTCACCATTTCAAAAAAAAAATGATAGATTTCTTGTCAATATTTCTTCTTTAAAAAAAATAATCTCTATTAGCTTTCCCTCTACAAATATTAAAAATTCACATTGTGTTTTTTCTTATATCAAAACTATTTATTCTTAGAGTGGAATCAAATTGTATTAAAATTAACTTCAAGTCTATCACAAAAACCAATTTTAAGATTTATTAAAAATACAAAGATTCAAATTAAAAGCAATGGACTGAAATGGAACAAATTTCAAACTATCGAAATCAAAATGGTATTTTAAAACAAAATAAAAATACAATAGATCATAAAAAATAAAAATAAAAATAATAATAATAATAAATAAATTAAAAAAAAATATATTAGAATTATCAATTAGACATGGGCCGTTAAAATGATCGTTATTAGTATTTACATTTGTATAGTTGACGTTTTAAATATAACTTTATGTTGCTCACTAGTTTTAGAATTAGCAACATGAAAATATTTCTAGAAATATTGACCATGTCCATGCAATTTCACTCTGTCGTCCGGACAATGTTCCCATAAATCAACAATTTTACAATGATGGTGACAATTAACTAAGGTATGGATGGATTATGGATAACTTATAAAATTGGCCCTTTAAGATTTGAAAATAATTAGAATTTAATCCTTAAGGTTTAAGAACTAAAACTTAATTCATATGATTTTAAAAACTAGAGCTTAGTTCTTATAATTTGATAAATCTTAAAAAATAATCCATATCGTTCAGAATCGCTGCCCAATAAAGTTGGTGAAGATAATTATTCATGGGTATATTTATTTTGCTAGCAATTTTTTGATGACTGAAGAACTTGGAGCTTAACTCCTCTAAACCCGGAGGCAATTTATTTCGCTAGCAATTACAGACAAAAGACTACTTTTAATTTTATCAAATCATAGGAACTAAATTCTAATTCATAATCTCATAAAGATTAAATTCAAATTCTTAAAATCCTAAGGATTAAATTTTAATTTTCTCCAAATTATAGGGACCAAATTTATAATTTACCCGGGTTATTCATACAAAGCCCAACAAATAAAATGTTGGAAAAAGAAAAGGGGGGTTGGGGTTAGAAGGTAAGAGGAGCCATACCAGAGAGCGAAAAGGCCAACTCTCACTCTCTCAGCAGCGAAAGTGCTTTCCAATTTGCATATCAATTCCTGCGATGGTAAGAAAACTTATAAAGAATGATACACTTTAAAAACTGCAACATAATGCTCTTCACAAATTAATATAACATCTTCAACTCTTTCAACTGTGTCATTTAAGTAGTTTGCAATGAATGAAAAAGGAATAAATAGAAATAAATAAATGTTTGGACTTGTATAACTTGGTCTAATCTCATGCACACCCACAAGTATCCCTGTATCTGTGTTTCCCAAAAGAGCACATTGTCTCATAAGTGCTTTGCGTTTTTGTTATGACCAAAAAATCAAAAAAATGGATCCATCATCATACACATGTAGACAATCATTTGACTTAATCCCGCTACAAACTCACCACACACGTAATGTCTAAAGGTCCATACCCAAAAGACAACAAGGAATTTTATAATTAAGTTGACGTTTTGAACTTGATACCTTCAACCAGCATAGTTTACAACTCTAAACTTGCCCCTTGAAACAACAGAGTGCTTAACTTTTAAAGAACCGATTTGCCATGGACATGAAATTCGACAAATATTTATGAGCTATACTTGAAACAAATTTCTGAGGAAAATCTACCAAGGAGTTCGAAAGTGGCCCGATAAAAGGGCAATAACAACAACGAAGACGCAGAAAAAAAAATAATAAAATAAAATAAAAAAGATCTCCATTCACAATATGCATCTTCTAAATATTCAAAGAAAAACATCAGGTGCTCGGAATTAATCCTCTTTTTTATGAAGGTGGGTAGGATGAATTTACGCAATTTCTCTACTTTTGCAATGGTATCACTTCCCAAGGTTCATCCGCATACTCATTTTATCTTTTATTGAATAACAAATCAAACATGTCTGTACAAAAAAATCAATATCCAAGGATTGTGTAAGCAAAACAAAAAATCGACTTTACAGTGTCTAAGTGAGAGACTCATCTGCAATATTGAGATATCTATAAGAATGAACAAGGTCAGAAATTCATCACTCGAAGGGCAAAATTGTCAGGCCTCTACCAATAATCATATTCAATAGCCTGAAACCACAAAAAGAAAATAACATTAATGCACACACCTCTATGATTTCTCACTCTTTCACAATATGAACCACATTAACCCAGCAGCATTCTGGCTAAAATAACATTAGATAGTAAAGCATGGATTTTTATCTATTTTTCATTCGAGATATAAATGCTCCAATAATTTGCCGATGCCAAAGACGGACAATTTTTCAATAGCAAATACAGACAATTTGCCAATGTAAGAAAAATGAAGATTCAATTCGATATCTATTTCTTTGATTATTTCTTACTGCATTTGGTGGTCGATATGGAAGAATATGAATGAGAATGACAGCAACTTCTCAAATGGTTCTCAATCAAAGAATAGCCTCTTGGAGTCCATCACTCTTTTAGCCATTACATGGGCACGCACTAGATCTCCTTCTAAGGATTATAGTTTAACAACTCTTATGTCTGGAAATCCTTCTTGTAATCTTTAAGTTTCAAGGAAAATAGACTAAGCTACATTGCATAAAAACAAATGAATTACCTCAACCAACTTTAGTTGAGTCAGTTCCCTGAAAAGCATTCAGCTGTAGCACACAAGCCTTCATCGCAAGGCAAAGGGAGATAATTTAGACCTCAGAAAGGACTAAATTTAATCATGCTTCTTCGTCTACAAAATTTTGACGAGATATATTATAATCACTACACAAGAAGAATTAAATTATCCCCTCCCCCCTTCTCACTTCGCTGTTCTTGATAGTTTTGTAATTTTCATTTGATTAAAGAAAGTTGTGTTTCCTATCAATAGGGCAAATTGCAAAAACCACCCTGAAATATGGTGATTATAACAGTTACCCCCTTAATTTTAAAATGTAAAAAATTAAACCTTCAAATTATTAAATGTGTGAAGTTACACCCCTAAACTTTGATTAGCAAAATTGAACCTGCAAATTTGAAACTATCATAAATGTTAAAAATTGGAGTCATCATTGACTCTTCTCTCTATTTGCTCTCTCCTCATTCCTATCGCTCTCCCTACCGTCAATAATCCACTCTCTTTACATTTTCTTTCTCTCGTCATTTTCTAAGGTATTTCTTTGCACTTTAATTGATGAGAAAACTATTTGGCAATACAAAAACCCCAGCCAATTAGACAGTAAAATACTTTGCCCTGAGGCAAAACAAAACTCTTTTCCAATTAGAGAGGGCTCTAGTAAACTCTTCTTTTCCGCACTTAAGCCAAAGTACTCACAAAAAGCATAATGAAACGGAAAGATCAAAACCAGTCTAAATACTCACCTAAATCCACAATTCCAAAATGCCCCTTTCTACCTCAGGTCTCGATGGTCCTTCAACAATTCCTAACGAACTGATCAGTGCGGTATTGGCACTTATGTTCCTCCTCAGATAATACTTGGTAATTAGAGGGCTAACACATTCCTCTCCCACTATTTTGATTTTGGCCCTTACCTACAAGGAAAGTTAACTGAATTACTCAGAAATGTCCAAACATGCAATTAATGTTAGATTTATTTATTTACTGTGAGAAGATGAAGAAATTTTGTTCAGGAATAATGGATCGAACTCCGGCCTACCCAGTTAAACCTCTCTCTGCTTTTCATACATTCATTACTCCACCAATAGGTAAATGGAACGGAACGAATTCCACCGAATAGATTTGAAATATGTTACTGCTGCCTCTTTTCAATCATAAATTCTTGCTGGCATTTGCCGAAGAATGGATCAAACTTCGGCCTGCACAGACAAACCTCTCTCTGCTTTCCATACATTCATTACTCCAGGTCAATGTAACGCAACAAATTGCACCGAATAGATTTGAAATATGATACTTCTGCCTCTTTTCCTATCACAAATTCTTGCTTGCATTTGCTGAATATTTTTAGGCCTAAATTCTAACTTTTGCATCACCAATGGAATGAAGAAAAGAGGAGAAATCTGAAAGTAAAAATAAAGCTGCAGATTTAGCAGTGATGTGAAAGGTTTAAAAGTACAAATAATATAAAAAATAATAATAAATTGAGCAAACATTGAGAATTAATTTTACACGACCTCAAGGACCAAAATAAAAAGAGATAAATAAGAGAGAGAAAGAAAGAGAAAGAGGAAGTTGGAAAAGGTGGTTGATTGAAGAGAGGGAAGTGGGAAGGAAGGAAAGAGTAGGAAAGCAGAGAGAGAGAGTAATGAGGAGAGAGAGAAACTAGAGAGAAGAAATGAATGATCCAATTTTTACATTTATGATGGTTTAAGTGTAATTTTGCGAATTCAACATTCTTATTCATGAACCATAACCACCTTCTAGTTAACTCATAGTAATATAATATAGTAACCCATTGGCTCAGAAATCTAGCGGTTACAGCCCCTTTTCCCATGCAATAAAAAGAAAATTCAGCAGCCTTCTCAAGTAAACATCTCGATTGACCAATTAATTGCAAAATATAAGAGCTCAAATCTTGGAGGCAATAATGTCACAGCCACTTTTTCATATTTCATGTAGTCGACAAATACGAAATCATCAAGATTATAACACAAACATGTAGCATCCTTATAATGGAACAGAAGATCTTAGATTCTTAAATAAAAGAGTAAAACAAAATGGGTAAATTATAAATTGGGTCTCTACAATGTGGAGAAACTTAGAGTTTAGTCTATATGATTTTAAAAGATAGAATTTAGTCTCTATATTTAAGAGTAAGTTAGAATTTAATCTCTACGGTTTAAAAAAAAGAAGAATTTAGTCCCAATGTTTAGATAAAGCCTAAATTAGGCCATGTCATTTGTAATCACCAGCAAATTAAGTATGTTCAGTAACTATCCATTGGTAAATGATGTAATATTTTTGTCCAATGAGGCACATAACTCACATTGTTATTATTGTCACATGAATAACTAACTTTCACATTTAATTTGCCTAACAATTATGAAACAAGACTAATTTTCCAGGTTTTATATCAAATTAAAATGACTAAATTCTAGTTTTTAAAACTATAGGGACTAAATCATATTTATAAAACTATAGGAACTAAATTCTATTTCTAAACATAGAGACTAAATTCTAAACTTTTTTCAAACATGGGGACCAGATTTATAACTTAACCAAACAAAATCTTATAAACATAAATCACACATTCCTACAATATGAGAAAGAGAGATAATTAGAAAAGAGTAGAAAAATAGTAGAGTGATGAAAGAGATATGTGGCATCAAGTAAAAAGATCTTATGAACTATAAGCATAATATATACCTGGAAAGTGCAATGAAATTTCCTAGTTTAGTGATCCACGACACCTGGAAAGAAAGGAGAAAAATGATAAACTAGAATCAATAAAGATATGAGCAACTCGAAGGAATTAAAAAGAGAAAAAAGAGAAACTTCTAGTCAAGCCCAGAAATGAAGCTTATAAGTGGTAATACAGTTGTCTACGCTTACAACTCAAGTCCAGGCCCACAAATTTACCGAGATAGAAGCATGTTATTTAAAAAAATGAATTAAATTGCTAAACTACCTCCTTGAACGGCAATTACAAGGAATTTTCTTCTCCTCCAAAGGAAATTTGTAATTGTACGTAATTTCTTCACCAGCAGATATGTGTCGTTTTGCATAGATGAAAATTTTCTTTTGACCTTCAACAGTTATAACTTTGGTGTAGCAATTAGGCTGCAAATAAAGTCCACGTGAGGTTTGAAAATAGCATTTTCCATAAAGGAAATCACATTGGATCCTAAGTTTTTTTTGAAACAGCATATTGGATCCTAAGTTTTTTTTTGAAACAGCATATTGGATCCTAAGTTACCTCACAAGAATGGTTTATAAATCGAGCAACACCCCCACGCTTTGTAGCATCAACCTAACATAAATTTATTGAAAAAATCACTCGTCAAGGATTGCCAGATAGAGGAAGGGAACAGAAAACAAAAAGAATATCACACTGAAAGAGAACCGCCAAACATCTACACTTTAAAACTCGATGACAGTCATACAATCTATAGAACAGTTCAAGTAAAGTGGTCTTTTTTTAAAGAGAAAAGAGTTCAAGTAACGTTTTCAACAATCATCTATTCTAATTTGAAAGTAGGATAGTACAAGAAAAGCTTAGGTACAACTGTGAATGAAAATTATAAATTTTACTACATAAATAAATTTGGTGAAAGGTGGGAGGAGGTTGTATGTGTTATACTGACCACATAACCATCATCAAGTCTAAAAAGATAACTGCTGCCAATTCCCGTCTTCTCATACTGGCGTTCTCTTATGTCTGATATCTGTCAAATCAATTCATTTACTTCATGATAATGAAAAAGGGAAAATGCCCTAAAAAAATTTAAATAAATTATCAAAATGTCATATTAAAAAGAAGAGATAATTACTTTAGGACGAATTAGTTCACCAACATATTCAATTACAAAATCTTCTGCTTCAATTGGCTCTAGTGCAACTAGACCCCAGTCATGGATCTTACTACGTTGAAAGCGTAGACATTTTTTCCTTGCCTGAAACATACAAGCATATGGTATAATGTCAAAGGGAGAATGAAGTATACTCCATGACCAAGACCAACTAATTCTTCAATACCTTTAATTGAGATGCTTTTAAAAGGTCAGCACCATCTGCTGCGGCAAGAAGATTCCGCAGTTTTACCCTATTTGTTCGTGCAGAAAGGCCTTTGCTATTTAACAAATGGGATGTACTGACATCATGACCTGATTTCTGAGAATTTAAGTATTTGACACCCCTATTACGAGCTCTCTCGGCAGGACTGGCTTTTAGTGACCATCTACGCCATTCCCAGCCATCAATTGATGAACGGGCACAACCATCAGATCTAATAGAGGGATATAACTTCCTAAATTTATCAGACTTTTCCTTTTGAGCAACAACCTTCTTACTTCTTGATTGCTTGCTAACATCACCTGCTATTCTCACGACCTTATTGCGAGATAATGATAACTCATTTACCTTCTGCTTCTTTTTTTTCTTCGACATATTCACAGCTGAACACGAGACAATTGGAAAATTTGAGAGAAATGAAGATTCAAGAAGATAATAACAATGAAATGGACTTTTTTTAAAGCTAACAATGAAATGGACTTTTTAACTGGCCTATTACTCTGCATCCGGATCCACATATGCTATTATCAATTACGCTTTTGGGCCACCCATTTAAGAAGAAGAAGAAAATCTTATGGGAGCATTTTATCAGAGCATATTGCTAGAATATTTGGTTGGAGAGAAACAGGAGGATCTTCAAAGACAATTGCTCTACTTATGAAAACTTTTTGGACACAATTATTTTTCATGTCATATCTTGGTGTAAACTTAATCCGTTATTTAGTTCGTATAGTTTTGAAATTTTACTTAATTATTGGAGATCGTTTATTTGATCTCTAGTAATATATGTATTGCTATATTAATATTTCATGAATCAATGAAATCGTTTCTTATCCAAAAAAAAACAATGAAATAGATGTTAAGAAACAAAGATTAAAAAATCAAAGAAAATGTTAAAATGACTCTTACAAAGCTTTTTCTGGGAACAAACTCCACGATCGCATTTATTCATAACCTTATCAACATTTTTGTGTTCCAAAAGGGAACTTATCATCCTTCCTTTCCCATGTTTCACAGAATCCTTCTTGACATTATCATCTGAATTGATGACCAGTGAGCCATGTAAGTGGAATTATCAAAAACACTTGCAAGTTAAAATCTTAACAGGAAATCTTTTACCTTCAACTATAGGTGAAATTTTTAACTTTTTCATGCTACTTAAGCTTTTCCCAGAAGAATGGCTACTGGGTAGTGTAACTTCTTCAAAAGTTCGCTTGCAGGTGGCATTAACAGACAACTTCTGCCTTTTATTTTTTGCAAGACTTTTAAGTGTCAAAGAAGAAATCTCGGTGTCTGTAGTCTCATGCACATCATCAAAAACGTTTTCTTTCGTTGACTTTTCAGAAGGTTGATTTCGTATAACAGGGCTACCCTCAGTACCACAATTTGGAGATGCTAACTTTTTCTTGGATAACTTCTTGCGGTAATAAGTGTAACGAACAGTTACCAGAGAAGATTCCAAAAGGCGCTTTGATTCTTCCATTAATTTTTCTGGTATTTTAGAGACTTGAATGCCAGCACATGCTCCTTCCTAATGTAGGAAATAATATGCACATCAGATATGTCCTTTCTAATGTAAAAAATATAATACACATCAAACGTGTGAAAATAAGAGGATTTCAAAACGCGGCAGAAGACCAAGAAAAACTAATTAAACATGTAAATGATGAGAAAGCTGTCTCATAAGAAATATTGGACAAGAAGAAGAATGAAACATACCACAATTCCATTAGGATTGCAAAGTTTCTTCGATGTAATCCATGAGGTAACAAGCTGAAGAAGATCATCTTTGTATGATGAGGTCCATTCCTTAAGAACAACATCGTGTAATTTCTGCCTGCATGTTGCAAGCATAGTGCACCCCTCAATCATAGGAGACCTTTTATTTGAGCTTGGAGAACGAGACTTACAAGCAGGAGATGGAAATAGAAAGGCAGGATTTTCCTCAATACCAGGAGCTGGTATTTCATTGGCATCTTCATTAAAAGCACAACCTTCATTTGTATAGATTTCTTTGAACACTCTAGATAATGAATCAGCAGCAAAATTCAGAGACGTATCTATAGATGGACTGTCCTCTGGCAATGGAGCTACATAAAGTTCACATGAAATTTTATCTGCCCGTGTATTACCATAGGAGTTTGCCTGCAATAATAAGATATAAGTTAGCTAAGGTATCTCCTCTAACCGAGGTATATGGAGCAAAAGAATACTCCATTGGGCATGAATATTATCTGGATAGAAATTACAAAAAATAAATAAACCTCATATTATAACTTACAAAGTAAAACTAATTCCAAAATTATGTATTACGGCTTAGCCTCAAACATACCTTATTTAATTTGAAATCTGTTGAAGAGGTACATGAGCTCATAACTTCTTCCTCAAGTATATCACGAACATACTCAATCAAAGATACCTTAGCAGAGGAATGAAGCTCCTTTTCCAGGCATTCCACCATGCAGTTCAGGTCTTCCTTTGGCCTATAACAACCAGAATGGATAGTTGTCCTAGAATATTTGTGTCCAACAGAAACTGACAGAGGTATAACAGGCGAGTGCACATGGTTTTCTGTTATGTCTCCCCTAAATTCAGAGACTGATAAGCAATTGACACCATGGAGAAAAGATTCTTTCTGTGAAGAAGCCTGCAAAATAAAACATACGTTATAATAATATAAATTCATTTTGCCACTAACAGCAGTAGCTCAGCGGCATTAATATACACCAATTGATCAAGAGGTCATGGGTTCGAAACCCCCCTTTCCAACTGTTGTAACCTCAAAAATATATAAAATAAATTCATTTGTAGAAGAAAATTAGTTTCCTTTACAAAACATACTCTCTAAATGCATAACATGGGCCCTTCATCATAAGATTATCTTCGAAAAGAACAGTGATAGGCATTGCCTACAATTTTATTTATAATAAGCAAAACATCAAGACTCAAGAGAATGTTTACAGAGCTTCTCCACTCTCCCAAATTCTCAAAGAGAATCCCAAAATACACAAATGCCAAAAGGTAAAGATCACAGCCACTCTGCTCACATCTATACCTCACTCGCCCACCCCTCTAACAAACTCGGGCCTCACAGCACGTACAAAACATTCCCCCTCACTCTCATGCTACTTTCTCACTTACTCATGTTCCTATAGGTATACAGCTTACGAACTATTCAGGATACAAAACTTCAAAGTTGTACTCCTCGAAGCTCGACTCAAGGCTAACTACATCAAATTTTAACAAAATACTACAATACTTCAAATAATTATTAGTCGACCAAAACCAAGAAGCAAGGAGAACGATAAGAGCCTCAATACTCAGCCTACAATCCCAAATTATATTTAGTATGACCTTTTCACGTAATCTCCTGTATTAATCAAAACCATTCCAAAAAGGACTGGTACTCTGAACAGTTATGGATACTACTGAAAATCTAACCAATCAAAATTGATCAGATAAAAGAGGTACCATTCAACAACCTCGAAGAAAATGACGAGAACAATTATGAGCTACGAACATTGTCAAGAAGTGATAGAACTTTATAAGGAAATAATCAATTTATACAAAAAACATTATTAATAATAAAATGTCAATACAAAACCGTATAGGTACTGGTCATCATAACTCATGTCCACTGGGACTAAAATTCATTCCAGGCATTACATGGTGTCAAATATATTCATAAAATGCAATCAGAATTGCAGAAAAATATGCTCTGTGACTTACAGATTCAGCAGGTAATTTTTCAATCTTCTTGACACGATCACTACATCCAATAGACTCTAAATTATACTGAGGATGATAAGACAAAAGTCTTTTCCTCCGCCAGGAAGATGAATACTCAGCCACATTATCGTAAGAAACAGCATTCCAAACTACTTGTAAGGAGTAGTCAAAAAGTATTTGACAAATAACTGCATGCACCTCTTTAAAATTTTCAACACTCCGAACTACTTTAAGAGACTGAACAGGAACAACAGCATCTGTACAAATTTTCTCAGGAACACTAAAGCCTTGCACTTCCGGTGTAGAATCAGCAGGAAGAGCCTCTCCTCTAGTAACTTCTGACTGCCAGAATAAAAGATTGTTACCTATCAAGCAAAATAGATATACAAAAATAAGCTTTACTTTTTTTTTTTTTTGAATTACTATTCACTACCATTATGCTGCCTACAGAGCAAGCCTTCGTACTCCGGTTGGTTTGTTCAAACTTCATTTGTCTTACAGACTTTTTCATGGTGATAAAATCTGCAATGATGTTGCCAACAATCTCATCAAGCACCACTCTGTGAGCAACTTTCATTATTCCTTTGTGCAGTTGTGATGAAACTCCTTCAGAAGTTTCAGATAAAAATTCCAAGGAAGAGCTACTCTCATTGGTTTTCAGATCAGATGAGAAGTGAGTTGGAGACATCTCAGCTTTACATGAATCTACCGGAGAAAATAATGTGAGGGGTTTCAATTTGCTTTCAATATGGTACGTCTACATAAAAACAATGTTCTACAGTAAGAACGAGATTAACCAAATACCAAACCATTTATGACATCTAGTAATACATTTCAAACAAAGGCAGGGATAAACCAAATAACACAACCGCTGGATACATTTAATTATGCCTTAAAAGAAAGACAAAGAAAAAGAGAGGGAGAGAGAGAGAGAGAGGAGACTATTTTTTTTAATTCAACATTTGGGACTTGAAGCCGTAATCAACTGGTTACTATTTCATGGTACTGGAGTAACTACTCCTCTTGGTAGGCTATTTAAAACTAAAAATAACAAATAATAATCAGCTTTCCATAGCAATAACAGAAAATCTTATTCAAGTAACTACACTTATTTTAGTTTAAGTTCACATATGGCATATTTTATAGAACAATAGGATGGTTTTCCCTTTGAAAGCACAGGATGCTGAATACTGATTACACAAGCCACACAGTTATTTTTTTTTTTTGATGGGAAACAAAAACTTTCATTGATGAATGAAAACAAGTCACACAGTTATAGTTGTTATTGAAAACAACGTTTCATGTTAAGTCAATTACTTAATGCAAACTGTATACTGTATAGGAAATGGTCACAGTAACTCATATCCACCGGGACTAAACGGTTAGAGTTTAGACGCCATTCATTTAGGGTTTTATTATGAGTTAGGGTTTTATCATGAACTTAATCCTCTGTCGTCATTTCTAGCTAGGGTTTTTTTCTTGAGTCCATATATATGTGTAGCCTAGCCTTCATTGTTGAACTGGAACATATGAGAATATTTTGTGCTTCTATCAATTGTTACATAAACATCATCCCCTGCTGTCAAATCTATTAATGAAATGCAATAGCAGAAAAATATGCTCACTGAGCAGACTTACAGATTCAGCAGGTATTTTTTCTATCTTCTTGACACAATCAGTTTCGATCTTCTTGACACAATCAGTTTCAATCTTCTTGACATGATCACTATATCCAATTGAATCTAAATTATAGTCAGAATGATGAGACCAAAGTCTTTTCCTCCACCATGAAGATGAATACTCTTTCACAGTATCATAAGAAACGGCATTCCAAACTACTTGTAAGGAGTAGTCAAAAAGCATTTGACAAATAAATGTATGCACTTCCTTAAAATTCTCAACACTCTCAACTATTTTAAGTGATTGAACAGGATCAACGGCATCAATAGAAATTTCCTCAGAAACACTAAAGAAGTCTTGTACTTCAGACGTAGAATCAGCAGGAAGATCGTCTCCTCTAGTAACTTCAGCAACTTCAGCCTGCCACAAATAAAATATCATTGCCTATGACGCAAACTAAAAAGATGAAAGTATATTTTTTTTCTTATTGTGAATTACCATTCTGCTGTCCAAAGAGCAAGCCTTCATACTCTGGATGGTTTGTTCGACCTTTATTTGTCTTTCAGCTTTCATGATAAAGAAGCCCTGTAGTTCAGACGTAGAATCAGCAGGAAGATCCTCTCCTCTAGTGACTTCAGCCTGCCACAAATAAAATATCATTGCCTATGACGCAAACTAGAAAGATCAAAGAATACTTTTTTTTTCTTATTGTGAATTACCATTCTGCTGTCCAAAGAGCAAGCCTGCATACTCTGGATGGTTTGTTCGACCTTTATTTGTCTTTCAGATTTCACGCTAAAGAAGCCTTGTAGTTCAGACGTAGAATCAGCAGGAAGTTCCTCTCCTCTAGTGACTTCAGCCTGCAACAAATAAAATATCATTGCCTGAAGATGAAAGCATATTTTTTTCATTTTGTGAATTACCATTCTGCTGTCCAAAGAACAAGCCTTCATATTCTGGTTGGTTTGTCCAACCTTTATTTGTCTTTCAGATTTCTTCATGGTGATAAAATCTGCAATGAGGTTGCCAACAATCTCATCAAACACCACTTTGCGAGCTGATTTCATTATTCCTTTGTGCAGCTGGGATGAAACTCCTTCAGAAGTTTCAGATATAAATTTCAGTAAAGAGCTACTCTCGTTGGTTTTGAGATCAGAAGAGAAGAGAGGTAGAGGCATCTCAGCTTTCCATGCATTCACCGCAGAAAATAATGTCAAGGGTCTAAATTTGCTTTCAATATGGTATATCTACATCATTAAAAAAAAATCAAGGTTCTACTGTAAGAACAAGATTAACCAAATACTAAAGATCCAAACTTTAATTGAGAAAAGAAAGAAAGAACAAAACAAATGGGCAGACAACAAGATCAAGCAAATAACTGAACTAGCTACATTCAACTATGCATTCAAGGAAAGATGGGTCCAGAGAAAAGCAAAAAAGATCGTACTGTTAAATGCAATCAAACAATATTATGGACTGACGAAGTTAAAGGCAACACAATCTCTAGTGATCTTCCTTTTTTTAACAAGAGACAACTTTTCATCAAGGAAACAAAAAAAGATAATTCTCAAAAAGATACAAACTCAGCAAGGGAGTCAGAAGTGTTGACATGAAATCTATGACTAAAGAGAAACAATACGAATTTTAATATTAAAAGAAAAAACGTGGAAAAATATGACAGAATTAGTGAAAGCACATGATTGCTTTAATTTATCAAAATTGGGCATCAAAGTGAGTCTAACATTACACATTAGGTATCCTAGTCATGGGATATCCACACTACCAACACTCAAAAGAAATTGGAGATGTTCTTGGATTTCTGGCATGCATTTTCCCCCTCAAATTTATTTAAAATATTTTCTCTTTCAAAGTGACATCAAAATCTACAAATTTATTCAACGATTTATGCAAAGTCGCTGAGCACAATAGGCACCATCTTGATCTCCAGCTTACCATAGCTGAGTCCTTCATGTACCCATGCTGATACCAGAAATATAATTGTAGAAGAGAATAGGGTCCATGTTTGCTCCCTGTATGATCCTCAAACAACCAGCATGATCCTTCAACTGACTGTAAATATTTAAGAAAATAAAATTAACAAGTTTAGAGAACATAATTTTGAGTACTTAAGAAAGAAAAGGTGTTGTATAACTTTTTGTACTAGTCAACAGGCAATGATGAACTACCGATGGGAGATTCGAAGTAGTAAAGCAAGATGCTTCAGAACTTGAAGCCTGTTTACATCCATCATATTCATATCCGAGACTTGTAGGGCCAGATTGCAACTCATGACAAAGAGTCTGTGGATTCACATACTCAACCAATCCCTCTTGCCTAGACACGGCCAAATCCTTTTTACAAGGATTAGAATGAGTCCCATCAATACCCACATTGGAGACGGCAACACTCAAATATGCAAAACCAGTTGCAACATGATCAGGAAACAGCTTAAAGTACTTGAGTGGCACAGGATTGATCAATGCTCCACTTAAAATAGGATATACAAGAAGTTCATCTGGCAAGAAACCAGTAGATAACCCTTCATAAAGCTGTTCTTGAATATAAGGGCCACACATTTGACCTTGTTCATTAACATACATCCAACCACTTACACAAGTAGGCAAATAATACCCAGAGAAACCTTTATCTTGTAATGCGGATCCCTCTGAACTACAACAAACTTCTGGAAGATCAGAGCTGCTGCCATTTAACTGGCAGCTCATATCTACTGCTGAATATGAACCATTTTTTTCATCAATATCAATGCAACAAGAAGATTCACAAGCAATATCCATGCACCTGAGTTTTGGTTATGCAAAAGAGTAAAAATCAGAAAATGTAGGAAATAAGGATTAAGGAATGGTTATGTTTCAAAAAAAAAAAAAAAAATGTTCTACAGGAAGATACTAAGCAGATTATTATCATGCATAGTGGTCACTGAGATAGCTCGTTCGACATCAGGTCTGTCAAAGCCAAGGCACCTTACTCGATTACTTTCTTAGCCATGTCTTGGGAACACACCATTCCACCTTGTAAAGAATATAGCTTTGCAACTCTTATTAACCATCGGAAAGTCTTCCGGTAACTATCGATATGCTTTGTATGTAACTTTTCATTTATCAATTATTTTTTTTGATATCCGTGACTGTCCGGATAGCTTTCGCACACCTCAATTAGTGTCACGGAACATACCGCCTGACCCTAAAACATTTGGATGCCAAGGAAACCCGTAGGAAATTAATTCCTAAATAGGTGGCCACCATGGATTGAACCAATCACCTTATTCAACCCAAAGTCCTCTTTGAGCAATTGAGCCACTCCATGATGGTTACTCTTCATTTATCAATGAATGTATGCCTCAACGAAGAATACAATTGTCGCGTAGAGTTTTTGAAAAGGAAGTTTCATGTGAAAGCACTGAGGTCAACATTCCATACTATACCATTCTTCCATTGTCAAAGATAAATATTCTACAACACGTAAAAAGCTTACTAATCCTCAATGGAGGGAGGACATCTGCTACGAGTTGATCAATATTTGACTTTTAGAACAAAAATTCTAGGGCTTAAGCACACATGGGCTCAAAGGAAAATAGAGATTAAGCAGGAGATCATTGGCCTGTAGATTCGGTGGGAGAAGATGAAATCGGAGGAGAAATCTATTTACCGGCGTCGAGTATGGGAGAAGCAGTCGTTGTGGCGTAGAGGAGACTTCGCCGGCGAGCAAAATTGAAACGGCAACCGTGCAGAAGGGTGATCTTTTGCGGTGGCGGATGTGGTGGCGACGGTGATGAGAAAATCCCTCCTCCCTGTGCCGACGAAGGAGGAGAAGCAGCATGAATGAAGTCCAGGGTTTCTTTGGTTGAGAGAGTTGAAAAAGGTGAACGACGATCTCGAGAAGGGCCTCGTTTTGATGTTTTTTTTTAAGTTTTTTTCTTTTTAAAAAAAAAAGCTGGTAAATCCAAAAAAAAAAATTATAATTCCTTATCCTTAAAATAAACTTCTTCCTATAACCAACTCGGCCTTATCAATTAATTATACCCAATCATGTAACATTAAATACCTTTCGGTGAACGACGATCGTGGATTATAGGGCAAGGGCTCTAAGTCGCTTCTTTTCTCTTTCATCCGAAAGAAGGCGGTTTTTGTTTATGATGACTACGTGGATGTGTTTGGGGCACCGATTTGATTACGATAGATAAAGGGTTATGATAAACGGTGAGTTATATAAACAGTGTTTGAGGGATAGATTATTATAACATGAATTATGATAAACGGTGTTTGAATAGTTGATTATTGTAACAAAAGTAATATATGTAAGATTTAGATAAACGGACATGCAAATTTAGATAAATGGACACGCAGGTCTAGATAATCACCGATTATAATAAATAGTGTGGCAAACATGAGTTAGATTATTATAACCAACCCGACCGTTTACATAAACGGGACCCAAACCCACCTGTGTGATTTTTCTACAATCTTTCTAACGATTTTACTTGTGATCCGACTCGGTTTGTATTGATTCGATCATTTCTTCTTCGAGTTGAACCTAATGGAGTTTAGAGACGTGTGTGTGTGTGTGGGGGGGGGGGGGGGGGGGGGGGTGCGGGTGGGGTGTG
>JBBMEF010000014.1:3801167-3826668 GCA_037832685.1 Sicyos baderoa | reverse complement strand
CCTAACCTTTTTGTTTAAACCAATCGCGGCCAATGTTTAGATCATACGCCACCTTCCTTTAAATAACCTTCTAAAAAAATTCTTATGTATGGATGATGAGATTCCATCGATAGAGAGCCATGCAAATGATGAAGAAGAGAAAGGTCGTTAATTTGTAGACATACTTCCCGTGTCTCCATTCTTTCAATGTCTCCTTGTGCCTGGCCTAGAGATGGGTGTGGTTACCCTAGTGTTTTAAAAAGTACAAGACACACTAAGGCGCAATGACCCTCTAGAGCCTAAGGCGCAAGACACACCACAAGACTCGGGCTTTTTTAATTAAGACACACTATATTAAAAAACACAAAAAATTATATATATGTGTGTACACAATAAAAGAAAGCGATGTAATGTGGCATGCAAGTGAATAACGTACATGAAAATGATGATATTATAAATTTAAATGAAATTGCTTCTGCTATCATGGTTACTATGGTGAGATGTTCCATCGATTAGGTTTTTAATAATTTATTTCTTTATTTACTTTTTTGATTTCAGCAAAAGACGTTGAACAATTTCAAGCACATAATCCTGTTTTCGTCACCACAGGTATCTTCTATTTTAGAGGTTCCTATTACATTTTTTTTTTAAGTTGATGTGCTGAGTCAATTTCCCTCTACTCTAGGTAACATGTTTATTTGTTGTGTGTTGAGTAGGATGGCATGAGCCATATTAAATGTAGAAGTGTATGCTTAAATCTTGTCTTCTGAATATAAATGAGTTGTTTGAAAAGTGAACCGGCGCATGGAAATACTGTTTGGTACTGATGCTAGATTTACTCATTTAAAAACTGGAAGTGGAAATTACAACTTATATAGGTTACCAGTATATATATATATAAATTCTTTTAACTGATATCCATCATTCATTTGAGTAGAGTTACTACGTTCCAAATTCATTCGCCCCCTCGGCATATTCTTGGTTCTCTTTTCTGAAAAATATATGTTTAATTGTTTTTAAGCCGATCTTATCTGTAATCTCCAAATCATTAAACAGAACTATCTGTATGGTATCTTTAGTTTCAAACTCATGATCATGCGGTAGCGTAGATGTATGAAGAGGCTCCAATGGCAGTCAATTAAGTGTGATGGTTGCCTGGGTTAGATTCGTATGTTGTTTGTAACGATTATATGTTTCACTTTTTCCTTTCCTTTCCTTTGCACTTCCATTTCTTTTCAATTTTTTTCAAATAAAGTCATGGTCTATTCTTTTTATTTCTTTCAATCATTTTTTTGTTTTCTAAATAAACTATTGCTATAGATGATAATTGATTTATGATTTAAATCTGTTAGTCCATGTACTTGTTTTTCCGAAACATCCATTTTGGCTCCCTTACTTTCAACCTTCATCCATTTATCACCAACATCTATTTTGTCATAGTATCTAGAATGGTGTTAGAATTTTAAACAAACGAGAACCAGAATGGTCACGAGTTTTAACCTTACATAAATCAAAACAAAAGTTCAGAGGCTTAAATCGGATGAAAGCCCAAAGTACAAGGGATCAATACAAGACTTAAAGCTTAGCTTTATTTATTTAAATGCATATTTTCATTCAGCACCTTTTTTGCATCTCTTTGCCTCTGTAGTTAATGGGTTGAACTCAGACTTCTGTTAGACGGTTCTGTATCGAGTCTTTTGGTTGTGTATTGATTCATTGCATATACATCTCAGGATGGTTATGTCCCATATCATTCTGCCCGGATTGAAACGTGCCAGGCAGCTTCAATGGACAACTCAAGAAAAGGAAAGTTATTCCTGGATATGCTGAATGATTGTCTGGACCAAATACGGGCTCCTTCCCTTGAACAAAGAGTGTTCATGCGTTGCGATGTGAACTTTGACACCTCCGCTTATGGCAAGAATTTGAACACCATTATCGGACGGGCAGCTCATATCGAGTTTTTAGAAACCGACTTTTTCGCAAGATTCATAATGTGGTCTTTCCCAGAGTTATTTAGATGATGGTCACAAAGTGGAAGTCCCACGGTATGGCCCTTGATGGGTCTTTACCAGAGTTATCTAACATGTATTTATCATGGCTTCGTCACTTGCTCGTATCCTCGAATCAGCACCAAGGCCGAAGGAAAAGGGCAGTTTTTGAGCTTATTGGAGTCTATCATTATCTGAAGTGTACTATCTAAACGATTGTTCTGCAGTAAGGAGTTATATTATCCTTGTTGGCTAAATGAGAGAGTCCAATAATGATCCTTCCATGATTAAAATCAAAAACCAAGTTCTTGCTCTGCTTTGGTATCTAACCAACCAGTGGGAAAGTAAAATGGGCAAATACTGATTTTGTAATGCTTTTGTTGCATTTCATGCAGGGAGGCAGATAGATGCGGCCTGTATCTAGCTCGTGTTTAGTCGACTCGGTATGTATCTTAAATCTATTTAATTAGGCCATTATTTTCTTTGATGCAGATTCTACATCAGTGATTCATTTCCAGATCAATCTTGACTTGATTGTTGAATTGCGTACCAATTTTTGGTTCGTTTGGCCTAACTGTTCCACTAGTCTGTTTATTGCTATTTTCCCCCTATTGTAATTGAGGTTTCTTATATTTTGACAATGGAAACGTCAACTCTAATACGTGTATTTTTATAAATATTATAAAGTAGATGATGACATTTATTTTAACTAGTTTGAGTTGAGCTCTTATTATGAATGGTGGAGTTATAGAATGATTATAAATGAGGAGTTATTTTGAGTGATTAGAAATTTAAATTTTAATAATAAATCATTTGGATGTGATTATTTATAGAGAGATTAGTGGTTAATTGTTCGTTTGGATGAGGTTTGTGTAGAGATGTTGGAGACAATTAATAACAATTATTAATTGTTCGGTTGGAGATGTTGGATGAGATTAGTGATTACTTTGTGAATTATGAATTTCCTTTTAGTTTAGTCTGTGTTTTCCAGCTGTAGTTCATTTTGACAAAGGTGTTTATGTGTTGGTCCTTGTCATTCCTATTATTCAGTCTATTAACAATTATTAATTATGTGGCATTTTTAGATGCCACATAAGCTAGGTCGAGTTGAGCTGAAGCTAGGTGGAGTTGAGATAACTATATTTTCACTAATTTTTTTCAATGATTTCCGAAACTCTAACCATAAATTTTGTTCTTCTCAAGATTAGTTGTGAGATAGTTTGTTGTACCATTGACGTTCCGAATTTGAGTTGGTTGAATTGTTTAAGAGTTCAAAATTTTGAGATGGCTAAAGTCTTGTATGAGAATTATTTGGTTTTCGTTGTTTATTTTTAAAATTTAAGCTTGTTTCTACTAAAATCCTCTCTTTATGGTTTCATATTCTCTTGAGGGGAGTATATGAATTCTAACTAAGTTTTGAAAGTTTTTTTTTTTTCTTTTTTTTTTCATGTTTAAAAATACAAATTGTAGATATCAAAGTTATGAAAAATGATAGGTTGGAGTTGTAGTTGCAAGTTCAAATTTTAAAAATAAGAAAGGTAAATGGTTATCAAATGAGGTTTATATTGTTTAGAGGCAACAAAGCAAGTATTAAATGATTACTTTACGAGCTTCTTGTAATCTTATTTGTTTATAACAATTTTTTTTTTGGGAAAATATAATATATTTTTTTATTCTCTAAATTGGGGAAAGGATAATCAACAAACTCTATATAAAAGGTATAACTGTTCTTAAATAATATGGATGTTAAATATTGTTTTTCGTGCTCGAACTTGTGACCATGGAGTTGAAATGGAATACAACTGCGCCATCAATCACCGAATCGGTGACGCAATTGGTTATCTTTATTATGAGCTAGAGATTCTTTATTTAGGAGCAAAAACAAAAAACCATTACTTTATCTTTATTCTTTTTTTGGTCACATTATATATATATATTTTTTTTTTTACTCCTAATATAAATAATGATTTTTCCATAATCACTCTTCACTCCACCAAAGATAATTATTTTTATTCTCTTTGCTCCAAATACATCTTTAAACAAAATGTCTGTTTAAAAATTGACAATAAGGGTCAAAATCCTAGAATAAATTATTCAAAAACGGGGAACAAAATATTATTGTAGCCTAATTTGGAAAAGAAAATAACTTGATCTATTATCCTAAAATAAATTGGATGGAAGAAATTTACATTCCAATAGTTGAGAGGAAAAAGAAAAAAGAATATTTGGTATCATCTGAAGGTAGGCAGTTTGCATTTGAATTATTCTTCATCAAACAGCTTAGATGCTATATATAATTGGTCCTTTTTTTTTAATAAAAAATAAAATAAAAAAATCATTGGTCTTCTCTTCACCACAAATTGTTGGAAAGCATCTGTCTCTCTTAAAATTTTGGGACAGCTTAGATGTTTCATTACAAGACATGTGTGTTCTCTACCTGAATTATGTTTCTTTTAAGACTAGTCTAATCTACAAATCACAATTATTAGATTTTTTTTTTTTTTTTTTTTTTTTTTTTTTTTGAGTATATCTAATCCGGAGGAGAGAGATAAATACCAATTCTCGGATTTGAACCTGTGACGCCGGTGTTGAACTAGTTTACAATTAACTAACGAAATCATTCTACTGACGGCCTATTTGGTGTCTACTAACTTAAGAATTACTTTTTTACCAATTTTTTTTGACAACTAAATATTATAATGTTAGACAAAGAAAATAGTTAAGAATTATCTATTAGTCTGGTCAAACACAAAAATGTTATATTTATCTCTCTTTTTCTCCTTGCTTGATAATGGAAACCCCATTTTATCATTTACTATTAGTTTATTTAGCATATAAGTAGAATCTCTAGCTCAAAATGAGGCAGATAAAACAAGAGATGAAGAGGGGGAAATGGAGGCCATGATTATGCTGCAACTTCCATGTGAAATTGCTATGTGGAGTTCCATAGTTGTTACATCAATATACAATTTAAAGCTTAAGAATTTATGTATACTATATGACAATCTCCATTATTTTCAACTTTAATAATAATTTTTGTATATTCTAAAATGTATCAATTATATGTATGGTCGTTTGTGATAGGGTCCCTTGTCCCAACAAAATAAATTAAGAGAGAAAAAGAGAAAAAAAATGGATACATATGGAACCGAATAATATTATATTGGGCTTGTATCTAAATAAATAAATAAATAAATATTTTAAATAGCTTTTAGGTGCCAATCATTGTTTTCATTTTTCAAAAAAAAAAAAATCATAAGCATTTTCGAATACTATTAGGGTGTAAATAAGTTTTTTTTTTTTTTTTTTTTTTTTTTTGAAGAAAAATAAGTTCTTTTAGAAACAAAGAATGTGTCTAGAATCTCCAGATTGTACAAAAATTATGGAAAATGGTTCCTTTTTTCTTAGTTATTCTTCTCATTTTCCAATTTTTCAAAAATATAAATATATAAATAAGTAATTTGGTAAGTGTTTAAAGGGCTAAAACCAATTATTTTAACGACTTAAAAAATGATATTAATCTAGATTTATATTTGGTAAAAATTTAGAAACACTTGTAAAAAAAAAATCACAATTAGTACATTTGCAAATAAGTAAACTGACGAGTGTTTTAATCAAGTCCTTTCCTTCGTAATGAATTTACTCATTTTCTCTTTCATAATTATTTTATACACAGGTTACTCCACAAAATTTGCTATCCTTATTTTTAGGTTTTACTTATTTTTCATGCTAATTATTGGTCTCCAGGCTGGCTCAATTTCTTTTCACAAATTAAATTTTAAAAATAATTATTAATATAGTCAAATTTAAAAAAGATTAATATCCATAGTCATAAATATTCATGAATAATACGATATTAATAAATATTTATAATACATAATATTGTATTTATGAATATTTATAATACATAGTTTCAGATACTTTAAAATTTACCCATATATATATATTTACAATTACTTTGTAAATACACTTTTTTGGCTGTGGATTTGGGGATCGGCCATCTGGGAAAAACGGTCCAGTTTTGAAAATTAAGTTTGAGAGCACTGTGAAGATACTCTTAGGAGCAAAAGGAAGAGATTTCGAGGCTCGAACTCGTGTCTTGTAACGGGGCAAGTTTGACATAAGACGCCAATCATTTTCGTTTTCGTATTATTTTGTGATAATTTAGGCCCCGTTTAATAACTATTTAATTTTTTATTTTTGGTTTTTCAAATTTAAGTTTATTCTCTCTCAAATTTTCTACAATGTACTCCATTCTTCCTACCATTTATCCATCTTCCTTTAAGAAAGTATGAGTATACTAACCAACTTTTTTTTATTTTAAAAAGTTGGTTGGTCTTCCCCTACTTTCTTAAGGAAAGATGTATACATGCTAGAAAAGATGAAACAAATTGTAGGAAATTTGAGAGAAAATAGACTTAAATTTGAAAAACCAAAAACAAGAAACCAAATGATTATCAAACGGGGCCTTAGTTATGACATTTTTATTTAATATTGGAATAGTAATAGTGATCAGCATGAACATGTAAGACTTGTTATATCATTGGGATAAATGTATCCATCAGGCAGAACAATTTATCTTATTGAATGATTTGAACTATTGTACCTTCATTCAATTCATGCAATTATGTTTTTAATGCTTATGGACTCTTGATTGAAGTTTATTTATCTAATTGGTTTGAATTTACACTAAAAATAAGTATTTTGGATTAGATATTGATTGCATGTAGTAGGTTTAATACTTTGAGAATGCTTTTGACTTTATTAATAGTACCGTTGGTGTTGGTTGATACAATTAAATTTATCAAACTTATTAACTTAAGTTTTTGAGGTAATTTACGATTTAATATATATAACTCATAACATCTTTATAAAATATATGTATCCTCAATCTAAATTCTTATAAATCATTTTCTTCCTCAACCCAACAACTTAAATTTTTGGCTTGGATGATGATTGAACATAACTTATAAGTATTTTTTGAAGTTGCCATGTTTATTAAAAACTAGATAGTGTACATTGCATAAGAATCAATTATCTTATTAGGATAAGTTGTTACATGAGAGTACTATCACTACTATAATTTCAGCAAAAAAAAAGTAGTTTAATAAAGGAGGTTTTGTAGGAATAGACCAAATTAAAAAAATATTTACAATATTAAACAAAAAAGAAAAATATTTACAATATTAGACAAAAAAGAAAAATATTTAGCAACCATAATCAAATATATGGTATAAGTAATGGTATAATTAATATTATTATCTTAATTCTCTACGATGAGTATTACTTATATTGTCTATCTGATTATGAATGTCAAATATTTTCAAATTTGTTTAAATTTGTAATTATTTTGTGAAATTGGACTATCGAACACAATTTTCCTTAAAAAAAAAACTTGAATGTTACTTATGATAATTTAGAGGAAGCAATAGTTTTGGACATGACAAATTAAAAGTGTGTTGGGTCATAATACCAAAAGGTGACTCTTCAATTGTCGAATATGGTCGTGTCTTCTATAAACCTTTGTTTTATACATATTTTTGGTAAATATCAATAGTGACAAAATGTGATGTTGGACATGATTGTGTGACATTCAATGAACTATATGTTCATACTTGTATTAATGGATCTTTGTTGTATATATCAAACATTCTAATGACCATGGGCCTCAAACATGACATGTTTCATATTCATGATATATAAAATAAGTAGGTTAATGTCTATGCTATAGGGTGGTCTACATTTATTGTTTCCATTGGGGTAGCACATGGCTCAAGAGGACTATATTCATTATACTCATTCCTCCTCATTCATATTCATAACTACATGTCTCTTTGGGGCAGCGCAATTAGGGTTGGTCACGGTTCAGTTTGGTTCGGTTTTCGGCCAAACTAAGAACCAAACCGAATGCGTCGGTTTATATAGACAGTAAACCGTGAAAACTGAGGCTAGATCGGTTCTCGGTTTAGAACCGAACCAAACACGGTCGGTTTTCTCGGTTCGGTTCCGTTCAAAACCTTTTTTTTTTTTTTTTTTTTTTACCTTACATATTCTGACCTTCTCCTTTTTAAATAATTGTTTCAAAAATTGGTTTAATCATGTTCTAAAAAAAATATTCACCTTATGTACCATGTTTAAGTGAAAAATCAAATTTAATCCAAAGTTATCAAACCAAATAGATGAAGAGCAAATGATGAATCAAACATAACTCTCCATTAATTCACAAAATCAAAAATCAAATCCTTACAAATAGATGAAAAGCAATATAGATGGATGACGTAAAATCACATAACAACATTCTTAGACTTTACTATCTATACAAAATGCTAATTTTAACCAAAGTTACCAAATCCAAGGACTTTAATATCTATACAAAATGCTAATTTTAACCAAAATTATATTAATAATAAAGTCGGTTCGGTTTCCTCGATTTTTTAAATTTTCGAACCTTAGTCCAAACCGAAAGCATCGGTTTTCAGATAGTCTAAACCGCCGATCCAATTTTTTTTATAAAAAACCGATCCAAATCGGTCGGTTCGGACCGGTTTTTGAACAACCCTAGGCGCAATGATCAAGCGTCTAGACTTTGAGGTATGTTTTTTTAGATCCCAAGTTTAAAACGACTATATGATTAATTTTTCAAGTGATTGTGTGTGTTTTCTAGACCCCAAATCTAAAACTGATTAAATTTTCAATTGTTGATCCATTGGTATTATTATTTGGAGCAATAAAGTTATCTTTCAAAACATTGTACCCATGTTTCTTGTGAATATAAACTCGTGATCTTTTAATCATAGATATACATTTTTGTAAAGTTCAACCATTACTCTTGTTGGTAGTGATTGTATTTGGTTAAAATCGTGTTCTAGATTTGACCCTTAAATCGAATCATTCAAAGTATACTCGTGAAATTTCAAACGAACCTAATCGACATATAAACATGGTGTAGCCATTCTGAATCGAGAACACCAAAGTTGGAAGCTTGTTAAGGCCACTCAACTAGAATGGTTATTGATCTCTTAATTGATTTTTAAAATTTAAATGTTATATATATTCCCAATGGCTGGCTGCTAAAAATACAAATAAAAAACATGTATTTCAATTTCCGAACATGGATCGGGAAGTAACTCCAGTTCAGCCACACCATTTTTAATTTGATTTTTTTTATTATATATTATCGGTTGACTCATATGTTATTTAAAATCATTTAAAACCCTAACCAATAGAATTATTCGATTTTTTTTTAATCCTTTCTATTTTCAATTTGAAAAACGGCTTAATTAAATCGGCTCCAACTAGATTTGATGTTGGGTTTAGTCGGTTTTGTTAGGCCAATTTTATTCGATTTTGACTTACATCTTACTAAAACAATCAAAATTAATTGAAAGGGTGATGAGGTGGTGGTTGGATCTTCAAACACAACCCTTACATGTTCGATCACAAAAATCAATATTTAACTCTCTTTAAGAGAAATGAAATAGTCAAAAAAATTAAAAATTGTAGAGAAATCTAATCGAAAAAATTGAAGCAATAATTTTATCATTTATTAGATATTAATTCGTCTCATATTTTTGTCAAATTGATTAGGTTCTCAATTTTGACTTACAATCAAGGAAACTCGAACTAATTAGACTTAAGCATATTTATATAAAAGTCGAAACAACTAACTAAATTGATTAATTTTTCAAAATTTTGTATACAATTTTGTTTTTGATTTTTTTGGTTATTTTATTTTATTTTTTTAATTAGAAACGAAAACCTTTGTATTAAACCCTAAATATTTCTAAAAATAGAAAGAAGATATGAGAAAAATAATTGGAAAAAACAACTCCAATTAAATAAGACATAGAGAAAGGAAAGGAAAATGTATGATGAGAAGGAGACATAGAGGTGAGGGACCATTAGAGTGTAATGTGTTTAGGATAAGAAGAGAGATGAATTTGAAATAGAATGGTAACAATGAACATGTGAAGGTCTTCCATTTAGGCTTCCATCCCCATGTGATTCCCAACCCCAAATCACACACCCATTTCTATTTATTTATTTATTATATTTTTTTAATTAAATAATATTTTAGAATTTAGTGATTCAAACTTATTGTCTCCTTCATTAAAAATATATGTTAATTATTCTTGAATTAAATTTACTTTGGTTTTATTATTATTTTTCTGACTGTCTAACTAAATCAGTTTGTATGCATTTCCATTAATGTCACGAAATATACCACTTTGACCTTACAACAGTTTTGATGTTAAGAAAAACTCGTAAGAAACTATTTACTAAATAGTTATCCTGAATAAAATTTATCATTTCTTTGTTTTTTAAGGTCTTTTTTATCACTAGGTCACCGCAAGATATCAACTTTTTAATCTTTCCTCTTCATTTAATCACACCCCTATCTATCTATATTAAAATATGATTTATGTTTATAGCTTTTTTTAATTTTATTTAATGTTAAATTCTAATCTTTAAAATATCAACATTTAATTGTAAATTCAATTTCTTTAAAAAAAATGGTTGGTTAATATAACTTTTCCTACAAATAATTAACAAAAGTTATATTAGAGTACTGCCACTAAAATTAGATATTTGAAATTATGAAAACTTATGAAAACTTTCTTTGTTGCTGTATCTTTTTCTCTAATTTTAGACATACTTTTCTGTAAGCTCTCGTATTTTTATTTTGTTGATTTTTGTAATTTCTCCATTATTATTTTATATTTTCGGGTAGCAATAAGTTTTTTTTTTTTTCCCCAAAAAACTTGAATTCTATCCATCCATCCATCCATCCATCCATCCATCCATCCATCCATCCATCCATCCATCCATCCATCTATCTATCTATTATTATTATTATTATTATTATTATTATTATTATTATTATTATTATTATTATTATTATTATTATTATATCTTTTTTTTTTTTGCTAATCGTGGGTGTCTAAAATAATTTAGAATCTACTCCTATAAAATTCATTTAAATGTCAAAAAAATTTGTAAAAGATTAACTCAAAATAACTCCAGTTAGTTGAATTCATAACTTTTCAGTTTAAATGATTTTTTCATAAACTCAAACTATGTTTCTTTCATAAAAAAAAAAAAAAAAACGAATTTTACACTAATAACATTGAGCAACTACTCGGTTAGCTATTTGGTGATAATTAGACCTATATTATTCTATAACTTTTTTAAATAGTGAATTATTATTAATGTGAAGTAAGAAGAGACAATAAAGTAGTCTCGTACACAAGTGTTAGTATAACGACTAATAAAGGACTATTTTTCTAGGTAATTAATTGGTTATTAATATCTTTTCGTTCATATTAATTGGTTATTAATGTCGATTTCAAAAAAAAAAAAAAAAAAAAAATTAATATCTGTTTTATATTCTCTGTCAAAAAAATCTTTAATTTATATTTAGTATATAATTGAACTGTCATTAAATATACATCTAACAGATATTTAGTATTACCCATATAATTTTCTCAAAAAAAAAAAAAGAAAAAAGCCCATATAATTGAATTGTCATTATTGAGAATTTATTTACAAGTGATGTCCTTCATTAAGTATAATAATAATAATAAAAATTTGTCATTATTCTCACATGAATTTATCCAAACTATGAAAGGCACATGGTGTTCATAATTTACAAGAGATGGCTTCATTTACTTTATTTATTTACCTTGCTGCTCCCACATTCCTTTATTCCCCTCTCATTTTAACCTGTCAAACTTCTGAACCATTTTTAATTATTTTTTAAATTTATGTATTGATATTTTCAATTAATTATTGTTCTTGGTTTGTACAATTAGGGAACAAAATATATAGATTTCATTTAAATACAGCGAAATATGAGAGATCTTAAATCAAATTAGACTTGTTTCTCAAAATTATGAAGGATTTAGATTAAATATCTACCGATTACTCTTCAAAAATTATATTCAAACAAATTTTTATATGGGTTCAAAATAATTTTTCAAAAAATTTCTTATTTCTAATTTTTTATTTTTAACTACTTCAAATAACTCTTTGTTTTTAAACACTCATTTCTAATCATTCATTTGTAATTACTAAAAATAACTCATTTTTAACTATTCGAAATAACTCTGCATTTCAAATTCTCGTTCAACCAAACTACTGTCTCGAACTCTTCTGTAAACAAAATTACTTCTAAACGAATTTTTAACGGCCACTTCTTCATAAAATTTTACATCAAAAAATTTCAATTTTCTAACTACTCAAGATAACTCATTAAACTAATTCCTCATTCAAGCACTCTCTTGAAAATGTGTTCTCGAGCCTAAAAACGTATGGTGCAAGAGAGCCTTGTTAGCTACTAAATTAAGCATGTAAATTCCACGTCTCTATATTGACATCTAACATATTTCAACATATAAGCATGTCGCATGGATGCTATTTTGATATACACAGGAGTTGATTTAAAATTGAATCCAGTACTCAACGATAAAAAAACTATTATGTACTCACTATTCAAATCAACCCCCAACTGGATTTACTTTATATAAGTTAAACTATACTTGTTATGAAATCGACAATCACCAACTGAAACCGATATGAAAAATAGATAATACGAAAAACGTAAAAAAGGAGAAAAACAGAAATCACACACAAAGATTTACGTGGTTCACTAACGTTTTGTTAGCTAATCCATGGGCGGAGAGGGAGAACACGTTTACTGAGAGGAGCGTCGGATTACAAATTACAGATTACATAATGAACATCAACTCTAAACGGCTGGTTTTAATTCGGGCTTATATATACACCCTCATTAAACCCTAATTACAGTGCGTAAACTAAATTAGAAAACGCGCGCGAAAACAAATGCCGATGCGGATTGCGGACGTGCAATGCATAATGCACTCGCGCATAGAAATGCGTCCGCACAATTGAATAGAGGACATCGATACCTTCAAGGCATATATGCAACAATACTTTTATGTTCGAAAAGAATTAATAGTGTTAACAAAAAAATGTATTATTTTTTTGGATAAAGAACTCGAAGGCATAATTTTTTTTTCTTACAATTTCGTTTTTGGTTTTTGGTTTTCTGTTTTTGTTTTTAATATTTTAAAAACAGGTTCGTTTGATAACCAATTTTAGATTTTATTTTTAAAATTCTAAAAACATTTTTAAAATATTAAAAGAATTATAAAAACTAAAAAAAGTAGCTTTTAAAAACAAGGTTTTGTTTTTGTTTTTAAAAAAGTATCAAAGAATCAAGAATAAATAGTAAAAAACTAAAAAAAGCCAAGTGAAATGTGAAATCTGAAAACAAAAAATAGTTATCAAACATATTTTTTGGTTTTTAGTTTTTAAAAACAGAAAACTGAAATGAGTTATCAAACTTATAATATTTTTATTTTTTAAAACAAAAAACCAAAAACCAAAAATAGAAAACTAGAAACAAAAACGAAAAATGAAATGGTTATCAAACGAGGCCAGAATTATTGGTTTTACTAATAAACCTTAGTATTAAGGTTAATGAGCAGGGAGAGAGAAAAGTGTTACAGAAATCTGATAACAACCTCACATCTCCAAAACTGCCAAATCTTTTCCCAAAAAAAATCCAAACTCACACATGGTTTTTGTTTTATTTTATGTCCTTTTCTTCTTTCTTATTATTTTCCTATTTAGGTCTTTTTTACATCTACTTTCCCATTCAATAAAAATGGATAGAGCTTTTTAATCATTACTTTGTTTTTCTTTTCTTCTTTAAGTATAACATTTTCTTTTTAGTTCAACTGAAAAAAAAAAAAAAAAAAAAACTACAAAGGTTTAATGATCATGCCAATTTATTTTTTGAACTTCGAAGAATTTTTTTTAGATAAATTTGATTATTAATGTTGTTAGGCAACACATTAGTTTGCTTAAGAGATGATGATATGATATGATGGTATCAATAAGTAAATTAACAAATGAATTTTTTATTAAAAAAAAAAAAGTGAAGCAAAGTTTTTTTTGGGACAAATCCACTCAAAATAGATATTTAGTATAAATTGGAGGAAGGATTTCAGGGATTGAACCATGACACTAAAATAAAAATAAATTAATATCAAATTAGATAATCAATCGGGTCAGTCATCGATCAATTTGAAGATATGAAGATTTGAATTATGACCTTTTGATTATTGAATACATATTCATATTACTTGAGTTAATATTTTTGTTGACAAATTATGAGTTAACGAACTATCATTTTAAAAGAATCATACCAAATTATGAGTAATTAAATCAATTAGTATGTGAAATAAACAATTTAGCAAAAACAATGGTGTCAATTCCTTAAAATAAATGTGATCAATATTAATGTTTGACGATTAGATTTTTTTTTTTTTTTTTTTTTGGAAATGACAATTAGAATTTAGCTCAACCGATTAATGATATTTATAATCAATATACCGTAAATTCAAATTCCTGTGCCGTACCAAAAACATTATTAATATACTTTTTTCGTATTATTATAGATTTTGCATTTAACCTATTAATTAATTCATTACTATTTTCTCCCACTATAATTATCTCATTTGTCTTTTATGTAGTGCAGTTAAACTATTGTTTAAAATAATAAATAATTAAACTTATAAAAGAAGTAAAAGTGGAATGCTAAAGTTTAAAAGCCAAAGATTCTGTGAACTTTACCCCAAAAAAGAGAGAAAACAAAATTAATTTTCACAGTCAATATAATATAATATAATATAGAATAGAATAGAATAGGTTACTGGTTTTGTGCTGATATATGGATAAGAGTGGACCCCACAAAGATTCTCTGTTCCATCTTTTGTGGGCCTAACCTCGTAGGCCCAATCATTTATCACCGTAAAATGAATGCCATCACAATCATATAAAGCTGAAGCAATTACATCAGACGGCTGGGATTTGCTGGAGATCATTTGGACGGTCTGAATAGTGTAAGCAAACTAAACCTACTTCAGACGGTGATTTGATGGTTTCATTCATGGAAATACAGTTCAAGACTATGGTCACGAGTTAGATCCCGATAATCTTAAGGTCGTGTTTAGTTTGCCGTATGGAATCCATGATTTAGATTGAGAATCTGAGAATTTGGAATCAGTTGTTTGGTAAAATGTAAACATTCCGGAGATTCTACATTCTTTTGATTTTGGGTTAACAATACAACAAACCAAGCGGAATTTGATTGGACTTCGGGGAATTTGGATCCCAACCCGCAAACCAAACAATCCAGATTTCGTAGAGTAGTAGTAACATCTACGTAACTTCTGGGAATGTAATGTTATAAGATGAAATTCACTTCTTCCATATTCTTGTGAAAGTAAAGGAGTTGTTATCTTAAAGACTGATTCAACGACTTAAACAAATGATGTCTACTTTTCATTGACTTGTGATAATACGTGTTCATGGTTGGACCGTGAACATTATATGTACATTAGACGAATTAGTGGCACTTAAGGATAAAGATGTAATTATAAGGATAAAACAAATATTGTTGTGAATTACAAAAACCTCGCGAATGATCGGATATAACTTAATCCATAAACCAAAATAATGAAACTAGTGCGCCATGCATTCAATAATGGTTCAAACTAACTAATTATTATATGGACATATAAATTAGGAAGAATTTAGTTTAATTTATTAAAATAATTGATTAATATATCAGATATATTTATTTAATCAATATTAATTGAAGAGATAATTAATTCATTATTGAATGTATTAATAGATTAATATTTATTGAATAAATATAGTTAAGAAATCTAATTAATATATGAAATTAATTGATTGGATGAAAAATAAGAAATAAATAGAGACACTAGCTAGCTTCTTGAAGTTCTTTCCCTCCCTCCATAAAAGTCTCCCATGAGACAATAAGAATTGGTGTATAGAATAGCTTGGAAGACTATTAAAGATCCAAAGAAAAATCATTCTCCCACCACACTAATAAAGATCCCAAGTATTAATTAAAGACCCAAAGTATATAGAATATTATTCAATATAGGTCTATATACATAAATAAACAATTATCACTTTACGGAATTACAGATTAATTTGATTAATCAAAGCATCATATCAAATTTAAATCGATTTATTATTTTGTCCCAACATACTATTCCAACCTATAATATTCATTAATAAAATAGAGGAACTTTTGTCTTTGGATGAATTTTACAACGGAATTGAGTTTAGCAAATTATTCAGTCAAAATAAGATCCTACTAATAAATCCTAATATTCCTTTCATATTTACATTTCACTTATGTTTTTTAAGATTAAATCAAATTTTGAATTTATAAACATTTGTGTTTATTTTGAATTTGGTAAGAATTCACATATTTTTATAGAGAATAGATGAAATTAGATGTAAAATATTTGAGTAAATAAAATTCATAATAGTGGAGTGATCGTATGTTTCAATTTTTTAAATCACTTGGTTCGCAATAACGACCAAAGATTATGTTTATAATGACCAAAAGTTCAGCGTTCGATTTATTTATTTATTTTAATCTCAAATAATAATTGAACTAAAAATCTTTAGGATTACAAATTAGGACATTTTAATTAAATTTATAGGTTCAATGTTGTTATTATTGCATGTAGTATTTGAACATTTAGCCATTTACACCATTAAAGATAAATTTCTAAGTTCAATAATATGCTCTTAATTGAAAGTATTCAAATTATAAATCTCTTAATCATAAAGATATTTATACTAGCTAATGTTGAAAAATATAGATGCATAATTTTACGAAACAATTTCCTAACATTTATCACACAAAACACATATAGAGAATAAGGAATTACAACATTTGACGTGTGATTCCCAAGTGATTCCCAATCTAGAAAGAACGCCCAGGAGATGTTAGGGCATTTGAAAGAAATTGCTATCGGAGATGTTAAGGCTCCAATTGCAACCCCTCTAATTAGTCCACCAGCAAAGAATGATCCACGTATGCTAGTATGGAAAATGGTGAACGGTTTCACTCTCTTACTTTACTTTTAATGGGATTTGGAGGCACAAATAAGAATTACGGCCTTCAGAGTTTTTCTGTCTCTATAGAAAAACGAAAACCTAATAACTCTTAATGACCCGTAAAATCTATTTAGTTTTGTGTTTTAGTTTAGTCAATTGTTGTTATATATGACTCTTATGAATTATATATTTTAATGTTAGCCCAATCTAATTAGCCCAACTATAATAATTATTCTCAATAATTATTCTCTGGCAAGTAATTATTAATTACTAAAATACACTAATTATTATCTTCATAATAATTTCTATTTATATTTAGTAATCACCGGATTTGTCTTAGTATACAATTCCTTCGATTAAAATTAAGCTATATATATATATATATATATATATATATATATATTTTTTTTTTTTTCAATTTGACCATATAATTTATTTGTTATAGTTCATGTATTATTTTTCTGAAAAAGTATTTATTATCTTCTCTTCAAAAACAAAATTTGATATGTGATTTAATTAAAATGTATTTGAATCCAAATTATATATATATATATATATAAAAAAAAACAAAAAAAAAAAAAACAAAAGAATGAAAACGAATATGAACGACCATTGTTATGTTAGATATAATGGAACAAAGTTTGGAATTATTAGTTAAAAAAAAAAGTAAACCATTAAAATAAAGATTAAAAAATGAAAGAGAATTGTTCAACATTAATCGAGAAATCAGAGTCACAAATTCTTCCTCCCAATTTTTTGTAACTCAAAAAAAATAATAATAAAGGATTTATTGTTATTGTTATTATTATTGGTCAATAATTTTATTAATATTTAGTATTTATCTTCGATCAAAATGTCCTTGTTGCAATATTTTTACTCAAAATATTGACCGATGCTTATATCTTTGACAAAAAAATAATAATAATAATAATAAAAAAAAAAAAATGTAAGATTGGAGTGTCACGTGAGTGGCAGTCTTAAACAATGTTTGGTTTTATCACCCTTCACATGCATATGCATGTGGAAGATGGGAGAATATGGTAGAACAAGCCAACAGATTTCCCAACGAATTTATTTACATTATAAATATATACCTGAAATTTACAATTATAATTATAATTATAATTATAATTCTGTTTATTCTTTCAATTTTATTTTAACTATTTATATTTAAATTACATCGTAAATATAGGGTGCAAAAAATGACATGTGTTGTTTCTCAAAAAAAAAATGACATAAGTTTATAAGCATTTACAGTCACTGTTTAATATTTATGAATATTGTTGTGGTTGGATATGGGAAGGGTGGAAAGATTTCTTAAATCTTACCATTTATAAAATTTGTGTTATGGTAAAAATATTTTTAGATAAAATTTATAGAGTATCTAATTTGGTAGTATGGTATATTAAAATCTAAAATATACTTATTTTGAAAGTGTAGGTCGAGGATCTCATTCCTCTTATTTGGTAACTTTCTTTATTTTGATATAACTGTTAATTTAAATTTGGTGTATATAATTGTACGAGAGAGTTAGAGTTTAGTAATCGTAGTTTCAAAAATTAAAATTTAATTTATCTGTTTTGATTAAACAAAATAAATTTTACTTTAGTTTTAGAAACTTATTATCCAACCTAAAATATAGTCATCTTAGTAATCCAACGAGTAAATTCATTATCATTGTATAAGTAATGTAATTTTTTTTTGTTGGATTAGTCAATTAATTCTCAATTTTCAACAACTACGAATTACTAACTAACTTTTAATTACTTTATTTGATAATGATTATTTTTGTAGATTTTATCAAATTATAACAACTAAATTTTAACTTTCATAATCTAATTCTAGTGGTTGAAATTAAAAGATTAAATTTTAACTTTCATCAATATATTGTTTTTTTTTCTATTTGAATTTAACAACATATAAGAGATTTGATTTGATACCCAATTCATCACAAGGTGATACATGATGGTGGGACATTCCTTCTTTTGGCATTTGAAATTTACTTGTTGAAGATGCCAATAATTGCAAAAAAAAATTCAGCAGTGAAGCTGACCAAAAAAAAAAAAAAAAAAAAAAAAAAACAACCTTTTTTTTTTCCATAAAAAAACCCAGCCTTTGTTTTTTCTTCACTTTTATTAATAATAATCTTTCCATATTATATAAAATACAGAGATATAAAATTAAATATGAAATATTAAAACTGATTGCCAGGCAAGCAAAATTCCTTCTTTGCCCTTCCCCTCTAAACATTTAAAAAGCTTACAGCTCGCGTTCATTACCGACACACGCCGCCCTTGCTCTGCTGCTAAATTTCTCCCTCGCCGGAACTGAAAAACTTTCCGGCCGCCGTCGCCGTTTCTTATGGTGTTGAATTAACTGAGTTCTTCACTTCTTGATGTCAATGGCAATGTCGTCTCTGTCGAAGCGTTCGTCTCTCAGTCCGCCTCAGCCGGCCGCGGCGGCGAATCACGATCTCAAGCAACGAGTTATTGCCTGTCTCAACAAGCTTGAGGATCGGGACACTCTTGCTATGGCGTCGAATGAGTTGGAATCCATTGCTAAGGCTCTTACCTGTGAGTCTTTCTCGCCGTTTCTCTCTTGCATTCATAACACCGATTCGTCGTCGAAATCGCCGGTGAGGAAGCAGTGTGTGTACCTTCTAGGTTTTCTTTCTCAGTCTCATGGAGACGCCTTGTCTCCTTTTGTGTCGAAGATGATTTCCACTGTTGTTCGTCGCCTTCGTGATTCGGACTCCACAATCCGATCTGCTTGCGTTGACGCTACGGCTTTGATGTCGTCGCAAATCACGAAGCCGCCATTCTCGGTTATCTTGAAGCCGTTGATGGAGACGCTTACGCTCGAGCAGGATCTCAATTCGCAGATTGGTTCGGCTTTGTGCCTCGCGGCCGCGGTTGAGGCTGCACCTGATCCGGATGTGCCGCAGCTGCGGAGGAATCTGCCGAGGTTGGGGAAATTGGCGAAGAACGATGGATTTAAGGCGAAGGCTGCGTTGCTGATGCTGTTTGGGAGTATAGTTTCGGTTGGCGGTGCGACGAGTCGAAGCGTATTGGACTGGCTGGTTCCGTGCATTGTTGAATTCTTGAGCAATGACGATTGGACTGTGAGGAAGGCGGCCGCAGAAACTCTGAAGAGAGTTGCCGTCGCTGAAAAGGATTTGGCCGCCGATTACAAATCATCGTGTGTTAATTCCTTGGATAGTCGGAGATTTGATAAGGTAATATGTTAAACCTCTTGGAAATTGACGGATTAGAACTGAAGAACGATCGGAAACTCAATACTGGTGGCTGCAGATTTGAAAATCAATTTGACGATTATGCGTTAATCTTGTTTTATAATTTTTTTTTCTTTTTCCTGATTATACACTTTTTGAATGCGTACAATATTTGCAGATCAAGGTCGTTCGGGAGACAATGAACCAAACTTTGGAGTTATGGAAAGAGATTCCTGACGCTTCTGGAGACGTCTCAACTGGTAATTTCTTCTACCATTGCGTTTGTTTGAATATCAATCTGGTAAATGGCGATTGAATATCAATTTTGAGTTGGTTCTTGTTCATACTTGTTAATCCTTTAAAGAATGTTAGGATTTGGATACTTTTTTTTGATAGAAAACACAAACTTTCATTGATGATTGAAAAATTCATCCTATCGAGACATTATATAAAACTATGCCACTAAGAGATATAAGTCATAGTTACAAAGGGGGATTTGGATACTCTTAAGTATTTAATTATAGACGTGAAGGGAAGAACTGGTCCCTCTGGTTGGAAAAGTCCTTGGATGTAATTTTGTAAGCTCAAAGTTTATTAGTTGTCAATATGGTGGTTGTCCATTTCATGTTAATGGTCCCAATTCTTCTTTCAATTAGTTTGCGGATTTTGCTTGTATAAAATATCACATTTTAATATATTTACGGTTCTTCCATGGGTTAGATAATGGCAATGGTGAATGCTTTCCTCCCGTTTCCACAAGCCCTCATGAAGATAGTTTCAGAACACCGTTGAAGAAAACAGTCCCCTCTAGCCGGTCCTCTCCATCGGGTGTGTCGCGAGTGACTAATAATAAAAAGATAAGTCCAAAGAACACTGATAAGATTTCAAGCACACCCATCTCTAAGCTGGAACGCCAGAAATCTTCCAATTGGAACGTTGAAATTGCAGTATCGAACTCCCCATCTTCAAAAACTGCTTCTGAGAACATTACTGCTAGGGATGGTTCTGAAAACATTGATTTCCCCGAGAATGGTATGCGTGGAAATTCCATTTTCAATGCAAAACGAGTTCTTTATAATGATGTGCGCGATGAGAAAGTTAACAAGGCTGGCAATTTGAGGTCTGGGGCTCGAGTAGTTCCATTTGAGGATCATGGGGACATTCAGGAGCATGAAAATAGAGACTCAGATGTTAGTGTTGGCAGCTCAAGTGAAGAAACTTATGAGAGCTCCAAAGATTTTGAAGATATCTCACTCATTCGTGACCATCTTCGTCAGATTGAGAACCAACAATCTAGCCTTCTAAACCTTTTGCAGGTATTCATATCTATATACATACCATATATTCTGTTGCACGTTATTCCTTTTCGGCCTTCGTGTGCTTCAATATAGGTCCCTGTTGCTTATTATTTCATCCTTAATGTGGCATGCACAATGTCTTGAAGGACTTGGTCTACTATAGTTTAGCATAATCATCATCATTATCACAACCATGCATGACTCAACAACAACTGTATTGTTGAATTATAAATGTCTTTTTCTCCTTAATGAGTCTGAAAGCCTGGCATTTAATCACCTTAAGTTGGTCTTCGACTTCTCAACTAAATGTCTTATCTAAATTGAAGATGAGAATGTCGGTCACATTTGGTGAGTACAGGTCTTATTTGGCGGTTGTGGTGGTGGTCAGGGGGAATTATTATGTTTATTGACTGGATTTAAGTTCTATGAATATATTTTGACTTTGAAATATGAATGTTTTTTTGTTTTGTTTTATGGATATATTTTGACTGTGAAGTATGAATGTAAGTTGCATCAATGGGAATCTCACACACCAATGTTGGAAAGTGTGTACCATTTATGTTCATTGACTGGATTTAAGTTTTATGAATATATTTTGACTTTGAAGTGTGAATGTTTTTTTGTTTTGTGAATATATTTTGACTGTGAAGTATGAATGTTAGTTGGATCAATGGGAATCTCACACAACAATGTTGGAAAGTGAGTACCATTTATGTTTTAGTCTTCAGAGAAGTTGATCTAATTTCCTGAACAATGTCATTGTATTCCCATGTATTTCTGTAATTGGACATGCATATTCTACCACTTTGAATAATTAGAACTATAGTCTTACCTCGATTGAAGCTACCAATATTTTCTCGATGATAAACAAACATTCTGATTAGATATTTTCCCTTTTTCAAATGAATCTAGAGCTTTATTGGGAGTTCTCAGAGTGGGATGACTTCATTGGAGAAACGAGTTCATGGACTCGAGATGGCATTAGATGAAATATCTTACGACTTGGGTTTGTCGAACTCAAGAGCACCTAGCAGTGGTTTTGCTGAAAACTCATGTTGCAAGCTGCCCGGTGCGGAGTTCTTAAGTTCCAAGTTCTGGAGGAGAGCTGAAGGGCGGTACTCTAGTTCGAAGCTCTGTTCTACAGCACACGTCGCATCGCCTAATGATCTTCATCAAACACTTGAAAGAGACCCCTTTTCAGAATCAATTAAGCAGAACAGCCAAAGATTCCGAACGCAAAGCAGGGGATTCGTAATGAACCCATTGGCCAATGTTGATGGTGAACTTAGAGAAAACTTGGGGCAGTATCCAAAAAGATTGCTGAAAACTGTAATCCAGGAGAATGATAGTATGCCTATTTACAACGCATATGGGACTGATTAGGTTCCCTCGGTTACTTCAAAAATAGACGTAAATCTCATCGGCAGGTAAATTGATTATCTCAGTTCTTTCAAATTGTCAAATGTTACATTCTTGAGCTTGAAAGCTCTATGCTTAGTATATTAAATAAATGTGTTTTATAAGTAGCTCATGTATCTTATTAAAAATGTGAGGTCTTCCTATTTTTTTCAATGCGAGATCTTCAACATCCCATCAAGATAGTTCCTCTTTGGGTTAGTATTCTTGGGTTGAATCATAATTTTTCCTTTAAAACCGAATACTTGTTTAAGTTTGATGAGCTCTAATCAATGTTTTAAAGCTTAGATGCGCATTCTTGTAAAGTCCTAAGACATTGAACTTGTGCCTTAGGTCTTCTTGGTTAATTATAAAAGTTATTACCAACTCTAAATGCAATAATCTTTGCCTTCAAGGTTTTTGTTTCTTTATTAATTAAATAATATTTATTAACCTTAGGGATTTTATTTTTATTTCTTATAATATTCTCATTTCATCTATGATGTCTCTTCTTTATGAATATTTTTGTAACAGTGCATGTTAGAAAAAAAACTTGTGTTTTGGAAGGCTATTGCCGGTCTTAAACTTTTTAAAACACCGACCCTTGTATTAAATGAAACTAAGCAAAGATGAGAGAAGAGTAGCTCGTATTTCTCATAGATTGCAAGGTCTGCATTCATCTTTTTGATGTGAGTTCTTCAACCTGTCTTTGGTCTCTCTTTGAGCTCATTCTTCGATATGATCTCAATATTTATTTGGGTTTCGTGAGTTATCCTACCATGTTAGATAATTATGAATTTTTATCTCAAAACTAATCGATTATGGAGGAGTAACTAACTATGTCTTTCTTTTATTTTCTTTTTTATAAATTGTGAGGTTTATACTCATCTTTCTAATACTGTGCACATTTGTTATGCTTAGTTGCCCCCTTGGCCACAAAAGCCAATGAACTTTGTACAAAATGGATGCTTTTCATCTCATTTAAAGTCATATTTGTTTGTTTTATTTAGATTATCTGAACTGAAATTGCCTGTTTCTGAAGGGGGAGTTTCCTGATGAGAAGAAGAAGCAGAGTGGTCCTGAAAAGAAGGCGAAAGCAATGAATTATGAATGTGGATGGGGCAGTTATGTAAATTATGAATTATGGAAGGATGCTCCTAAATAAATATGACTTTCTCAGATTTGGCATTAACCTCAACAACATTGATTGATTTGATGGAGCAGCCTGTCTCTTCTTTGCCACGTGAAAAACTGACACAAGAGTAATATCCTTCTTACACTTCACTCCCATCTTTTTATTTTTATTATTTTTATTATTATTATTATTATTTCTTCTTTTTCACTTCTTTTCTTTCACAACAAGGTAAAAAGAAGAGAATTCATGGTGTTTTGTATGTATTTATCACCCAATAACATCAAAATAAAAGCACAGTTCTCTTTTGATTGCTCAACTGAATTACCACTACAAGGACAACTCTCTTTCTCTCTCTTTTAGTTTTATTGAGTTCAACATGTGGAGGGGGGAGGGGGGGAGATTAGAACTTCTGTCATTTTTGTTAGTTCAACCTATGGGATGAGAGATTTAAATTTTAGACTTTTTTTTTTTTTTTTTTTATACATTTGTGAGTATTGGCACTAGCTTATGTGGATGATTCTATATTAGAAAGGTGCCTAGACTTTGGTGAGTTATTCCTTTCGTTTTCGATTGCTATTTATTATAGTATCAACTTCATTAACTTTAAACGAGTATTTGGTTCAATAAAAATGAAATTGAGTTCTGAATTTAAGACATTATTGTGAGGTGATATGTTGTGGACCCCACTTATATGTGAGCTACTCTACTCTTTTTATTGTCAATTAGTTTTGAAATAATTTCATCTTGACTATTTTTTTAAGACAAATTATCTGATGCTACAAAATTTGGTTGTCAAGGGAAATGCTTACGAAACTAACTCTTAGATAGGTATCTTTTATAAATTGAATTCATAACTTTTTTATCATCTTGATGACTGAGTTGGCCTTGTGATGGGTATGCTCAGGTTGAGCTAAAAGTACGATAGATTTTTCGATGAATATTCATGGTCGATGAAGAGCATGTATATTTTTGGACATGAATTCATCAATCGTATACACCCAACGCCTCTTTGATAGGATACATGAATTCTGTATGAATATGGTAATGGTTAAATACATGTACCCAGTAGACATTTGATGCATGATGATCATATTCACATGGCTCTTACAATACTATATATTATATTCAATCGCCTCTTGTGATTGTATATAATTTATTTATTTATTTATTTATTTATTGTGGATTGTGATTGCCCACCAGGTTTTTATCTTTTGTCAAAGATATCGGTCAACTAAAGTGACAAGTTGTAAGGCCTACTTTAAGATTTGACAAGAAGAATTTAAGTCAGTGTTAGTGTCGAAAACGTATTTCTGATTATGAAAAGGAAAAACACTATGGGCATGTTTGGCTGTGAGAGGATGGGTTGGGTTGGGTTGAGTTGGGAAGAGAAGAGAAGATAAAGTGAAATAAGTTTATGTTTGAGGGGAAGAAAAAAAAAGATAAAATTATGTTTGATGTGATGGAAAGAGAATGATTGAAGTTTTTATTTAAATATAAAAAT
>JBBMEF010000014.1:3765792-3778894 GCA_037832685.1 Sicyos baderoa | reverse complement strand
ATATTACGGGGATTTTTCATGTATAACAAAAATGGGGTAAAAAATTGCATCTATACCACATTTTTATCAAAAATTGATTTATAGAAAAATTTCAAGTGATTGGTATCAATCACTGGTTATTGATTGATAAGCTCAATCACTTAACAAACTGATTGATATCAATCAAATACTGTTTTGATTGATATCAATCACTTGGAATTTTGGTATAAATCAATTTTTGATAAAAATGTGCTATAATTTTAAAAAATGGTTCTAAAGTTGGTATATAGTACAAATTCTCATATATTATTTTGGTTTTTTATCTTCTTTATATTTGTAGTTCAACACCACAAAACCATACACTCAAGATGAGATTGATGATGAGAATGGGGAGACTTCATTGGGACCTATTTAATAACAAATGATTAGTATCCATTATTTTTTGTATGGAGAGACAAAGTCTCACTTATAATTTAATTTCTTCAAAGTTGTAGGCATATAAGACTATAAAATTTTGTAGCTTAGGTTAATCGAATAATTCTATATAAGGTTATGGCAATTGGTTAATTACTCCAATTGCTTAACCTGGTTTATAATTCACTAACAATGGATACCTCAATCATACAAAATTAGTATTCAACAATTAAGCCATACAAAATGCACACATTCCCTATTGTTAGACATTTATCCATTAGAAATCTCTCGTCAATTATAGTTCATTTTGATATACAACTCAAATAAATGAATGTTATCATGTGTTTTTGTGGAACTGAAATGTAAATAACCGTATTGAAAGAGAGAGAGAGAGAGTGAAAAAAGGAGATGAATAACCCTTTATGTTTTATTAATGACTAATCATTTGGTATTTTTGTATCATAGTTTAGAGATGCAGCAAGAAGATGATGGAAGCCATTAATGGAGGTTGAGAGAAAATATAGAAATTGTATTATTGAAGAAGAGAAAATGGTGGAGGCTACATTGTTCCACACACTCAATACAACCTAATAGCTAACTATACATAAAAAGACCTTCTAACCTAATTGGCCAAGAGTCTTTATACAATAATATTAACAATAACATTATTTCATTAATACTAATAATGTTCTACTAAACTATACTAGTTTAATACTTGAACATCCTCTGCAAGCAAACGGTCGGTAGACAAGTGGAAAACAAGGGATATGTTTTATTTGTATTTTATTGTTTTGTTATTTGCTTGTCGTTATTTACAAATTGGTATTTTAGAAATACGAGTTTTTACAAATCGGTATCAGAGCCAATGGCGAACGTGTTAGGTAAAATGTCGCTGCCACGATTTTCAAAGGCGAGTTGCGAGAATTGGAGCATCCAGATGAAAACTCTTCTCAAATCTCATGATGCATGAGAAATTGTCAAATAAGGTTTCGAAGAACCAGCCAAAACAATTGGATATACGACTGCTCAAACCAATGTAAAATCCCCTTTACTTTATCATCCTAATGTTTCATCTTTATTATTTAGTTTCTACCGAATGTAGCAATCAAGACATGTGTTCAGGACCTCAAAATTAATCTGGAAATTAGTGAAGGTAAAGTTGAATCAAATGCTTTTGTTAAACGTCTTTTTGTCATGTCGAATTATTGTACTAAGTATATATGAATTATTTTCACTAGTGCCTTCATCAATGAGATCAATAGTGAATGTGAATTTTACGTCCAACCATATTGTAAAGACCCAACCAAATAATGGTCCTAAACCTAGGCCTTTATTATTGTGCATGAGTTAAAAACTTAAAGAAACAAGACTATTATCCAGATTCGACTTCAAAATACTGAAACATGAATAACATTTAAAAATCACCCAGGAACCTGTCCCTGTATCCAAGCCATCTATTTCAAGGTAAATACATTTCAATAAAGTCTCTGGCCAGAGAATTTGAGAAAAATTATTCAAGCTGCATTCAGAAAACATTCAATAGAATCCAAATAACAATCTCAATAAACAACCTAAGGGCTCCGTGCCCTGTCTACATGCAATGAAATGTATTAGAAATCTGAAACATAAAATTCAGAGTATAAAAGGTTTAAACAACAAAATGTTCAAAACAAAGTTCCATGATCCTTCTCAGCCCCTCCAGTCATTACCCTGTTGCTCCAAGTTACCTGGTGGAAAACCACAGAATAAGGGTGAGTAAAACAGGTTTACTTAGTAAAAATCACCAATCGGGGTACACTACGCTAAAACTCATCATCTAGCTAAAAGCATACATGCACAACCACAAACATTTGCTTTTTACTTTCTCTTTCTTACTTTTCTTAATGTTTTCCTACGATAGCTTTCTTAACAGTTGCTCTCGAATGCTTTCCTAACAGTCGCTTTCGATTGCTTTCTTAACAGTCACTATCTTTACATAACTTGCTTTACTGGGAACTGTGATTTTCTGAACTCAAGATCCCGATGGAGCTCTTCGCTCGACGCTGTTATGAGCATGCGCATACACCGCATGCTGCGAAAACCAGGTAGAAGCTTGGTCTAGGGCTAACTGTCCTGGTCCAGGTACACATGCCCTAAAGACTCGGATCGGTGTCACTAAACATCAGTGGTGCGAGACCTCGACACCCATTTGTGTCAGCATGAACCACCGCAAGCCTCCAGCTAGGATCCGTCCAAGGTAGGCTTACACCAAATGATCAGTCCAAGCCCTTTCAGGCAGCAATCTTGGGCTACTGTCGATACGCTGAGATCGTGTCGACTGTCAAGGACGGAACAAGCCTCGTCATCTTCCCGACCGTTGGGGCATTTAATAGTTTGCCACCCTCACTCAAAATTGCGGACTAGACTGCCACCATGGTGAAAGAAAAAAAACAAGGAGTAAGTTCGGTGGTGGTTTGAACATTTTTAGGAAAATTATCTTTGGAATATGCAAATCATCACAATTTATTTTATTATAAAGTATAATAACTTTTATTGTCCGGCACAAACAATCACGGACCAAAAAATAATGCACATTTTAAAAGCAATAAATGACGGATCCATAATTTTTTTTAAAAATTGGAAACCATGTTAGTGTCAGGTGAAAATAATGGCCGAAAAAAATAATGACAGACAAAAGTAATGACATCAAATAATAAATATTACGGACAATATCTGTCATCATTCATTATTAGATCAAATGCTATCTAAGATGGTCTAAAATGCCCCTTTGATGACGACCAAAACCCGTCATAAATAAAGATTGACGACGGGAAATTAAAGCATGTCATCATTTCTGTTTGTCATCAAATATAATGGATGTCATCGGTGGACGAGCCTGTCATCTTTTTTCAAATATGTAGGTCTCTGCCCATCATCTATTTTACTAGTGTGGTAAAAGTCAAACCTAATAAAGTTACGAAAAAAAATATATCGTACGAGAAGTATATTTATATAGTGATAGAGATAGAGATAGAGATAGAGTTAAATTAAGTCAAAGGTAAATGAAATTACATTTAAACACAGAAGTTCAAACTTAGTAGCTAGGAATTCAACAACGAAAGAAGAGAACATTACATTGTAAAATCTTATCACAATAATATGCAAATTATTCATCTTTTAAGTTACTTTTTTTACCTCAGAAAGCACACTTGTTTCACTCCAATGAGTTTTGAAACTGTTTTTTTTTAAAGGTTATTTTAGGTAATTAACTTATGAAGAGTAGCAAGCTCAAGAGTTATGATGAAGGTTGACTTGGCTGCTTCCCTCACATATCTCACATCTCCATTCATGAGCTTCACCAGCTTTCTACTTATGAGAAGGCTGAAACCTTCTTCAGATGCATTCTCATCATTCCCAAACATCTCATTCAACAATGCTTCTGGTATGCCTCCACCTACATATGTTATGCTAATCCAACACACAAATAATAATTCAATCTCAATATCCCATTCTCATGATTCATTCAATTATTTTGACCATGAATGCAAAATAATCTAGCTCTACAACTTCATATGTATGCAATTAGAAAATGGGAATTTTTCATCCCTACCATATTTTTTATTCTTAATTACAATTTTAGCAATTTTTTTAAAATAATTCATTCATAGCATATTTTGCCCAAAATTCATATTCTACTATCATTAGACTTCTATCAGTTCAACTGATAGGCTTCTATCAATTTCACTGATAGACTTTAAACTTCTATCAATTCAAGTGATAGACTTCTATCGGTTCAATTGTTAGACTTTTATTGATTTTGAATGATTGAACAATGCAATCAATCATTTTTTTGTGCAACAAATGAATATAGTTTAGAAATTGTGCTATACATGAATTATTTACTATATATTTTTTTTAATATGCATGAGAAATCCCCTTAGAAAATCCTCCTTTTATGTTTATATATCTTGAATTTTGTTGCTAAGATCTGTTTCATAACTATAGATTTTTTTTTATTTAAAAAACATTTGAATTTTTTACTAAAATTTCAAAAAATAAATAAATAAGTTCTTGATTTTGTTTTTTCAATTTTCAAAATTTGCCTTGGGTTTTGAAAACATACGTAAAATTAGACAATAAAACAAAGAAGCCCGGCCCCTTAGATAAAAACAATATTTATGCACTTAATTATAAATTTAGAATTGCACTATAAAAGTTAGAAACAAAAGTTGTTGTACCTGAACTCTACATGCACAAGATGTAGAGAGTTTCCTAATTGATCCTTGGTCAAAATTGTTGAAAGCATAAGTTGGCCTCCTGTTGGTGCATAAGTAACTGATGTCAACAAGAAATCAGCCATGACTTGTTGAACTCTCAAATTGTCTCCATAAAAGGTCTCACACATGATCTCTTCTGCCACCTCATTTACTATTTGGATGCCTTTCCCTTTGCTCTTCATCATCACTTGACTAATTGACACCACCAATACTTCATACAATGAAAACTCAACCATTTCTAAATCAATCAAACTGTGAGCCAATACAAAACACAAGTTAATCAAGTACATAGGTATATAGGTATCAAAAAAAAAAAAAAAAAAATACATATGTATATAAATAATAAAAAATAAAAAAATAAAAACTTTAAAACCCGGTTTAATAACTATTTTGATTTTATTTTTTTTAATAAACATACATATTTGATAACTGTTTTTCTATTATTTTTTAAATATGTTCGAAGGGGTTTTTGGTTTTTTAAAAAATAAAATTTTATTATTTTTAATATTTATAAAATAAAATAAAATTATTTTAAAACATTATTGATCTAATAAATTTAAAATTTGCGATTCGAACTTTATTTGTAGTGTGTTTTATTATTTATCTAACATTTTTTGAAAAGAAATAAAATCTAATTTTTAAAAGTTTTTCTTTTTTTATTTTAGTTTTTTGAATTCCTCTTTAAAAATTATCAAACTGTTTTTAAAAATTAGAAACAAAAAATGAAAAATAAAATGGTTATTAACTAAATCTAAAAAAAAAAACTAGCAACATACCCTTGAATGATGTTACCAAGATCATGAGACTCGAGAAGAACCTTAGAGATCTGGGCTTGACAATTGGCGCCATTAAGCAAAAGCTGCTTCTGTTCATCTCCCAACTCAGTTCTCTCCAACATTTTCCTGGAGAAAACAATCCCACAAAGAGGACTTTGAATCTGCCTCTTCACATATCCCAAAGCCTTCAGTCTCTTCAAAGCAGTTCTCTCACACAGCTTCTGAACATTCAAAGCCTGCTGCAGCTCCTGGCTGGCAAGCTGCAAGAAACAAAACAGCCCAATAACCTCCCCATCTGAATCCAATATCTTGTTCACACAGACAAGGCATTCAACAAACACCCCGTTTCTAGCGAAGAACCCAAACGATATGGTTTCGGGGTCTTGGCCGCTCATGGCATTGTTCAACAGGATTCCGAGGTTCACAAAGGCTTCTCGGCTCCTTAGACTGCAGCACGAGCCAAACACTTCGCCCAGCAGCATCTTGTTCAGGACTTCTTCTCGTGACCATCCGCTTACGTTTTCCATTGCTAGGTTCCACTCGCTGCACCACCCGAACTCGTCGACCCCGAATATCGGAGGGATTAAGGGGTTGGGGTTTTGCACTATGGCTTTGTAATCGCCTTGCAGCTTTGTGAACTTGTCCATCACTTTCTTTTCCTGGGTTATGTCTTGTGCTACAAGGCACACTCCCACTACGTTTTCACTCACATCTTTGCTTGCACATGCATTTACTATTAGCCTGATATTGGAGTCTGAGCCCTGTCTTCTTATTTCGAATTCCATGTTTCTCTCCTCTTGTCCTGGAAATTGTTATGAAAACGACAATCAACAATCGATTAATGAAGACATAAAAACAAATAAATGTGATAACGAGAAAGAAGAGAAATAAAACGATACAAATGATTTACGTGGTTCACTAACGTTGTGTTAGCTAGTCCACAAGCAGAGAGGAAGAACAATTTATTCAAGGGAGACGTCGTAATACAAACGGGAATAATTATTGAACATATATTTGAATGGAGATTATTAAAATTGAACCCAAATTAATTTACCTTGCAATGCCAAAAACAACATCTTGTTTACAGTCTCTACAGAAGAATCTTCCACCAAGGCTACCAAATTCTTGCCAATAGCTTTGTCAACAGAGAGTCCAGTCAACTCAGCAATTTTGGAGTTCCACCCATTAACAAGCCCATCCATATCAACAGCCAATATTGGAACTGTAGCTGTTTCAATCAACCTCACCATCTCACTTGTCACTGACTCCAATTCTTGCCTCCCATCAATCTTCAGATCACTAAGTGATGATTGTATTGATTTTCTATTCATCTCACTCACATTATCAATGTCTGTATCTTTATAAGTGTTTCGTAGGATAAGTTGCAGCGAATGAATTGCATCCATTTCGAAGTTCTTCCAAGGCAAACTCCTTGTCTTTACCACTTCAAGAAATGCCTTAAACGATGACCTCGGATGCATTTTCCTCCCATCATCCTTCTCGCCAGCCTCATGCTTGGCCCCGCCCCACCGAATCTCCGACGCAGTGTGTGATCGGAACCAGAAAATCATGTCGTCCGCAGCTATCCTCACGGCTGCCATCCCGCACACTGCATCACCTAGTGCAAGCGCGCCGGGGTACTCTGCATCGTACAAGCTATCAGTACTCAAACCGGTAGAGTCCACATGATACTCCAAAATCCATGAAGCAATGTCATGAAGCTGAAAATCAGTAGGAGTCATCCCCAACCTCCAAACCTTGTTCTTGTACAACAATGCAGCCCCATCAGATTTGACAAGATCCATTATATTGGGGCTCCTTGACACAATCCCTAAAGGAGCATCGCGCATCAGCATGTCGCACAAAAGCGTTTGCGTCCTCAAGATGTTCTTCTCCAAAATCTGACTCTCCAATTCCAGTTCTTTGTTGACATGAATGGCAAAAACTTGAGCTAGAAACTCACAGGCATACCTAAGAGGAAAAGGAACAAATCTAGGAGTTGTATTATGACAAACAACCAAACCCCACAATCGTTTCCTCTTGTTTTTCTGCAAATTAGAAGCTTCATTCTTATGCTCGAATTCCTCTTCGTTCTCCTCGTTCACCACAATGGCCATAACCAAAGATGCTATGGAGTTCATATTCTCCATATACTGCAAATGGCAACTATGAGGAGCTCTCAAAGTTGACCCACATAATGTCAAGTCAAAGTCAAGGCTTGGATCCTGAATGACCTTCACATTCTTGGCTTTGCAGTCCACAATCATTCGAACCTTATTTTTCATGAACAGAAACCTTGCAGCCTGAGGAATGTCAGTGGCTGGATAATGCAAACCCAGATAAGGCTCGAGCCCAGGCTTAGTAACCTCCGAGAAAACCTCCCCGTGATCATCGTCGTGGAATTTATAAGCCATAACTCTATCATAGCCTGTCAACTCGAAAACCTCTTGAACCATGGTGTCACAAAGCCTGGCCATGCTCCCACTGGGGAGAGCTTGAAGTCGAGTGATGGCCTTGGCTGCAAGTTTATAGGACTGAAGAGCGCCAGCCGCCGTGACGGGGACTTCGTCGGGCTTGACAGGCTCGAAGTCGATGATGATGCTGCCAGTGACGCGGTGGAGAATGGCGTAGAAAGGCTTCCCTGAGGTTTTGGAGTGGACGAGAATGGGGTTGAGGAGGGTGACATCGGGGAAGGCTAAGGCCTTGAGGAGTGCAGTGGCAGTAGGGGCGGTGAAGATGGTGCGGAGGTCGGTACCGAAGGCGAGGAGGGGGGGGTCGGAGATGGTGGGGACGGTGTGGGAGACGGTGGCGAGGAACTCAGGAGCGTTGGAGGTGAAGGCGATAAGCTTGAGGGTGGTCGGGTGAAGGGCTAAAAGGCAGCCGAAGGGCTGGATGAGGTTGGATTTCTGGATGTTGTGGAGGTATGCGATGGCTGTGGTTGTCAATGGCGGGTTGTTAAAGAGATGGACTGAAGCGGAGTAGTCGAAGGAGGAACCGGACTGTTCGAAGTTGGAGTGGAGCTTTGCGTCTATGGTGGTTTGAGTAAGAATTCTGGAGCTGTGTCTTGATCCTCCTGTGCTTGTGGACTGGCTGCCTATGCTTTCTGACATGTTTTTATTCCTTTCAAAACTGGGAAACAAAACCCAAAATTCAACATCTTGTTTACACCATAATTTAGTAACAGATTACAACATAGTTACATATATAATTCAATAGCATGTGGAAGAGATAATACACTAATACACAAGATAGAATGTACATGGCTCTCATAAAAATATGGCTTAATTATGAAACATACACTTCAAAATATAGGATTTTTGTTAATATTGTCCTTCATTTTTGAAAAAAATCTAAAATAACTTGAATTTTATAAAATTTGATGGAGATCGTTAAATTTTTAGATCAATACTTGGATAAGGGTGTGTAAGTATTTAGAAATACTTACCCTAAATACTTACCCACCCTTATAACCACACATTTTTACTTTTTAAAAAAATCTTGACTTTTATTGATGAAGACAGAAATGAAAAAATAAAAATATGTGGTTGTAAGAATGGGTAAGTATTTCCAAATACTTACTCACCCTTACCTAAGTATTACTCAAATTTTTATGCATTTATTAATTTATTTGGATTTATTAATTTATTAATTTATTAATTTTTATGCATATAAAGTAAGGGTGTACATATGAAGTTGGGTTAAGGAAATTTTTTACCAACCTAAAATTTCCGGTTGGTAATAAATCCATCTGTCCAGTTTTATTTGTTTTAATAACTCAATTAAATTTAATTCATATATTTTTTGGTTGGGTTGTGTTGAGTCATCAAGTTGATTTTTTTCTTTTTACTTTGAATCTATATTTATTATTAAATTCAACTTTGTATAAATTAATATAGTAACTTCAATTAGCATTCAACTCCAATTTATATTATGATATATATATATATATATATATATATTTTAAAGACTTCAAAATATATATTTTAAAGAATATTGAAAATTAAAAAGTCCAAATTTTTAATTAAATGAATAAATATACTCATATATATATATATATATATATATATATATATTATAGGTAAAATAAAATATTAAAATATTCATTATAATTTCTGGTTAGCTAAAGATATTTTAATAAATTTCTATTTAAACCCTTTCTAACGGTCACGAATCCGAGACGCTTGAAAGAACATGCTCTAACTAATTTAAAATTAAAGACTATTCTTAAAATAAAAAGTTAAAAATGAAAGATATTATGTAAATGAAAGTATAAACAAAATTTATAAAATAAATTATGAAAGATATTTTTTGAAATATAATTTCAGAGGATGAGTTGGATATATATATAAAATTGGTGGCCACGTGGCACATTACAATTTCGCCACGTGACCCTCCTAACAATACACGCAATCGCGCGTTACATATATTATAAAAAAAAAAAAAAAAAAAAAAAATACGGAATGTGGAGCTGCACGGCTAGTTCTCAACTGCTGTACCGCTAAAGATTAGGAAAATAACAAAATATAATAATAAATTAAGAGAAAGAAGAAGAAAAGTATACAAAGTTGGACTAAAACTCACAAGTAACCAAAATATGACCAGAGACCGTCTATTTTTTTTTTTTTTTTTATGAAAGTCGAGAGATCGACTATTTTCTTTTCTTTTTTTTTGGTTGATATCAGTAACTATCCGGGTCAACTTTTGCACACCTCAACTAATCATAAAAATAGAACAATTCTAATATAAAAATTAATTATATTTTTTATGTACAAAACGTGTTTGACAGTTTTGATAATTTTGTCTTGTCTTTCCTTGAACACCTACGAAACAAATAAAATGGTTGGACTAATTAAAATCAAATTGTTTCATAGTGTGTATTTGGACGCCGATTATATAATTATAGATGGAAAGTTATGATAAACAAAAAATTATAATAAGCAGTAAATTATAAACAGTTTGGGGAATAAATTTTTATGACTGTAGTTAAAGAAATGGTGTTTAGGATGATAAATGTATTTGGATGATATGTTCTAACGGCGGTTATGATTTTTGTAAAAAAATTAATTTTACCTCATCTTCCCTCTAAATAGATTTTTTAAATGCAGGATTTTGTTTTTTCTGAGATGAAAAAAGATGGATCACGGTAGAAGAAAAAGACAACTGACTAGACTTTCACTAAGGGCATCATGTTTGCCCAATGGACAAACCGTGGAATTGGCTTCACTTGACTTCTATTACATGTTTGCTCATAAACTTTCATAAATCCATCCAATTTCTATACAACTCCACGTGTGGACCCCATATTTTTATTTAAATATTAAAATCTTAAAAAACTACTCAATATTTATTTTTTTATTTAAATAAAAACTTTAACGATTCACTTTCCATCACATCAAACATAACTTTATGATTAAAAAGCTATTAAATATTTATTTTTTTATTTAAATAAAAACTTCAATCATTTTCTTTCTATCACATCAGACCTAATTTTATCTTTTCTTTCATTTCCCTCAAACATAAATTTATTTTACTTATCTTCTCTTCCCATCCCAACTCAATCCAACCCAACCATCCTTTCAAAGCCAAACATGCCTTGAATTTTACTGATTAACTGAATTCATTCTATTAATAATTAAAACAAAAATATTATGTATTATAAATGAATTATTTTAAAAATTGTGCTAAAAATATAATTGGTGATAATAAATTCCCATAAAATTAAACAATTTTTTATGTCTTTTTATCAAACAAATTTTAAAATGTATACAATTCTACAATAAAAATATGTTCCACCACAATTTTTTATGTCTTTTATTAAACAATTTTTAAAATGTATACAATTCTACAATTAAAAAATATGTTTCACCACCCCTTGCATTTCTTTACTCTTCCACCCCTTACTCATTTAAGTCTTTTTCTTTTTTGTTTTTAAAAAGACCTCCTTTTCTTTTTCTTTCCCAGACAACAAAATTGCTCTAAAACTCTCTTCTATGTAAGCTCCAATTTCCTATAGTTCATCTTCCTCTCCGTTCAACTTCTATCAAGATCACAAGTTTTTTTTTTTTTTAATCTATTTGATACAAAAAACAGTGGGTTACAACTCCATTTTAAGCGAAGATTCCACATCCAAAGTCTATAAGAAAAAGAAGTTCACGGGATCATAATGGCTACAAGAGATAATGAAAAAAATATGAATTTGCTATTTCTAAAATTGGAGATGAAAAAAATCATAATTTCTATGAGATTCAATTATAATCTAACTTAAGTTTTCATTACTTGACTAAAGAAATACTTAAAATCTTACGTATGCAAACTAATGGAAGAAAATGCTTCCAAAAAGTACCATTTTCTTCAACTTTCAAGGAATCTTTGATCCCCCGAATATTTCTATCTTGATCCCACTATGTTAGAGTGTAAGTTTTCAAATATTTAAGAAACTTTGTGAGTGAGCTTGAATTGTTTTATGGACCCCATCATTTTCGATGGCTCTCTCATCTCTTGAACCACACACAAAAGTAAGCTGTGCTGAAATGTTAGGATATAGGATCATAACTTAAAATGTTCATATAAACATTAAAATAGCCTTAATATTGTATAGGGAGAGATTAAATAATTAAGAAATTATGTAACACCTATTATTTTATTGATCATATGAATCATATTCCAAAGAGATGGAAAATGGAAGAATGAAATTGCAAATATATATATATATATATATGAAGAAAAAAAAAAAACTTACTTTAAAGGCCTCAGCTTCAGTGTGATAATAGAGGAGAGACTGAGAGTAGATGTTGAAGATAAAGGGAAGAGGGTAAATATATAGAGAGCGTTGGCCAAAGTTTGAATAATTTTAATAAATTTTATTTAAGATTTTATTTTGTTCCGTCCTGACTATTAAATTTTAAAATATTTTGTACGTTGATATAAAAAATGGATACAGTTTTAATAATAATAGGTATTTAAGAAGTGGATTTGAATCTTAAATAAAATTTATCTCGTTTGGTTTTAATCTATTTCCATTCGACGGTCACAGATTCGATCCCTGTTGGTATAGATAGTCTTAATCTAAGGAACTTCATAGTTAAGCATGCTTAGTTTGGAGTAGTCTTAGGTTGGGTGACCTCCTAGGAATAAATTCCTAGGATGCATGCGAGTGAAGACAAAGCATGCTAAAAGGACCCGTGTTGGTTTGTGGGGATCACTGTCTTCATTCTTAAGTAGCAATGAAGGCTAGGTGCTAACGTGGTCAGGTTGCAGGGGAATGTCGGTGCCCATCGGGGCCGCCCATAGGGGCAAAATCCGAATTCCAAATCCTATGCGTTACACAAACCTTATTTAAATGTAGAATTAAATGAATAGTTATTTTTAGTATTTAAAAAATAAATGATTAAAAATAAGTGGTTAAAAATAATTTATTTTTATTAATTTGAAAAATATAATTAAAAATGTAGAAATGACTAAATAGTTATAAATAAATAATTAATTTTGTTTAGAAGTAAAAATGAGGGGAATTAATAAAAATTCGTTTGGATGTAAGTTTTTAAGGAGGAAAGGGGTAGAGTTTGTGTGGGATGAGAAATGTAAGTCCAGCTTTGCACAATTAAAGCTTAGCCTGACGACAGCACCAGTGTTGGCAGTCCCAGAGGGGTCAGGAGGTTTTGTAGTTTACAGCGATGC
>JBBMEF010000014.1:3734336-3747562 GCA_037832685.1 Sicyos baderoa | reverse complement strand
CTCATTTTATTAAATAAAACTCAATTAATAAAATTACAAGCCTAATAACGAACCGGAAACGCGGGTCGTTACAGTACTAAGAATTAAAATAACTAGGACAACTTAGCTCAACATCTCCCTGATCACCCCGAGAACATGTTTCACACACCTATTCCCTTAACCCTCACCTATAATGCACTTAGCTCATGATCGCATCAACAATAACAAAAATAGAAGTATAGACTGTTGCAAGCATTGTAAAACAGCGATGAAGATTTGGAAATTCAATAGATGAACAGATTCAACAACTAAACAATGATCCAAACTTGCATAAACTCCGATCAACAACAAAAACACAGTAAAAGTACTCAAAAGTAAAGAAAACGCCAAAATATGATAGAAAATAGTTAAGAGCTATAAGATCGAGCAATCGCTAACGTTCATGCTCCAAAAACACAGATCTACACTAGGAAAGCAGGAAACTATGAAAATACAAAGTAAAGAGTTCGAAATACAGAATTGCGGAAATGTAGAAAAGAGGAGCTGCAGCCTTCAATGTCGATCGGAAAGCTCCAAGCAGAAATCCAAAGCGAGCTCCAAAATGGTAACAATGGCGGAAAACAGTGAGAAAACTTGAAGAAGATGAGAAAAATGGGAAGAATGAAGAAGCTTAAGTTCAAATTCCCTTGGTTGCTTTTATAGACTTCCAAAATACGGAGATGAGCGGCTGAGATCGAATCTGGATATAACTTGCTCGCTACTCCCATGTGACGTCAGCATCGGGGGACCACAGTCATGCAATTTTCGCCAGAATCACCAGGGGGGGACCACAGCGTCTTCCCGCCTTTTGCGAATGCGAAATTAATTGCTTGAGACTAAGCACTTCTTTGCCCATGTTGATTCTTTACTTCAAATTCTCTTCTTTTGAGCTCAGACTTTTCTCCAGAAGCTTTGCATTCAACACCCTAAAAAGATAGGAATAATTCCAACAAGTCAAGTGTTCAAGAATTGCTTAATTTTATGCCAAATACTGAGCAATCTGACTCTAAAACTATCATTTTCTTAAGATTTCTATTTCTTGCCTCAATTACAACATGAATTGCATTTTGTATGTATTTCTCTGTTCCAAGGTGATTCTAGATGCCAAATGAATAATACATTGCAAGAATATGGCTTAAAACACTTTACTGTAGGGCTAGAAATACTCTCTAATTGAGAGTTATCAACCTTAAGCATATGATACATATGGTTGGTCAACACAAGACGTCGACCTCCATTAAGTCTAGCCATACCTGAATATGCAAGATGGTCAAAATTTCCAGTTTGAGTTCGCATAACTCTGTCTCTTTCATCTATCTCTGGTGCAGGTACATTTCGGTTCCTGAAATATGTATGCATGTGGAATTCTATATTTTAAGCTCGTTATTGTTCCCTTCGCACTCTTCTTTTCCTAAATCTTAATAATAATGCAGACTAATGCAGCCTAATTTATGCTCTATTTGTGAGCTATCACTATGTTTGAACCAAGGAGTACAACCCCGATTAACTGACGAACTACTGAAAATACACATGAAACACGGGGAGATTTCTGGAAAAAAAAAACGATGGATTGATCAAGGCAAGAGATTTGAGAAACTAAAGAGTGAAGATGAGCTGATTAAGAAACTAGCAGAACTTTTCATAAGTTCAAAAGATTATTGGGAGTATGCAAATGGAAAGGATGAAATGATTTTAAACATTGTTGAAGCACTAAAGAAGTACTTTGAGTTCCCAAAACCTGAAATTTATGCGCATAATGGCGATGAAGAAAATCTGAACGTTAAAGCAGAGAATTAGATGGAAGCCCCATTCTCTTTTTAAATGCTTTTCTTCATTTTGAATTTAAATTTTCGCATACATTTCACGAAGTAGTCGCATTATTTTAATAGGATCCAGCATAACATTTAAGATGCAATTTAAATTTCGTAATATTTGAATTTAGTAAACTTTGATTTTGAAAGTCTATTTTGCAATTTATCGTCGTCTTATTTTTTGTTAAAGATAGAGAAATTCAATTTCGAGAGTTCTTAAGTTTCTGAGAGTTTTAACCTAGCTTAAAATGATTTTTATTATGGATGATGGAACGGATCAAAAATTCGCAAGGAAGTTTCGGAATTTTGTTTAGAATATCGTAATCGCAAACAATAGCTAAGTTTTGGGGAACTAAGCCTCACATTCATTAGGGACAATGAAGAATTTAAGTTTGGGGGTGAGGGATTGCCCGAGGAGTGATATAATGCGAACATCGCATTCCAAAATAAATAAATAAATATATATATATATACATATTGAGAGAAGTATAAAATAAAGATTAACATATTCTAGAATGAATACGAGTGCGTATAAGCCTTAGGATTCTTAAGTACTCCGCTGTGTGTAAGTTCAACAATTTAGGTGAAGTATTCTATCCAGAATGCGACATGCTAAGTACAAAAGAATGACATGCATGAGTGCAACCGAAGAGGAATGCGTCTAGCATAGCAGAAATCCTCGGAGGGTTAAGAGCCTATGTAAATTCATGACAGAATATGTTAGCCAAACTTTAGACTAAAAGCGATTGAGATACGATGAACAAAGTGAAGAGAACAACTTGCGATGAGGTACAATCCATTAGCCATGATAAGAAGGATTCTAAGTTAAACCTAGATTCTTGGAAAAGTTGAACGCGTGAATGAGAAGGAAGCTTTCTTTAGCGGAGAATAGGTACGCGATGAAACATGCAAAATTGACTGGAAAAATAAAGTTTGATGCTAAATTGAAATAAAATAATAACTAGATAGTTATGCATTACTTGAGGACAAGCAATGATTTAAGTTTGGGGGTTTGATAACTCTCAAATAGAGCATATTTTAGGTTGCATTAGTCTGCATTATTATTAAGCTTTAGAGAAAAGATGAGTGCGGGAAGAACAAATAAGCGCTTAAAATAGAAAATTTCGCATGCATACATATTTTAGCATCACATTTACAATTATGCGGAAATAAAACAGAAATCGCACTAAAAGATCATATTTTTGCAGGATTATGCGATAGGAAGAATAAATGAGCTGAAACGAATGGCCAATTGGTCCAAAGAGCCGTTTGGGGAACCAACTGTTCAAAGGATTGGGCCGAATCGCATGAGGAGGCATTGGTTGGGTTGCGGGAGCTGCTGACTAGGGGACTGCACACTTTACATTTGATTCAATTCCATTTTATTGTTTTTCTTAGGAGTAGTTGTAGAGTAAAGACATTCGTAGATGAATAAAATCAGCTGATTTAACTTCCACTTTGTCTTGATGCTATGATTGCGATATAGGAGTTTTAATTTTTATTATTCATGATTAGATGCATGTTAGGAGCGAATGCTAATTAGATTTACACTATTGTGCGTTACTTTAATCTTATGTGTCGTCTTGATAACCACGCGTTTGACTTGCAATATTTCGGAAGAAAGAAGTGCATGTTGACCTAGTATGCTATGATAGAATCGTATCTATAGTTGTTCATTTTTTAGGGTGTTAGGAATAACCTCACTATTACTTGCATTGCCTAATTCTCAGTTAAGTTATATGCGGAAGCATGTCCATTCAAATCATTGAATGCGGAAGCATTCAATTGTCCAGGAAGCAAGAGTCGCATTAGCTATCCCTCGCATTTAGCATTATCTAGGATTGTTTAGTTAAATTTCTACTCATTGCATTGCATATTTATAACTTGTATTTATTTTCTGTTTTCAAAACCAAAACCAACAACTTTCAAATACTTAATTCTTTTTATTTTATTTTTGATTCTTTCTTGAAGGCTGTAAATCTAGACATCAATCCCTGTGGGATTGATAAAATTATAAATACTTATCACTTATTGCAAATTTCGATTACGTATACTTGCGTAATACTGCGATTGATATCGATGGACTTTAATCAATAGAGTCTTGTCTTTCTAAATCTATTTTTACTACTATATTGTATCGAACGCAGCAATCACAAACTATTCGCCAAACATACATTCACCATCGACTCTTGCGTGAAACTTAATTGAAAAAAACAACAAAAATCCCTATGAAGATGACTTTACTTGATTAAAACTTGTTACAACATCGACTGCATGCACTTGTGCATTGTAGGGAGATCACACACACATTCGCTGAAACTTGAGTAGAAGATTTCGCTTAGGCGAATTCAGAGCTTCTACGTCGTCGTACTTTATTAATTATTATTTTAAATTGTTGTGTGTCGGTTTCGTCCCAACAATTTCCTTCAACAAATAAATTAGATTTGATTTTGTGCTATAGATGAAAATACTTTACTTTTTTTTTTATTATATATGCAAAATCCTATAATATTAATTATAAGAAAAATACTAATAAAAATATAGAATGAGTTGGTAGCACGTTAATTATCTTGTCCATTTCAACTCCACATATTGATGATGTTCGATCTTAGAAATTAGTATTAATAATTTATATGGGAGCAGAAGTGCATATTTAAGCCTGGAAACAAACAACTCGAATGGATGAGGTCGAATTAAGCTAGTCCATTTATAGTGACCCTTGATAGATGGGGAGGTCAAATATTTGGCGAGTAAAAACATATGGGAAGAGGTGTATATAATATAATATAATAACAATGGGAATGATAGCGAAATTGTATTGAAGGGATAAGAGGATAATATAAATAGAATAAAAAATGGGCAATAATTGGATAGGATGAGATGAACCCCATATCGAGGATATTAGATTCGGTTTTTCTGAATCAGTAGTGTCAGAAAGAACCGGATGGGCCCACCCCGGTTCGTCGTTTCGGACCCCCAGCGGCTCCTCCTAACTTGGGATCTACGCCTACTTCTGTGTATATTCATTCTCCTCTCCCTCCGCCCCCTTCTCCGCTACTCCGATTCACAGCTCCCGTCGTTGCTCCGCTGGTAACCCCTTCACTTCGGCCTTTCTCATTTTGTTACTTGAATGTTTGATGATTTGGGTTCTGGGTTTTACTGTTTACTTCGTCTGGGGTTTTTGTGACCTGAAATTTGTTATGTTTAGTCGGTGAATGTCTGTAGTGTGGATGTTGACTTCATACATATATTTCCTTTTTCATATATTTCCTTTTTCACCACTAACATTACCACATATTCAAATAAGGAATCTTTTTTTGTTTGAGTTTTGTTTTGAATCACGTAAGGTAACACTAAAAACCACTATGTAAAACAACTCTTCTTGAATCTGCAAAATTGACACATGAATTACAAGTTTTCACTTTGTTACATGGATGATAACATGCCTTTATACTCTTCATGCTCTGTCGCTCCTGATTTTGTTTGAGTTTATTCTGTTTCAGATTGGAATAACATGTCGTCGTCTAGACCCAGCCAGTCTTCTAGCAACTCCGGGCGGTCGAGACATAGTACTCGAGTTATTGCTCAAACATCTGTTGATGCTAAGCTCCAAGCAGATTTTGAGGAATCTGGGAATTCATTTGACTACTCAAGTTCAGTGCGTGTGACTAGTGATGTTAGTGCGAATCTACAACCTAGGTCAGACAAAGTTACAACAGCTTATCTCCATCATATACAGAAAGGCAAGCTTATCCAACCCTTTGGTTGCTTATTAGCCTTAGATGACAAAACATTCAAGGTTATTGCATATAGTGAAAATGCCCCTGAAATGTTGACCATGGTGAGCCATGCCGTCCCAAGCATGGGGGATTACCCTGTTCTTGGCATTGGAACAGATGTCAGGACTATTTTCACTGCACCTAGTGCATCTGCGCTGTTGAAGGCCTTGGGCTTTGGGGAGGTTACACTTCTTAATCCTATCCTCGTGCATTGCAAGACTTCTGGAAAACCCTTCTATGCAATTGTGCATCGTGTTACTGGAAGCTTAATCATTGACTTTGAGCCCGTGAAGCCTTATGAAGTTCCAGTGACAGCAGCTGGAGCCCTACAATCATATAAACTTGCTGCCAAAGCAATTACTAGATTGCAGTCTTTGCCTAGTGGCAACATGGCTAGGCTTTGTGACACAATGGTTCAAGAAGTTTTTGAACTAACAGGTTATGATAGAGTCATGGCTTATAAATTCCATGACGATGATCACGGGGAAGTGATCTCTGAAGTCACAAAGCCGGGTCTTGAGCCATATCTTGGTTTACATTATCCGGCCACTGACATTCCTCAAGCTTCACGCTTTTTGTTTATGAAGAATAAGGTCCGCCTGATTGTTGATTGTCGTGCAAAACATTTAAAAGTACTCCAAGATGAGAAATTACAGTTTGATCTAACTTTATGCGGTTCAACATTAAGGGCCCCACACAGTTGCCATTCACAGTATATGGAAAACATGAACTCCATTGCATCTTTGGTTTTAGCCATCGTGATTAATGAAGGGGATGAAGATGGTGAGGCCCCTGCTTTGCAGCAACAAAAGAGAAATAGATTATGGGGCTTGGTAGTATGTCATAATTCGAGTCCCAGATTCGTTCCCTTCCCTCTTAGGTATGCTTGTGAGTTCTTAGCTCAAGTATTTGCTATTCACGTGAACAAGGAATTAGAGTTGGAAAATCAAATTATAGAAAAGAATATTCTGCGTACGCAAACCCTCTTGTGTGACATGCTAATGCGTGATGCCCCTTTAGGTATCGTTTCAAGGAGTCCTAACATAATGGATCTTGTCAAATCTGATGGGGCTGCCTTATTATATAAGAAGAAAATTTGGAGATTGGGAATAACACCCAGTGACTTCCAGTTGCAGGACATTGCCACATGGCTTTCCGAGTATCATATGGATTCAACAGGGTTAAGTACTGATAGCTTGTATGATGCAGGATATCCGGGAGCTCTTGCTCTTGGTGATGAAGTGTGTGGGATGGCAGCTGTAAGGATAACTGATAATGATATGATATTTTGGTTTCGATCTCACACTGCTTCAGAGATTCGATGGGGTGGCGCAAAGCATGGACATGGTGAAAAGGACGATGGAAGAATAATGCATCCAAGATCATCTTTCAAGGCTTTCCTTGAAGTAGTTAAGACAAGAAGTATACCCTGGAAGGACTATGAAATGGATGCAATCCACTCTTTACAACTTATTCTCAGAAATTCTTTCAAAGATACAGATACAATTGAGGCAAATAGAAAATCGATTCAAATGACTCTAGGTGACCTAAAAATTGAAGGTAGGCAAGAATTGGAATCAGTAACAAGTGAGATGGTCAGGTTAATTGAGACGGCTACTGTGCCGATTTTAGCAGTTGATGTAGATGGGTCAGTTAATGGGTGGAATTCAAAAATTGCTGAACTGACTGGACTTCCTGTTGATAAAGCTATTGGCATGCATCTGCTTACGTTAGTGGAAGACTCTTCTGTAGAAGTTGTGAAGAAGATGTTGTTCTTGGCATTGCAAGGTATTTTGGTCTTGCTCTCTACCATTTTTATATTCAGACACAAGGATTATAATATTACATAATTCTTTTTAGAGTGGTTGAGTGACTGGTAGGAATAAAAAATGTTGGGGCAAAATGTCTTTTTAAGTTTTATATGATTCTTATGGTTTAAAATGTGATTTTTTTAACTCCTAAATTCATAAAGATTAGTCAAAATAGTCTACGTTGGTTTTTTGTGTGTGTTTGTGTTAACTATAGTTACAAACACTTTAGTTTGATGTTTTTTTTACTTAGAAGGTAAAAATGAATTCAATCTAGATTTATTAATTTAAGAACTCATTTCTTCTGCCTCGACTTTTCTTAACCCTTTTTCCTCAAGTTTTGTTAGAGTTTTTACTCCCAAAAAATAATGGGTAAAACAGAGCTCGTCTTCCTTCTACACTCACTCCATATAGACACAAAACAACGAACATGACACTTTTTAATGCTTTGCTTTTATTGTTTTGCTAGTGTGCAATGTGAGGGACATTGTAACATTTTGTAACCTTATCTTTTCCCCCCTTTCTCAACAGGACAAGAAGAGCAAAACGTTGAGTTTGAGATCAAGACACATGGTTCTCATATTGAAGTTGGCTCCATTAGACTAGTTGTTAATGCTTGTGCAAGTAGGGACTTGCGTGAAACTGTTGTGGGAGTGTGTTTTGTAGCACAAGATATCACTGGCCAGAAGATGGTTATGGACAAGTTCACCCGATTAGAAGGCGATTACAAAGCTATTGTACAAAATCCCAATCCATTAATCCCTCCAATATTTGGTTCAGATGAGTTTGGATGGTGCTCTGAGTGGAATCCTGCAATGACAAAATTAACTGGTTGGTCACGTGATGAAGTAATTGATAAGATGCTTTTGGGAGAAGTTTTTGGTGCTCACAAATCATGTTGTCGTTTGAAAAATCAAGAAGCATTTGTTAATCTTGGGGTTGTTTTGAATAATGCCACGAGTGGTCATGATCCTGAAAAGGTTTCCTTTGGTTTCTTTGCTCGAAATGGGATGTACGTTGAATGTCTTCTTTGTGTGAATAAGATCTTGGACAAAGACGGGGTGGTTACAGGAGTTTTTTGCTTTTTGCAGCTTGCTAGTCATGAGTTGCAACAAGCACTAAATGTCCAACGATTATGTGAGCAAACTGCATTGAAGAGATTAAGAGCATTGGGATACATAAAAAGGCAGATACAAAATCCCCTTTCTGGGATTGTCTTTACAAGGAGATTATTGGAGCGCACTGAGTTGGGAACTGAACATAAAAAGATTCTGCATACTAGCGCACACTGTCAAAAGCAGATCTCCAAGGTTCTCGATGAGTCAGACCTTGACAAAATTATTGATGGGTATGGTGATTTTGATATACGAGATTACGAGTAAAATAGTTCTTTCTTTTTCCAATTTTTTTTTTTTTTTATATTCGTGACTATTCAGGCCAGCTTTCGTGCATCTTGACTAGTGTCACGGGACATCCCGCTTGACCCTACAACATTTGAATGTCAAGGAAACACCTAGGAAATTAATTCCTAGGTAGGTGGCCATCATGAATTGAACCCATCATCTTATGCACTCCAAGGCCCCATTTGGCCAATTGAGCCACCCGTAGGAAATATTTTGTTGAGTTTACGGTTTACTTGAATTTTGTGCGTTTTTCCTTTTTTTTTTTTTGAAACAAGGTAACCACGCCCGTCCTTAGGCCAGGTATCGGAGACATCGAAGGAATAGTTTCACAAGTGAGTCTCGAACTTGGGACCTTGAGGGGAGCAATACCCTTAAAGCCCAAGTCTTCAATCACTGTGCCGCCCCTTGGGGATGTGTTTTTCCTTTTCATAAGTCTAGTTTTATAGCTAATAAGAGTAGTAGCTCAACAACATCAATGTAAACTTAATGACCAAGAGGTCTTGAGTTCGAGTTCTCCATCGTAATCTCAAAAAAAAAAAAGAAACAAAGAAGACTAGTTTTATACATCATTTGTCTTAATTTCACTTTTTTTAATTGAATATGATTATAAGGCTTTTTAGTGTTTTCATCGACTTTATGGTAGAGGTTCTAAATTACTTTCAAACTTTGTGAAAAGATCAACACCATTTGAATTAACATCAAGTAGGTATATTTGGAACTAGTTAGTAGTTACTATTTGAATGGATATCCAGGCAGGTGTAAGTGTGTGTGTGTGTGTTTTGTACAACAAAGCTTGATATTTCACTTTTTTGTGAATGCCAGTTTAGTTATATATTTATTAATCTCTTCTCTTGGATACAGTTTCATTGATTTGGAAATGGTTGAGTTTAAATTGCATGAAGTCTTGACGGTTTCAACTAGTCAAGTGATGATAAAGAGCAAAGGAAAGGGCATCCAGATAGTCAATGAGACTACAGAAGAGGCCATGTCCGACGAGACTTTATATGGAGATAGTTTGAGGCTTCAACAAGTCTTGGCAGACTTTCTATTGATATCGGTTAGTTATGCCCCAGCGGGAGGTAGACTAACGATTTCAACCAACTTAACCAAGGATCAATTAGGGAAGTCTGTTCATCTGGTGCATTTGGAGTTCAGGTACAAGCTTTCATTGCAAATTAAATAGAATGTATTAGGATCAAAGTTTTAGAATGGTAAGGTCTACGTCGCCTACTTGAAAGTATGATTTTTCATATATATATATATATATATATATATATATATAACTTGGTTCATCGCTATAAACAACTGATAATTACTTGTTGAAGCTAAAGTATTTGTTTTGGTTTAGAATAACGTATGCCGGAGGAGGTATTCCAGAATCGTTGCTGAATGAGATGTTTGGTAGCGAGGAGGACGCATCGGAGGAGGGTTTTAGTCTACTCATAAGTAGAAAACTGGTGCAGCTAATGAATGGAGATGTGCGATATATGAGGGAAGCAGGTAAGTCGAGCTTCATCATAACTGCTGAGCTTGCTGCAGCACACAAGTCAAGAACGTAGGCTGTAGGCAAAAACAAGAAGAAAAAGAACAAAAGAAAACTCCAAGCACCAATCTAGTAAAAGATTTCCTTTCTATGTTGAAGTTAAACGAGGGGAATTTGCGGTGAGTGATGGTTTTGTATAGTACTAAGTTGTTTCTCTCATTCTCAAATTTCAATCTCCTTTTGAACTCTTGTTGTAACACTATCTAATGTACTCGACTCGACTTAACTCTTTTATGTTGGACTTGCTCTGTGTAGTGTAATTTAATTTCACTGTCTCCTTTTTCAGGTTTAAAATTTATGTTGCTGCTTAATATTTTCCTAATTAGCTTTCCATTTATTTTAAAGGGTTATATACCCTACAAAGAAGGTACTACCGATTCTTGAGATTGAATTCATCATCATATTGAACTGAATTTTGTTCCGTTCCATTTTGGTTCTAGCACATGGGATATTGTGATTATTAACTACGTAGATGTGGATGGCTTTACATCCTTATATTTGCGACTTATTTTAATACTCATATTTGCAAATTTTCTCTTAAATTTTGCTACGAATCAAGTAGGTTTTTCCGCGGGAATGGAGTTCTCTGTAGAGATGTCCACGGGGCGGGGTGGAGCCGGGGAATGTCCTCCCCGTCCCCATCCCCACCACCAAAATCATTCCCCATCCCCACGAAATTCACCATTTTTTTTCGCGGGGATGGGGACGGGGATTCACCGCGGGGTATTGGCGGGGATCGGGTTCCCCGCGGTGAAAAATTTACCGTTTTATTTTAATTATTTCTTTTTCTAATCTTACCTTTTATAACTTTTTTAATAATATTTTTAAATAGTTAAGTTTTCATAAAAAAAATATACATTAATTTCAATTAGATAACTAATTATTATAAATAAATATACATTCCAATAAATATTTCTACAAAAAAAAAGTACTATAACGGGGAGGGGATCGGGTAAACGGGGATGGGGAATACATTCCCCGTCCCCATCCCCATTTACGTTGTGGGGATTTTTTTCATCTCCACCCACTCCCCCATTCACCGTCTAAACGGGGAACCCCCTATTTCAACTTTTTGGCCCTTCATCTTTCTGAATCGAGGCCCGGCTCGCGTCGTTCCAACAACCGGCAGGGAGCACCTCAGTATACGATCGCGCGCAGTAACTGGGAGTCCTATTACACCTAAGGCCAACTTCTCTTGTCTCGGTAGGGAACTCGGCAAAATGACCCCTAATTGTATTGAATTAATAAAAAAATAGGTCAGTGCTACGACCCCCTATTGTTTGATTCACCGCCCCGTCTAGGGCGGGTCCCCGCGGGGCCCCGGCCCCACGGAGAAAATAGACATCTCTAGTTCTCTGCCAATTGAATATTCTCTATTTAACTTTTTTTTTTTTTTTTTTTTTTTTAAATTTCACTTATAGATACCATATTTTTGTAGCTATTTATTTATTTAATATTTTAATTTTTCATTATGTTGTTTTAAAAAAGAAAACACAGTTATGGATTTTATTTTCTAAAACTAAAAACCAAAACTTAAAAATCAAAAACCAAAAACAAAAAATTAAAATTAAAAAAATAGTTATAAAACGTAGCCTAGATTATTCATCAATGATGAGAGGGATTCCTATTTAATAATGGATTAGAAGATTAAATTTCTCGTGGAGCATTCAACAAATGCAAGTGGTTAAAACCTTTAATTGATTAGATGACATCGTTTATATTTGATTGCTTGACCACCTAATGACTAGAGGTGTTGGGTTCGAGTATCCCTTGTTCCCTAATTATTGTAATCTCATGAATTATTAGATATATAATATAATGTTGACAAAACTAATTTTGATTTTTAAGTTTTGATTTTTTATGATAGAAGTTAGTTTCTCTACTGATAGAAATCAATCATTATGTAATTGATAGAAGATAGCAAGTGGGTTGGATAACTTCATAATGTAACCGATGAAATTCATGCAAAATCCTATCCCCTATAGTTGATAGAAGGCTGTCGCCTGAAGGTGATAGAAGGCTATCTATGAAGGTGATAGAAGACTATTAACTGAAGGACTTTTTGGTCATTTTACTAGGAGCGTCCCCTTTTTCTGCTATACTTGAAATATTTACAAAAAAGTGCTATTAATGGAATTTTTTTGATATTTTTTATATTCATGTAAAACCCCTTTAAAATAAAAAATTTAAATTTATAATTATTTGATTTTTAATTTTAGAAAATTAAAACTAATACTATTTTTATCCATAAATTTCACTTTATCTATTTTTTACCTATTTTTTTAAAAGACTAAATTATAAATAAACAATAAATATCTCTATATAAGGGATTTTATGTAAATAATATGCTTAAAATTTAAAATTTTCAAAAGATAATCTTAAATTTTTAAAAATTGTTCAAAATATCATGTTTTTTTAGTTCAACAACAATTAGAGTTGTGAGATTCGAACTAGTGATTTCTAAGCTGTGACACACATTTATGTTGATTGAGTTATTGTCATGTTGACAAATTCATGTCATTCACATTTTTAGTCACTGTTCATGTTAGGATCCCACAATTGTTCCATATTGAAAAAATGGAGAGTCAAACAAGCATTTATAAGATAAGTGTGGACTATTATTCTCATCCCAATTTATTTTGAGATGGATGTCCACATTATCTAATAGTTCACACGAGTTTTTTAGAGAAATTTGATTCGTGGAGTTGAACTTGAATTTTGAGATGATTTTGTACGAAATTCGTTCGCTCTCTATGATTTCATCTTCTAATTCCTTCTATTTGAATGTGTTGGGTTTTTAGATGAAGAACACGTGTATGGAGTGTAGGAATGAGGTGTTGGTTTTAAAGCCTCAGTATAAAAAG
>JBBMEF010000014.1:3722849-3734236 GCA_037832685.1 Sicyos baderoa | reverse complement strand
CGGGCGCGCGCCCGCCTTCGTTTCCCTGTCCGCCTTTAATTCCCTTTAAAGCTAGGACTTTTGAAGGCGGACGGTTGCCCGCCTTCAATATTTATTAATGCCGGGATATGCCCGCCTTCTTTTGTCATTTTTGTACTGGTATTATATCACTATGTTTATTTTGTTGGAATATTTTTTTTATGGGTAATGTTTAGATAATTGTGTTTGTTTGACAAGTATCGTATTTGAGATAGCATAAATTTACTTAAAACTCTAAGAATACCCTTACAATTATTCATACAGTTTTTTTATAAGAGAATTTATCCTTAACAATACATTCTATCTCTTGTACTAAAATAATTCATCTATAGTACATTTTCTTTCGGTCATAGAACTCAACCAGCGATAAATCGAGTCTATCGCTAATTTGAATTCTATTGCTGATGTCGGTGATAGAACTCAACTAGTTATTAAACTCAATTTAGATTTCATGCTACATAAATGAATTAATTTTGATTTTGTGCTAGATAGAAATATTTTACCTTTTATATTATATTTTATTTTTATCATACATCCAAAATCACCATAACTTAATATCATTTTAATTTATATAACATGTTATATAAACTTAATTATTATATATTTAAATAAATTTAGTTTTTTTTTTAGTTTTTTATTTTGAAAAAATAGTTTCTTTCTCTTCCTACTTATGTTACTTTGTTTGATTAATTCATTTATATTTATTTAAGATTTTTAATTTCAATTTAAATATGAATAAATGTTTGATATGTTTTTTTTTAAGTACAAATTGGGAAGGGAATTACAAGGGTTCGGTACCCATGACGCTGAGATGTTGAAATGGTTTACAACCAAACAATGAAATCACTGCGCCACATACCATTTCGATAAAATAAGTGTAATATACAAAATTAATGAATGACGAAAATGTCCTTAGCAAATGCCATTTACATAATCTAGAAACAAATACTTTAAAAGAGCAAATAATCAAATGTCCTAATATATTGATACCTTAAAATGTTAGGGTATCTCGAATTCCTATAAAACAAAATAGGTAATCCAAAAAGTCCATCTACTAAAAATCTCGGATTACCTCAAAATGAACTGCCATTTATAGTACTTGTTGAATCATCGGCAACTGCCCGTTTTGCCATGAAATTGAAAGTGGGAGAGTAAATAACAAAGAAAAAAAGTACGAAAGTTGCTATGTTACCATGTGTATTATTATTGAAATTTAGAAATATAATACTTTCATTAGTAATCTTTCCTTAAATAGAGTGTTTTGTGATACAATTGAACTAACCATGAATTACAGTATTATCTAACAAGAGTAACTTAAGCTAAATTCAGTTAAGTAACAAACTAACTGTCATATACTTGTAAGGCTGAAACAAGTGTAATATTATACAAATCATTGAACAAATTAATGCAAAACCAATCATAAGACTTTTCATAACATTAAAACTAAATACAAACTTGGATGAGAATCCATGAACCATACATATAGTAAACAAAAGTCATATTATAATGAGAAGAGTTAGGCCTAAAACAATGAAGTAGAACCTATTCTAGTTACTTCCATGAGAATGAACAGAAGAAATGGATTTTGCAGAAACCGAAGCCGTCGGGCTCGCGGCGTCTCGATCGACATTGCTGAAGTTGGCTTTCCCACTGAGCATTTTGATCGCGATTTGCGCGACTTCGGCGAACCACTCGTCCTCCGGCAGACCACTGCATTAAAGTTCCATAGTTGATAAATTGTGATAGAGAATAGGTATTGTAATGTAGTTTGAGATTTTGTTTAGGAAAAAAGATGAACCTGTAAGGATCTGTTCCTGTAGACGCCACGGATTCGATGGCTCTTGCTATGATGTTCTTGATCACTTGATGCAAATTTCGGGATAGATATCGGCCTTGCGATGAGAAAAGTATCACGAACTCCATATCTAAGTAGAACTGCAACCAATTGATTTTTAAAACAGTTATCATAGAAACTATAAAATCTCGTTTGATAACTATTTGATTTTTATTTACGACAGAGTTACCTGTTGAAGACCGAAGGGGCCCAAAGCGCGAGGGCCTTCCTCGAGCTCTTCCCAGAAAGTTTGATCTTCAGACAACCACAAAATCACAGTTTCCGTCAACCTCATCAGAAGAACAGTCGCAAATCGCTCCCTCCCGACGAACATCTCCGTCGCAATCCCCGCCACCACCGTCAATTTCTCGAACAGCGCCTGATAAATCTGCGACGGGAACCACTCCGGCTCCTCCGCGTTCCCGTCCAGCGACAGGTACATCTGCGGATTCAGCCGCGTCTCGCCGTCCTCCGTGAAGATCAGATCCAGCGCGTGTTGCCGGCAGAAGCTGTCCCTCAGCCGATCCACCGTCCGCTGCAGTCTCCGCTTCCACTCCCTCTGCTCCGGCACCCGGCTCTGCCGCTCCGACGCCTTTCTCGGCGTTGTCTCGCCTCTGTTCTGCGGAAACAGCTTCGTCGCTGCTCGTGGAATCAACTCGTCCGATAACAGCGTGGCGTTCGCTAGGAGCGCGATTTGCTGCGCTTCTGTTTCGGCGAGGCGGACGATCTTGGTCGCCGATCCCTCCAGGTTCATCTCGTTTTCTACTGAGCTTGGGAGTGCTGTGATGAGTAAGTTGATGTATGCATTGAATACTTGCACAACTCCTTCCAATGTCATTGCGTCTAGTTGTAGGCTTTCCAGTGATCCCATATCCTCTAGAAATTCCTGAAATCGTTTGGGATTTGTTGATTTTTGAAACAAAGGTAACCACCTTCGCCCATAAGCCAGACACCGGAGACATCAAAAGAGCAATGTCACATGTGAGTCTCGAACTTGGAATCTTGAAAGGGAGCATATCTTCAAAGCCCAAGTCTTCAACCACTGCGCCACCACTTGGGACAAGGATTTGTTGATTTTTCAGATTCATACTTCAACCTGCTTTCTAGGTTAACAAATGATCAGATCAAAGCTACTTCACTTCATTGGTGAGGTTTTCTCGAGTTTTTTTTGTTCTTTCGATGGTTTTTCTGTCAATGTTCTATAGATGAAAGTAATTTAGCTTCATGCTTCTGATAATACTTCTTTTTATGATTATTGTAAGTAGTTTGAGTTTATTCCATGAAGATTGGCTTGGTTTTGTTGGAAGGATTTGATCCTAGTTCATCTTCTGCATATGATTGAAATAAAGAAAATTAGGACTAATTTCTGTTTTGTTTCATATGATCTATCTGTTTTTATATTCATATGTTCAATCTGTTTTCATGTTCATATGTATTTAATAAGAAAGGATTCCATTTCCACCAATAAACTACAAAAATAAGGAGTTTCTTTGTTTAGGGCCACATGAGGCATATAATAAATCCAAGAGAAGTGAGGGGAAAGCTACATTTAAAAACTAGTGAAAACAAGATGAAATATTAATAAACACAAATAGATATTCCATGGGTGTTTATGAATTTTGAATGTGATTCATTTCTGTGTGATGTTTTATGAATTATATCTAAATAAACCATCATGATACACTTGAAATTCTTTTACATTATTGGCTGGTTAGATGTATTTTTCATCTTAAAAGCTAGCTAGCTGATCACCTTAACATAAAAGAGGGAAAGAGTTTGTAAATAAAAGAATGGCAATATGAGTCATGAACACAGAATCATTACCTGAACCATTGTGTTGAATCTGTGTGCACTTCTTGACAGCTTTGGCTGTGATCCGCCACTACTGAGAGACGAAGACGAAGAGGACATTGGAAAAATTCGAGAAGCAACCGGGGAATAAGCGAGCAACCAATCATCTGCTGCAGCTAAAGCAGCACTGGTCTGCTCAATTCTCCTCAAATTAGCACCTATAGCCTGCTCGATGAAGGTCCGAAAGTGTCTGAATAACACTGGCGTAAGGGCCAACCCGCGAGCTTCCAAAATCGAGCAATGCCCCATGCATATCTGAATACACTCGGATGCGATTCTCAAGCTCCCCACTGCAGCCGATGAAGCTATGACATGCCTTTTCAGAAACACAGCAAATGCATCCGTTTGTTTCACAGACCAAGTTACTAGCTCGGAAGCATAGGCTGGCTGTTCTCCAAAAACTGCCAAGGAATCACTTGCTGCTTGAGCAATGGTCGAGAACACAAACTGCGATATAGCGGCCGTGTACACCCCACCGCCCGAGTTCTTCGTCGCCCGAAAACTCTGCAAGCTACGCCGAAGCTTCTGCTGGTGGGAACCCAACAACAACATGTGCGCGCGGGAGCCATCTCCTAGCTTTTTCAGAGCCTGTGCAGCAGACCGAAGCTCCACGCCACATGTGGAAGGTTGGGAAATTGTCTGCTCGAGGAGAGAAGCCAGTTTTTGTCTTTGGTCTCTAATGGCAGTCTGTAACGAAGAGAGTGCAGCCGCGCTCAAGCCCTTCCTGCGATTCGAGTCTTCAGCAATCTGTTCCCCTTCGTCCAACGCGGCGAGAGCTTCGTCCATTCTTTTCTCAACCAACAGAACCTCAAGGCTGTCCAAGAACTCCACCAACCATTCATCCTTGCTGGAAAGCAGCTGGCTTCTCTCGTTCGATGACGCGTCTGCTTTCGAAACTTCAACATCTCTGGAGACAGCTTCGATGCTGGTTCCTTCGGCTAAACCGTGAACCAGAGCTGCCTGAGTGGATAAATGGTTTCTTAGTAGAAGAAGTTCGCCTTCAAGATCTGAAATCTCCCGAGAGGTACTGAACCAAACCATCACAACACAACATCAGATACAACATTGAAAAAGCATGTATCACAAAATCCCAAAAGGCATAATCAATGGAGTTAATGCTGACCGAATGAAAGCTCCATAATTGGCGTACACACTTTTTCTCATTTCCTCTGCAGAGGCCTTCTTGAGCTCAACAAGGTACGAGCATAAATGCTTAATTTCCTGATGGATGAATAGCATTTAGGCAAATTGTACCAACTCTTCTCACAAAATAATTTAAAATGACTAGTTTTACATTCATAGTAATTAATATCATATTATTACAAAATATACCAATGACTATATATGTTCACTTGTGATTATTTTTTAGATTTGACTATTGATAACTAAAAATGAGCATAAGATTCTTGTCCCCAACTCCTAATTCGTGTTTCTCCTAATTCGAGTATTGAACGTGACATACCGCCCTACAATATTTGAATTCATGAATTGAACCTTCACTTATTAGTTCTCCCAAACTCTCTTAGTCTTGATCACTAGACTACTCTATGATGGTTAAAAACTCTCTTAACCCATTTTAGGCAGTTTTTTCACGGAGGAAAGAAGTAAAAGATGATTGAATATATAAGAGAGAGATAGAGGGTAGAAAAAAAACAACCTTCTCGGACATAACTTGACATTTAGAGGTGACATAGAAATCAATGTCATATCTAGAGGATTTGAATTCCCTTAATCTATCGTTGAGTGGAAGATTTGCTTCGAGTTCGGAAGCGTCTCCGATGCTTGATGCGAACGATCCTCTTGTATGCGAAGAATCCATTGTTTTGATTATGGGAATTATGGAAAACCAAGAAGATGATTGTCACAGGGTTGGCGCCATTGATGGATTTTGAGGAATTACAAGAAGAAGAAAGAAGATCCAAATGAGATGGAAGCTTGCTTTAATTTTAATGGAGAGAGAGAGGGACTCGCAAAGTTTGTTATGGCCTCATGAGTTTGTTATGCTTTTTTTGTTTTGTTTTTTCAATATTAAGTTTATAAACACACCAACTATTTGTAGCTTTCGTTTGGTCAGCTTTTATTTTTAAAAAAGAAGAGAAAATGGCAGTTTATATATATATATATAGGGGGAATTCGAACCTCTAAGTTTATTAGGAGTTGGATGAATGATTAATAGTGGTTATTTATCTTGAATGGGTTGGTGGCGAGATTGGTTATATAGTTTGGTGTTAATCTATTTTCACTACACAATCACATCCGATCTCTGGAATCGATATCTGTAATCCTAGTTCTCCAACTTGGATTCAAAAAAAAAAAAAAAGTGGTTATTTACCCTCAAATACAAATAAATGATTATACAAGAATGGTTGAAGGTAGCGTGGTAAATGAGTACAACAACTTGATAATTGAGTTTGATTCTCAAGTCCGGGCAAAAAGTTGTGAATGACTATGGTACCTACACTGAAATTCGATAATCTAAATAACCCAACCAACTCAAATAAATTTGCGGGGTTGGATTATCAACTTATTTGGGTTGAGTTCAATTAAAATGTTCATGAATTGACCTAAAATTAATTCAAATTCATTATTAATTTTATTTAAACAAATATTATTTTTACTTATAACATAATTATATATGCCTATTTTTAAGGAAATTTTTTATGTATAGCAAAAAGATTTAAAGAAAATTCATGAATAACAAAATTTTGAAAATATTTCATACATAATAAAATATGTCCCATGTAGAATGATTAAGATGTCCAATTTTGTTGATGGTTTATATTGGTTCAACTTATAATCTTCAATTAGTTTAGTTGATTGAAAATGGATTAAGCAAAACTGATTGAAGCCAATTAATTAAATGATTAGAGATGATGAATAGAATTAAGAAAAGATAGAATGAAGACAATCTGAGACATTGATAGTAAGCAATCATTGATACGATTGAAGACAATCTATGATAATGATTGAAGTCAATTAGTTAAACTGATAAAAGACAATCGTTGACATTGATAGAAGACAATCAATGACAGAGATTGAAGTGAACCGTTGACAGTAGTGGAAGACAATGAAAAGAAATACTCATCAGCATCAAACTTCAATGTTGGAGGATCATCATCAGATCAAATTCAAAATTGAAATTATCGAGTAAAATGATTAAAAAAGAAGGATCAATTTTTGGCTTGTATTTTGAAGTGCATCAACATATATAGGTGCAAAATAATGGTGTGCACAATCATGTTTCCAAATTCCAAATTGATTTTATATAAACCCCGCAGAGGGTGTTTGTTTGTCAAAAATCTCAGTTTCTAAGTCTCAAAATAACTTCTCAAACTCATTTCTCATTCAAAGGAAAACTTTTGGGTTAATGTTCCTAGAAAAGCTAATTGTGTGGCCCGGTCCTTGGGCCGTGAGCAATGGGTTCTTTGATCTTTGGATGGACTATCCCCATCCTTGGTTGGACACTGATCTTATTACTAAGGGCACGTTTGGCCCATATACAAAGGAGGAGTTATGAAGGAATGTGGGTCAATTTTATGTTTGCTCTATAGACTTTCATAAGTCAATCCAACTCCATACGTGGGTCCCACATTTTTATTTAAATATTAAAATATTAAAAAACTATTCAATATCTATTTTTTTATTTAAATAAAAACTTCAATTCTCTTCTCATCACATCAAACATAACTTTATTATTAAAAAACTATTAATTAAATATCAATTTTTTAATTTAAATAAAAACTTCAACCATTCTCTTTCCATCACATCAAACATAACTATCCTTCACCCCAAACATAAGTTTATTCTCTCTTATATTCTCTTTTCTTCTATCCCAACCCAACCTATCTCTTCAAAGCCAAACATGCCCTAAAAGTATCATATATCAAGAGAAACCGAATGTTTTGAAAAAACTAACAACAATTTATCAATTCCACGTACCCTATTTTTGATGCACAACTTAACTGAATGTTCAAATGGCCGAACAAGGTAATGGATTAAATCCATAGTCGCCACCTACCTAATAAATAATTTTTCTCGTCCAGAGTTTTGGTTGAATATACTTATCTTAACAAATTAATTTTTTTTGCCAAAAGTAACATTTTGTATTGATTATGAAGTTATTGATTTGAATCTCCACCATCCATCATTGTTGAATTAAAAAAAAAACCAACCAATTTTTGTTCAAACCAATTGAATTAAGATCATACCCACATTTGTCAACATTTAAAACCCCAACAAAGCTGTTTCATTTTCAAAGTATGCTATCTTGAAAATTTCGATGGTAAAATTTCTAATTATCTCCTGAGTTAGGATTGTAGATTTCCCAAATATATAGTGGAGTAAACTATTAAATTAAATGATTGTCTACACGTCGACAACTCCGGTTTCATTGTTGTCATAAAAAAACAAAGTTTGAAAGCATCCCAACAAAGTTACCTTATCATGAAAGGCCATGAATAATGCAAAGGTTAAGAAGAATAAAACTTTATGGAAATCTTTAATTTTGTTGCATTTAGGAATATGCCCAATAAAGCTTGAGAAAATGAAACGATTTCCATAGTAGTGGATTTTGGAGAATCATTATCATCAAGAAAAGAAAAGGGAACCTGATTCCATATTATAGGCTTCTTTTTTATATGCATCGTTCAACAATAAAATAATAAATCTTGAAGTTATACTTTTAACAGAAATTAAAACACCAAATTCTTATTTGAAACACAAAGAACCTTCCTGAATAAACAAAACTAAAATTAAAATTTTATTTTCCATCCATGCAAGTTCTTTTAGGGCTGATGAGTCCTTTAACAATATAATTAAACACAGAAAAAACCCAAATTCTAGAAGAACACCAAACCAACGGCCAGCCTGAGAAAACAATTCAGCCAAATCCCTGTAAAAATGTGAAACAATTATGTTATTTTAGTTTCGAGTAGTTTATAGGAAATTTGTTATATATACCAACTTTAGGGCTCTCTATTCAAATTATAGCACATTTTTATCAAAAAGTCATTTATACAAAAATTCTGAGCGATTGAACTCAATCGAACTCAATCAATAACTAGTGATTGAACTCAATCAGTTTGTTAAGTGAATGAGTTCAACTGATTGAGTTCAACCAGTAGTTATTGATTGAGTTCGATTAAGTTCAATCACTTAGAATTTTGGTATATGTGCAATTATTTTCAATTTTGTGTTATAGATGCAATTTTTTAGCCCATTTTTGTTATACATGAAAAATCCCCTAATTTATAATTAGAGAGAATTTTATTTCCTATTTTAAGTTTAAGCTGGTTTTCTTTTTCATTCTTTTTCTATTCGTTGGACTCTTTAAGAAATAAGCTCAATTGTTTTTAAAAGAATTTGGAAAGCAAGGAAGTGGCAACTTCTATGTCAAAAATAAAATTTCCAAATTTCAGCCCTATTGTGAAATTGTTGTTTAAAAAGGCCAAGCCTTTTCATTTGATAACAATTTTCACTTTTATAAATAAAAAGATATCATCAGTTTAGTAATGGTGGGTTTTTTTATTTTGTTCTTCTTTGAATAGGATTTAAGGTGAGTTTCTTCTTATTCATACACTTTTGTTAAAAAAAAAAAAAATCAACTACCTTTTGGTAAAAATTGATTTGATTTAACAGCAATTTCAGTAAAAGCTTTGTTTATTTACCTAACACTTCAAATGGATTCTACAAATGTCACATTATAGAAAAGTGATTTTTAGTCTATCACTTTAGAATCACTCTTTTTAAGAGATTTTTTTTCACGAATAATAAAAAAAAGAAAAAAAATGCTATGAATATCAAAGTTTTACACAAAATTCAAATATGATAAAAACAAGTTAAAATGATGACTTCAATTAAAACTACAAAATAGATAAAATTAATTGAAAACAATGAAAATCAAAAGTTGATATAATTAAAATAGGGCTAGAATTTGCTATCTTCAGTAATATTTTTGTTCAATCTATAATAGCCAATTTACTCAAAATCTAATTTTCTACTAAATTCTATATATCCAGAATATATAAAAAAAAGTAAACCTAATATCAATTTTTGGAGAATCAACTTTAAAGTTACAAAACATTATTTCAAAAGAAAGTTGTATTTGTTAAAGGAGGGTTTTTTTTTTAGCAAAATCTTAAAACATTTCTAAAATTTGACAGTATGAGAACAAACTTACATGGTTGTTTGGCAAGGAGGTTTGAAGAGACGCCATTGAAAGAGGCTCCAAAGAAACAATTTGTGGTTGTGTTGAAACCAGGCGGACAGTTACATATGAAGGAATCGACAACGCCCGAATACCCGCAAACCCCGCCGCTCTGCTCGCAACTCGAACACCAACTCGGATAAACATTATCAATCGCAAACTTATACTTTAGAGCAATCCCATAATTCCAGCTCTCAGCGTCCGATTCTCTCCCATTGAAGCTGTAAAACCCTGAGTAAGAACCACACTTCAGCTTCTCCAAATCCATCTCGAACGCCGGCCCGAAGTTCACCGGCGTGTACACGCAACACCCCGAGATTGGAATGTTCAAGCTCACGATCGGCTTGCACCCGTATAGGAACCCGCAAATGGGCAATCCTCGGCTGTCGCAAGGAGAGAGTTGAGACGAGTTTTTGCCGTCGTTGAACATCCCGTTCGGGGTGTATACGGGAGAGGTGCTTGAGCAGTCGAGTAGGGCGAAGATGGTGTCGCCGTGGAAGGTGAAGGGGGCGTCCCAATCGAGGCCGAAGCCCTTGCTTGGTTGGTTGCAGGCGCAGGTGGACATGGTGGGGTCCGAGATGTAGAGGACTTGGTTGTCGTAGTCGATGTGAGAGACGGGGTAGCAGCCGGTGTGGGTCGTGAAGATGAGCTGCTGGTGGTCGTTGCAAGTGATGGAACGGTGGAAGCGTCGGTCGCCGCAGCCATTGCCGCTGCCGAAAGGGTAACGCAGCGGGAGGTCGCCGCAGGTTTTTCGGCAAGTTTGGGTGGCGATAGATGGGACAAGGAAGATGAAAATGGTGAGACTTAGCAACACATGAGGAGAAGGAAGAAGGGTTTGCTCCATATAGTTTTCTTTTCTTTTTGGAAATCTTAAGAGTACGTGTGAGAGGAATTGTGGAATTGTTGAGTATATATATTTTGAGATTGCTTTACTTATATGGTAGGCGTTCAATAGGTTTTGCTTTTAATATTATTATTAGGGACATTTTTCATCTATAAATTAATAAAAAGTTAAAATATTATTCTGGTCATTAATTTTCATACCCTACACTTATGATACTACGATTCTAAAAAAAATGAGAGTCAAATATTGGTTTCGGGATCAAACTTGTAATTACGTACGGTGTTGAATTAGATTATCACCAAACAATAAAACGAACACGTTAGTGCTAACTCTTTCAATAATAAGTACTTGGTTTTTTTAGCGTCGAACACAAACGGTGTCGACTATAACTCGTTCACACGACGATTAAACAAACGCCGGAAAACTATATCTTACGCTACGTTTTGTAAAATTCTTCGGTTAAAGACCACGTTCAATATCAAAGGAATTAGATATTTTCATGTATTTACTCAACGTTTTTGAAAAACATTGGCTATGATTTGAATTTTCCAACCGAGAAGCTGAAGAACGTTTTGGTTCTCAGGTGGAGCTACACATGAATCTAGACTCTCCTAGACAGAGATCTCCTAACCGAG
>JBBMEF010000014.1:3709345-3722749 GCA_037832685.1 Sicyos baderoa | reverse complement strand
TCCCTGTGATTAGTGACACCTTCCGAGTCGTTTAGGCATACGATCCTGACCCAGAGTAGGCTGCCCTAGACCCAGCCTCTACTTGGCTTCAGTAGTATGCGCTGTGCGCGCACGCTCATGATTCGCCGAACGGAGGCTCCTTCGGGCTCATGAGAACAGTACACCTAGTTTTCATCAGTTAGTGCTAGAGCTAGTCGAGATCAGAGATTCTCGATGGACCCAGCGAGGTCTTAGTTAAAGTTCTTTGTTTGTTGCCTTATTTCTTTGTAGATGATGTTTGAGTGTATTGTACCCCGTTTGGGGGATTCTTACTGAGTAAACCAGTTTTACTCATCCTTACTTCTGTGGTTCTTCCACAGGTAATGTTGGGCAAGCTTGATGATGGTTGGAGGCGGCTAATAATGTTGTGGGGGAAAACCTCGCTTCTATTTATGTTTATCTTTTAACTCTTAGTCTTTTTAAACTATTTCATGGCATGTAGTTGGGCATGGAGCCCTTAGACATTTTATTTAATTGTATTTGGATTCCTAAAATTTGATATTGAAATGATAGACTATTTCATGCCATGTTCGCCTCCAAGAGCACATGATGTTTCTCCCGCCCATCTCTTGTTCAACGTATCTCAGATACTTTTGTTCATCCGATGGTTACACGATCTAAGAATGAGATTTTCAAACCTAAAGTATGGGTTTCTACTGTCGAACATGTCTCCTCATGGTGGTTGGACACTGAACCCACTTGCGTTAGTGATGCTCTCAAAACACCTGTCTGGAAGGATGCTATGGATTAGGAGTTTCGAGCTTTAGTTCAGAATGATACTTGGAGTCTTGTGCCACCTTCGTTTTTCCAGAATGTTGTTGGCTGTAAGTGGGTCTTTAAAATTAAGCGGCTTCCCGATGGGTCAATCCAGAGGTACAAAGCTCGTCTTGTTGCTAAGGGTTTTCACCAAAATCCTGGTGTGGACTACTTTAACACTTTCAGCCCGGATGTCAAAGCCTCCACGATTCGGGTGGTTCTTACGCTTGCTCTCTCTCGAAACTGGCCTATCAAACAGCTTGATTTCAACAATGCCTTTTTAAATGGGACACTTGAGGAAGATGTGTATATGGCACAACTTCCTGGTTATGCGGATTCTATTTATCCGCATCATGTATGTAAACTAAAGAAAGCGTTCGGGCTTGGAATAATGCTCTGAAGAATCTCTTGTTATCTTTTGGTTTTATTAATAGTCGTTCTGACTCGTCCCTGTACATCTATGATCATAGACTGACTATAGTGCTTCTGCTTGTTTATGTGGATGATGTTGTTCTCACAGGAAATAATCATGGCTTTATTTCGAATTTGATATCTTCATTACATTAACGCTTTGTCTTGAAAGACCTGGGTCCGCTTTGTTACTTCCTCGGGCTTCAGGTGCCCGTACTTAAGTCTGGTTTGCTTCTCACTCAGACGAAATATATTCATGATCTGCTCCTCAAGTTGGGTTTGTCTAACGTGAAGCCAGATCCCTATCCATCTGTGACTGGTAAAGTTCTATCTCTTTCCGATTGTCAACCGTTATCCGATCCTTTTGTGTATCGAAGCACTGTGGGTGTATTACAATACCTCACTCATACTCGCCCTGATATTGCGTATATTGTGAATCACTTGAGTGAGTTTCTTCAGCACCCCACTGACGGTCATTGGCAAGCTGTGAAACGAGTTTTGTGTTATCTGTCTGGCACAAAGCATCTCGGCCTTCTTGTTCAGCCTGTGACTGACTGGACTCTCTCTGCCTTTTCTGATGCCGATTATGGTTCTAATATTGACGATTGAAAGTCTGTGGCTGCTTACTGTGTCTATTTTGGTGACACCCTTGTTTCGTGGTCTTTTAAAAAGAAAACTGCAGTTGCTCGGTCCAGCACTGAATCTGAGTACCGAGCTCTCGCCCATGCTGCCTCCGAGGTCATCTGGCTTTTTCAGCTGTTGATTGAGTTAAAGATTCAGTTGTCCTCCACGCCAATCCTGTGGTGTGATAATATCAGTGTTGGGTCTTTGGCTGAGAATCCTGTTTTCCATGCTCGCACCAAGCACATTGAGGTTGATGTTCATTTTGTCTGTGATCACGTCGTTCAGGGCACTCTATGGCAGTCCAGTAGATTCTGTCTCTTGATCAACCTGCTGATTGTTTGACCAAGTCTTTATCGCACAACCAATTCTCGTATCTTCGGTCCAAGCTCGGGGTCGTTGAACTTCTCGCTTGCTTGAGGGGGGATGTTAAGGAATAATATATATTGTTATTTTAATAATATATATTATTTTGGGTTGGTTATGTTTTCCCTTCCATAATGATTCAGGAGAATCTCCAAAACCACCATATCTTGTATTTCTGTATTATATTTATTATTATATTTTTTTATACTCCTTCTATATAAAGGATCCAATTTATGTATCATTTATTGTGAGAAAATATAGAGAAACCTTTTCCCTTATTCTAGGTCTTATGTGTTGTTTCTCAAAATGGATAGAACCCACACAAAAAAATATGAGTCGTCTAATACATGCAACAAGAGAGAGCTCAAAAGAAAGTACATGCCGATAAAACAACTAAATGAGAAAGCAAATGCGAGAGCTCAAAGAGTTGAACCAATTCTAGAATATAGCCCAACAAATAAATAGAGTTCCATTATTCAATAAGGGATTGAAACTCCGTTTTCAATATAAGTAGCATATAAAACACATTCTCCAAACATGACAGACGGACTTGAGACTGAAAATATAGGGCGTGTTTGGTACATAATTAGAATTAAGTTTATCGATATTAAGTGAACCTGAATATTAAGTTAAGTTGAAGGATTAAGTTAATCTGTGTTTGGTGAACATATTAAGTTAATTATTGTTTGGTGCAGGGATTAAGTTAAGTTGAGCATTAAGTTAAGCTGGATATTAAGTTAAGGCTTGTTTGGAACGAATATTAAATTAAGTTGAGTTTCTAAACTTACATTTGTAAAATTTAAATGTGAATAGGAACAATCTCGTTAGCCTTCGCTTGCGGTATTGGAGAGACAAGACACACAAAATCTCTACAAACAAATTTAATTTATTTTTCAATCTCCATATCCTTCTCTTACACCTCTTCATTTCTCTACTTTTTACAATGAAGTGAGCACCCTATTTAGACCCTATTACAAACTTGGTCACTAAGACTTTTTCATATTTGGTTTTATATTTACCAAAAGGCTTCCTTTAATTCCTAAATTTAAGTATCTATTAATTTCTTAATTAGTTCCCATCAATTCCTTAATTATAGCTCCAATTTATAATATTCTAAATACATTTAAATTTATTCAACGGTAACTTAATAGAAGAAGAAAAAAAAAAAAAAAAAAAAAAAAAAAAAAAAAAAAACTCATGTATAAGTTGCCTCATATATTTTCTTCCAACCTTGTGTTTGTTTCATCTGATATAATATTTTTTCCGGTTTCTTTAACTAAAGCTACAATCTCAAGTTGGTTGGTTTGGATGGTATTCTTACGAAGAAGAAGGTTATAAGATTTCTTGGTCTCATGTAGCAGCATCTTTTATAATATAATAATTGAACTCCACCTTAGTTTTCTTGATAAATTTGGGAAGAAATAATATTTCATTAGTCAAGTATGCAAAAGTAAGTCTCAAGCCATTCAAGACGTGGGCATGCATAGAATAACATATGGTGTGGAATTAGCCAACAGACTACAAGATCAGAAGGAAGTTAGAAATGGATCGAAAGAAGCTAGCACGGTTTGCCTATGCGGCATTCGAGTGTGCGAGCGAAGCGTGTAAGTCTCCTCACATAGGTTCCTGGTTTGTACTTAATCATATCATATCTTGATAAGTTCTTCTTATTGGTTTTGGACTGATCGCCGGAAGGTTGGAAGATTGCCCCATTCAATAACAAATCGCCCTCCGATCTCCATGACCATGTCTTCCAATCGCTCTCGGCTGCGTAGTCTCTCTTTGTTACCTGCATGCATTTTCAGGTTCCAATTACCATGAGTACTAGACTAGACTCGAAAGCTTAAGCTGATAAAGTTTTGACCTTTTTGGCATACGGATTCGGAGGAGCAATGAAACGATTGCCTTGGCTAACAATGGTCGGGTGCTGGCTGCCACCGATGGCGTACATAAGCCAATGGGTGTAGTCATTGTTAACAACATGGAAGTAACCCCATCTGCACCTTGGCATCCTCTGCACTAATCCTCTCCCAAAGTTATTGAATGCCAATGTTATTTGCATTATCGTGTCCCCGGAGTAGCTATCACTCGCTCCGAACAACATTGCCTACGCATGTTTTCAACAATTAGATCCGTACGTCTAGATATCGATGTCATTTCTATTGTTGAGGGTACAAACAAAATAGTCGTGCTTTTTTTTTGGACGATATCATCTTAATGTAGAGATTTGTACGTCTAGATATCGATGTCATTTCTAACCCTCTTAACTTTTTGTGCGATAATTAAATGGGCGGTACATACCTCATTATGGTGAGTAAAATGACTATTGGAGATGGTGATTGCAGTAGAGCTCATAATGGCATCGATGAGGCCATCTTGACAATTGGACATGGAAACATGGTCAATCCAAACATGGGTAGAGCCAAATATGGAGATGCCATCGCCGTCGCTTTGGGTTCGAAACCCGAAATGATCGACAGAATCTCTAATCAATCCACCAGATTTGGAGATAATGTCGTGGATATGAAGGTTATGGATGATGACATTATGGACAAACTGAATGGTGAGACCAGCACCGTAGGCAATGTGGACATTGAAGCCGCGAGCGTCGATTGTCTTATCGCTCGAGATCATGAGCTCTTGGGTGAGCCTGATAACCATGCTGCGACCGAAGATGATCCAAAGTGGACCTTTTTGTATCACAGCGTGGCGTAGGGTTCCGGGCTTGGGGTTCACCAAGTCGTCGTCGGAGCCGTCCGTCACAACGTAGAATGGTCCTCTCTTTCCACCGATGGTCATGTGGCCAAAGCCCAAGGCACAATCCGCTAGCTTCTTTCGATTTTTGGCCCATTTTCGATCACATCTCCAGCATCTGTCGATCGGGTTTGTCGCCAAGCATGGACCCTTGTATTTCCTCATGAGGCTTCTTCTTGTACTATTGCTGCCTAACAACTCCCTACGTAAAAAAGGTAGATTTAGTATGGAATATATCTTCTAAGAAAAGTCTAAATCCAGTCGAAACTCACCGGCCCACGGCGGCGTTGAAACTGTCGGTAATAGCTTCGGGGTCGGGATTGTAGGCCTCCTGAGCAACCTTCAGAGCTATTAGCGAACGATTCTGCCAGTATTGATCATGCTCATTGATATCCGCATTTGCCGCCACAAATAGCCAGAGGGAACTTATAAACAAGGCTGTAAGAACAGCCATTGTTTTGTTTTCTCCGACTATTTTAAACGGCAAAGCGGAGATCAATGAGCTAGCTCTAACTCAAAGCTAAGACAAGAGCAGATCTCGATCGGCGCCTAATTGTTCCGTAAGGCGAAACGCAACGGGCTCCGCCTTAAGGCCCTTGAGGCTGCTCAAGTGGCTCCACAATTCGTGAGTTTAAATCCTCATGGTTGGTTCTTAAGTAAGTTCTGAAAATAGGAAATGCTAAAAAGAGCATCCGCACCACGTCCTTCAACTTCAAGGCAAACGGTTATAATTCCTTCTAATAAACCCCTTTATTTCGCTTACTAACAATATGTTTCATGCTATAGTATTCTTTGAATGATCTCATGACTTCTAGTACATGGCATAATAGATTCATTTTTGTATTATAAATTAGTTCAACAACCGTGTCATAGGTTTGATCCCTTAAATCTATACTTTTAATCTCCTATCTCAACTTGTACTAAAAGTACATTAAATCAACCACCAATTATAAGGTGGTGTATTCCAATCCCCTCACTCCAATTATTGTAATTAAAAAAATAAATAAATAAAAAAAAATTGTACTTGTTAGGCGAAGAAATAATTGCAAATTTTTAAAAATATAATTGCAAATTTAATTTTTCATTTTTTATTTTCGAAAATTGTTTTTTACAAAATCTCATTATGCCGTCGACATCATTAATTGATTTTGATTTAAATTATCAATAAATATTAAATCTCATTTACAATTGATGCAATCTCATAACTTCCTTTTTTGTACATTTCATAATCATAGTAATTAATGTCTTTGATTTCAAATTTCATTTCTCAATTTTTTAAAATTATTAATACGTTTTACTTGCTTCCTCACCCCATTTTCGACCTATCTTCTTCATTTTCTTGTCATTGTTCTTCATTTGTTCGCCTTCTTGATTGCCTCTCGGTATTTTGCTTGTTACATGATGTCCACCATACTGTATTGTCTCCTAGCATAGATTGGTTACACTCATTTTCAGATATGTCACAGTCGTTAGAGTATGGTATGTACTTTTCCGTATCTGCTTTCATTTCTTTTTATTCTCAATTTTTACTGTTCTATTTTGTATTATTATAGTTCCAATCTGTATCATGATGTATTATACCGTACAAACATTAATATTCTCCGTATTGCACATGGTGGTCAGTGGGATGAGAATGAGATGTACCATAACTATGAAATAGCTGAAGTATATCTGGACCAACGCACTCCCTATATCAATTTAATGATTTTTATTATGACGAAATTGTGCATTCAAGATTCTATGTTCACATTTTACATTTTACATCTTGCATCACTTATACAGTACACCCAATAATTTCTAATCATATCTAGTACATCTTTCGAATGCTCATTGCATACATTACATTTTCATTCCACAATACTGTATTGTTTACACATTTATATCATATGAATTATAATATATTACAGTAGTGTGTGGACGTGTTAATGATATTGTACAACTTCTCTAGCTTCTTCAAGCATTCCAATCCGTATTGTACATAGTGGTCAGTGAGTTGAAGACATCATTAGACAAGAGATATTTCATGGAGATTTGGTATTTACTCTCTTTACTATACGGTATTGTCTTAATTTTAATGTATCATTTCTAATTACTTATATATTTGTAACTTATGGCAGGTACATCATGTTAACGTTTAAGACAGAAGCTGTAACTGTAGAGAATACGACTTAATAGAAATACCGTGTGATCATGCTTGTGTCGTCTCACTACACAAATAATTTCATTCTACATATGTTGTTTATGGTTTTTTGTTATGTACTTGTTTTGTACGGCATCCATATCATGCTTGTATATAATTTTTATTTCAAAATACTGTTTAATTTGTTGATATGGTGACTTAAATTGTGCAATACATAACAATATTTATGATGATTAGTAATAAAACTGTTATGGATTCGAATATACAAACAGTTTGATTTTATGTAAAATTAGGAGAGTATAGAACGTATTGTGTAGTTTGTACATACAGTAAACACATAGCAGTAAAAATATAACAATAAAACTATAGTGCATGAGTCACAAACAAGATATAATTACAAGGTGCAAACAAACACTAATTGAAAATTCAGAGGAACAAACACTATCTGACAACCACTATACAGTATATGCATTTACCAACTCATTTAGTTTAACACAAAAACTACAAACCCTCTAACTTATTGACGATTATTACAAAATCTCAAGACTATAACACTCATATCTCAAGAATTCCCTCACTCTCCTCTATTGTACAACAAATGTTGTATTTAAAAAACCCTAAAAAGTAAACCTAATTATAAATCTACCGTATGATGACCTTCAATTCGTCTTTCATCGTGTTTCTGATTCCGATCGTTAATTGCAAGAACGTTGAAATGTCGTTGAGATTGTGCAACTAGAGATTTTTTTTCTCGAGAATCAAGAAGAAGTCCAAATGAGAGAAAAATCATAAGAAAATAAATGATTGACAATTTTTTTCTTAAAATATTGTCTTTAATGTTTGTAATAAATGCACATTAATTTAAGGATTTATGGGTATGAAATGTGGTATAGTTAATTCCTCCAAAAATTCGTGGGTGATTGATTGGAATGAGAGACAATTTCCCTTTTTTGATTTTTCCTACGAAATTAAAAATCAACTATTTGAGAATATTTTTGTAATTGATTATTCGTATGATTTATAACGTAATAAAAGAAAATCTAGATTTGCTAATATTTTTTTAATCATATATATTTGCAAATACTTTTCATATATAGTCTATATACAAAAAGCTCATAAATAAATTACCATATGTTGACTTTGTCACCATATTTGAATTATTTTTTTTCATGTCAAACTTTGAGTTTTGAATGAGGACATGGACTAGCATTTAGTGCACAGGCGTTTAATATAACTATCGAACTTGTCAACGTCTCATACTCAAAATTGACGATACATGTAATAATTTGTAATTTATTTATTTTATTCAGCCTACCAAAATAATGTTCTTTTTTTTCTGAAAATACCCAAAATAATTTTCAAACCCCACAAAAATTATTTTGGTTGATAAAATTGACATGTGTGCCCAAGTACATTGGTGATCGATGACCTAGCAGGTCAGCATCTTCAATTATCCAAAAAATATTAACATGAGCATGTCTCATCAATTTTACTTTTCAAACATGACTTTTATATTATAATTCAAATCAACTATTGCTTCTTTTCTTCAAAAAAAAAAAAATATTAAACAACTATTGCTTTATCATTATCATTTTCTAAAACCGATTTTTATCTTAATAAAATCGACACATAATGTTAATAATTTTATTTTTTTGATATCGATGATTATTCATACTAGCTTTTAGGCACCTCGACTATTATCACGAAACATATATTGTCCGATCTTATAATATAAGAAATTAATTTTTAAGTAAGTGGTCACCATAGAATGAACTTATTATCAAACTTCAAAACTTGAGCTATTTCTATGATGGATTGAACACATAACGGTAATAATAAAATTCTATATTGTAAACATTGAGAAAAATTATGTACTAAAGAAACATCCGAGTCCAGTCAAATTTTGCAAGATTGTTTTTTGGTTTTGATTCTTTTGAAAGTTTTTTTTTCTTTTTTGTAAAATTTTGGAACTAAGCATTTTTAATATTAAGGGTAAAATCATGTACTCAATTGGTATGATATATAATTTTATGTTTAGACATTGAATTTAAATCTGCCACCTTCCAATATACTTAAACAACACTACAACAGTAAAGGTATGTTTGACTTTGAGGAGATGGGTTGAGTTGAGTTGAGTTGAGCCGAAAAGAGAAAAGAAAAGAAGATAAGTGAAATAAGTTTATGTGTTGGGGGGAATGAAAGAAAAGATAAAGTTATGTTTGATGTGATGGAAAGAGAATAATTGATGTTTTTATTTAAATAAAAAAATGGATATTTGATGGTTTTTTAATAATAAAGTTATGTTTGATGAGATGGGGAGAGAATTATTGAATTTTTTATTTAAATAAAAAAAATAGATATAGAGTAGTTTTTTAATATTTTAATATTTAAATAAAAATGTGGGGTCCATACATAAAATTTAATAAAAATTTAGTGAACTTATGAAAATCGTTGAGACAAATATGAAATAAAAGCTCAGCCAAACCAACTCCACCGTTTCTACTCCACCGTTTCTGCACTCCATAAACATGCCCTAAAGAACCAGCAAGACGAAAAAGGGAATAATATTCGGTGTTTTATTAGTGTAGCCATGAGGCAGAGAATTTGTTATACAAACAATCAATAAAAGAATGACACGTATATGCAAAAAGGACAAAATAGAAGGAGAAACGATACAAAGTAAAACGACACCGTAAAGGGGAAAACGTTATTGAAGACCAACGACGTCGTTTCCAGAGAGTATTCTCACAAATATACTTAAATTTAAAATTTTAAAAAAAATAAATAAATATCACAAAATTTATGTTAATGAGCTCCGATAAATTTTATTATATCATTATTTGAGCACTAAATTTATATACTTTTTCGACAAATGAGAGTATAATTTTAAGGAGAATTTGCATGTATATTATAATAAGGCAAAAAAATTACATAAATAGCAACTTTTTAAAAATATTTGCAAATATAGCAAAATCAGATTTATAGACTCCATCAATATTGTCTGATAGACTCCATTAATAGTGTTTGATAAACTTTATCAATAGCGTTTGATAGACTCCATCAATAGTGTCTGATAGACTCCATCAATAGACTCCACCAATAATGTCTCATAAACTTTATCAATAGCGTCTGATAGACTCCATCAATAGTGTTTGATAGATTCTATCAAAAAAAGTTGCTATATTTACAATATTTTTAAAAAGTTGCTATAATTCTAATATAGAGTATAAAATTTGCTATACGGTGTAAATTTCTTAATTTTATTGATATCTTGTATAAATTAGTAATGATAAAAAATACATTTTAAAATTTTCCCTCAAATGAAGTTAAATAAAAAAAATCTTACCTACTTAATTTTTATTAACATTGTAAATTTCAATAATTGAGTTGAAGCACTGTCATTGCTCTATTTTCAGTATTTTCCTAGTTAAATTTTACGTTATTATTCTTACTGAGTTTGTTGACAATTCTGAGAAGATATTAATTTTACAATTTATTCAAGAACAAAATATTTTATGGAATGGAATTAAAATTTTATTGAATTTAATATATAGATTAAAGTTAGTTTTCTTTTTCTGTAAAAAGAAATATTATTGTTTAATCTAGTTGGTGTGAATTGCATCGGTAAAAGTATATCTTAAAAAAGTAATCCACAATATTTTGTATGTAATAGTTTGGATGAAATCAGGATACAATTGGTTAGAAATTTTAGGCCCCGTTTGATAACTATTGCCATTTGGTTTCTTGTTTTTGGTTTTTCAAATTTAAGCTTATTGTCTTTCAAATTTACTACAATATGCTTCATCTTTCCTACCATTTATCCATCTTTCTTTAAGAAAATAGGAGAATATTGATCAACTTTTAAAAACAAAAATAAATTTTAGGAAGTTACTTTTATTTGTTTTTAAAAGTTGGTTAGTCTTTCCTATTTTCTTAAGGAAAGATGTATACATGATATAAATGATGAAAGAAATTGTAGGAAATTTGAGAGAAAATAGGTTTAAATTTGAAAAACTAAAAACAAGAAACCAAATAGTTATCAAACGGGGCCTTAATGTTACGTGTTGGTTTGAAATTGATTTTAGTTTTTTTTTTTTTTATATAATTTTGAAAGGGTGATTTTGAAGGGAAAAAAAGCCAAATGCACTTTTGTTTTTACGAAAGCGGAATATATTTGACCAACTTTAGAAACCAAACCCACCATCATTGAACAAACTTTTCATCTCATTGACAATGTTACAATATATTTAGTCCATCAAAAAAAATGTTTAAAAAAAAACGAAAAAAGTATAACGACACGTCGATTTTGCTTTTCCTTAACTTAATCCATTCCAATTACAATTTTCGATAGAAAATAAAAAGAAAAAACAAAGGAAACGTGTGGCAATGTTTCATTTGTTGTGTAGCGCAGCAACACGTGTCATTCAGTGATAAAGTGAGTTGCGAGTGATTGGATTTTGGATTTTGGATTTTGGAGTTAATTAGATGAGAGGAAATGAAATGGAATGGAAGAGAAAGAAAAAGAGAAAGAGGAAGTGAGGTAAATTGAAATGGTGAAATATTTGTTTTAAAATTTGTATTTTGGAGAGGGAGATGAAAAACATTTAAAGGATTTATGTTTTTGGAATGTTGGAAAAGCTTTTTGGAGATCGGTGTTAAAAGATTTTTTTTTTTTTTGTTTTTTGTTTTTTTGTTTTTTTTAATGAGGCTTGATTTGAAATTTGATACGATTAATAGGTTCTTGCAATATATTTCATGAATTGTTTTAAGATCCCCAAATCGTTAATCAAGGATTGTCATCGAATTATTTCTCAATTTTGGTGGGGTGATGATGATGTACAAGAAAGAATTCACTGGGTGACGTGGAAGAAGGCGGGTGTTTCAAAAAGGAGTGGAGGACTTGGCTTTAGAGATCTTAAACTTTTTAATCAAACGTTTTTTGGCAAAACAAGGATGGCGTTTAATTATGGATCCCGAGTCTCTTCTTGCAAGGGTGCTTCAAGGTAAATATTACCATTCTTCCAATTTTCGTGATGCTAGAATTGTTCAAAATGCTTCGTATACTTGGAAGAGTATAATGTGGGGTCGGGAGCTATTGTCGAAAGGAATTAGATGGCGAATTGGTAATGGCGACAACGTTAAAATTCTCTCCGACAATTTGGCTTTGTAGTGTTCCATCTATGAGGCCGATCATTACAACAGACATTGATCCAAATTTAAGGGTTAATTCATTAATATTGCCAAATGGGAATTGGGATATTGAAAAAATTAATACAATGTTTGGAGAAGATGATGCGATTAAAATCAAGCAACTACCACGACCGAAACAAAGTGGGAGTGATGTGCTACTTTGGCATTACGAGAAAAATGAGGTTTTCACAGTTAAATCAACGTATTGGCTTGCAAATTTTCTTCGTAGTGGCCCTTCAAGCTCTAATGGTGGATTGACTAAATGGTGGTGGAATGCGGTGTGACATTGTAATTTACCAAGTAAGGCAAAAAATTTGATTTGGTGCATTTTTAATAATTTTATTCCTACTAGAGCAAATCTTAGTAAATGTGAAATGGTGAATGATGTGTTGTGTCCTCGTTGTAAATAATTTTGGAGACCACTTTACATGCAATTTGGCAATGTAAAAAAGTAAAATCTATTTGGAAGAAAGCCCGTTTCTGAACTATGATATTCCTACTAATCTAACTGGGGCTCATGATTTGATGAGTTGGTTGTTTGAAAAGTTATCAATTATTAATGTGGGGTTTTACCTTCTACTTTACCAAATTGATCAACCAATTGCAAGCAGCAAGCTGGAGCTGATTTGACGCCAATAATGGGCATTTTAATTGCCCATAGTATTTTACTCTTTTGCCCTCATTTTAAACTCGATATATAAGGGCTGTTTTGTAATTGCAAGAGGTGATTTTAAAATCAATAAGAATTCATCTCCTTCCCTCTCGATTCTTCTTCCTTCTTTGTAAAGACCCGACCCAAAAGTGGTCCTAAACCTAGGTCTTTATCCAGCATGCATGACTTTAAAGCGTAATTAATGCGGAATTAAAAACAAATAAGGATAACATTGAAAACCCTTAGTATTTAAAAACGTGTAGCAAAACCGTTACAAAACATCTTTCAATTAAGCCCCGGCCGGAGCATACATTTTAATACAATAAAATATAAGCTAAACATTTAATGCTCCTAAGGCACTATGCCCAACTAAATGCTGAATAGATAAACGGAATATAAACGACACACGAGAGTGTCTACAGCGGCCCCCATGATCAATCAACCTCCTTAGCCATCTCGGTAGCAGTCCCAAGTT
>JBBMEF010000014.1:3686183-3709225 GCA_037832685.1 Sicyos baderoa | reverse complement strand
GTGTTTGATAGAATCTATCAAAAAAAAGTTGCTATATTTGTAATATTTTTAAAAAGTTGCTATAATTCTAATGCAGACTAAGAAATTTGTCATACAACGCAAATTCCCTTAAAAATATAGGAATGCACCTAAATTACTCTTGGTGGAAAAACTTACATGTAGAGAAATACAATTTAGGTATGTCATATCATTTGATGCCTTAACGATTTTTTTTTTATAAATAAGGGAAAAATAAAATAATAAAAAATAAATAAAAAAAGCTAGTTTTGAGCAACGAATATCCGAGGCCAATGTCCTGATTCTCGAAGCCGCTAATCAAAGGCCAGAAAGCCGCGTCAGTAGAGAATAGAAGATCCAACGGTTCAAGTAATTTTTATTTTTTTTATTTTTTTCTTTTTTCGGCGTTCGTTTTTTATTGTAATATTTCATCATAATTTTAGGTCCAGCCTTCACCACGATTTTCTCATTTCTCTTCGCCAAAACATTCTTCTCCAGAAACAAAAAAAAAAAAAAAAAACCATGGCGAAAGGTCCAGGTCTCTACTCCGACATCGGCAAGAAAGCCAGAGGTTTCTTTGATTTTTTTTTTCTATTTCTCATTGTATTTCTTGATCTATAGTTCGTTGATATACTCTTTTTTTTTTTTTTTTTTTTCACAGATCTTCTCCACAAGGATTATCAGAGCGACCACAAATTCACCGTCACTACTTACGCTTCCAATGGAATTGTGAGTATCGAATTTTGTTTTTGTGTTCTTACATTTTCTTACGTTAACAATCGAGTTTGGATTTCTTTATTGCAATATCTGTAATTTGATTTTTTGTGTAGCAATGGAGAACTGATCGACTGATATGACATCTTTTATGTGATTAGTATTTGATTTTTGGTAGGTAGGTTGAAAGGGCCGATTCTTTGCTTTCAGGATTTTAGAACTCATTTGTGTTTGAATGGTTATTTCTAGGCCAGATTGTTATCTTTCTTTTTTTTCTTTTTTTTCTTTTTTTTTTATCAAAACAAGCTGGTTCTTGGAATCCATGTTAAGTGCGTTGCGTTCTTTTTGTTAGAGGTTGGTTAAAGAAAGAATTGAAAATATTAATTTTTGATGTTTTATAATAGCATGGTGGTCACCTACCTAGGAATTAATTTTTTACGGGTTTCTTTGGAATCCAAATGTTGTAGGGTCAAGCGGTATGTCCGATGACATTAGTCGAGGTGCTCGCAAGCTGACCCGGACAGTCACAGATATCAAAAAAAAAAGTTACATAATAGCATGGACCTTATAGATTTTAATATAAATGTTGAATTGTCCATGATGCTGGATTGCCTTAAATAAGGGAAACTTTTTCTCAAATAGTGTAGCCGAATAACCACTATGGATAGTCTAGTGGTTAAAAGGACCTTAAAAAATCAAACTATTATAGTTTCAATCCATAGTGATCACCACATAAATTAATTTTTTATGAGTTTTATTGGTATCCAAATATTGTAAGGTTAGACAATATGTCATGTGTGAATAGTCGAGGTGTCTGTAAGCTGGCGATATACATAAAAAAAAAAAAAAGGTTTAGCCGAAGGCAATGTTTTGACTAGCACACTTAAGGAAAAGCCCCTTGAGGTAACCAGATTTTTTTTTTACTCCCATTTGTCTAAACATCTCATACCATAAATCTATTTTGGTTTTCCTATGTAAAATAGGCCTATATGGCATTGGTAACTGCCACAATCAATTTTAGGATATAATGAACCAGCTTTTGTGCATATATTTAGAGACTAACATTTGGTTTTCTAACCGTGAAATGATGCAGTCCATGCCACAACTTTCCTCTTTGTAATTTTCTTCTGTTATTATTTAACTCTCCATTTTTTCTCTTATTAGGCTATCAGCTCAACTGGAGTTAAGAAAGGTGAGCTATTTTTGGCAGATGTAAGCACTCAGCTAAAGAACAAGAACATCACAACTGATATCAAAGTGGACACCAACTCCAATGTAAAGTTCTAAATGGGTAAATGTTTAGTAAGGTTCTTAGACATGTTGAAAATATTGTTTCTTTTGACTAGTTTGTATAGAGTGTTTGGGGGCAAGGGGATCAAACCAAGTAGATGAGGAATAATTTCATTACCCAGATTTCACGTTTGAGCCGTTGACAATCGTTCGTTCCATAATCTCTATTCACCTCCCCATAATCATTATGCTTTCTCCCATAACTACTTTTCATTCCTTCCCTAACCACTTTTCATTCCTCCCATAATCACTTTTCATTCTTCCATAACCACTTTTCATTCACTAATATCCAAAAAAAAAAATCTTATCCTATAGGCTACCAATATTCATTCTTCATATATGCAATATTTTGTTCTCCACAATCATTCTCTGCACCTCAAACACAAGTAACGTTTCTCCCATAATTATTCCCTAACCTCGAACATGAGTAACGGTTCTTCCCATAATCATTTCTTTCAGTCCAAATATCGATAATCATTTCCCGTTGATTATTCTCCTTTGTATTTTCATTTCCTCATATTCATTCTATTCCCCTTGTCCCAAGCGCCCCAGCGAACTACTCAAAAGTGTTTGGTACGTAAATAGGTTCCCTTGGATTGTGTTAGAAAAACTAGCTTGTGCAGCTGCTCATGTGAAGCCTTAAAGCTAAAAGGTTAAATTTTCTCGAGCTGTAGGTTCACACCACTGTTACTATTGATGAATCTGCTCCAGGATTGAAGACAATTTTTAGCTTTCGAGTTCCTGACCAGAACTCTGGAAAGGTAAATCCATTTTTTAAAGTTATATGTAATGTTGCTAAGACAACAAATTGATGAGCGCCTGTAGTCTGCTACTTTAATTAGTTAATATTTTCAACTATTTTGAACATTTAATAATTTGTTAATGTATGTAACTTTCGTTTTTAAATGTGCATACTGCGTACATCTATATCAGAATGTAACATTAATTATTAAACAATTTACAGCGGGGCACAGATTGATATTCTTGTATCTGATTTATGATCACTTGTTCAGGTTGAACTCCAATATCAACATGAATATGCTGGAATAAGCACTGGGATTGGTCTGAATGCCAGCCCCATTGTTAACTTCTCTGGGGTTATTGGAAATCACAAACTCTCTCTTGGGACAGATTTGTCGTTCGACACCGCCTCAGGAAACATTACTAAGTTGAATGCAGGCTTGAGTTACACTCACTCTGACCTTATCGCTGCTCTTGCCTTGTAAGAAAGCAAGCTTTTTATGTTGCTTCTTTTTCTATACCGTTGAATTCCCTCCCAATAGTTATTTTTAATGCACAATTTCGAAATTACATATTGTACTCAGATAAATCCATTCTTAGTGAGAGATTTGTCGAAAAAAGGGGAGATATAAACCCAAAAGTTACGAAAATTAAGAAGTTATATGTTCATTTTAGGTGACTAAAATTAATTTCCTATGGGTTTTCATTTTTTTATATCTATGAGCGTTTAGATCAACTTACATGCATTTCAACTATTCTCACGGAAAAAATCATAGTTATAAACCTAAATGTTACGAAAATTAAGAAGTTATAGGTTCAATTTAAGTGACTAGAATTAATTTCCTATGAGTTTCCATGATATCAAATGTTGAAGAGTCAAATGGTTTTTTCCGTGAGAATAGTTGAAGTGCGTGTAAGTTGATCTGGGCGCTCATAGAAATAAAAAAATGGAACTCTTTCATATCGGAGTTATTTCAGTTATTTTTGTTATAACCACATTACATAGCATATGTGCCAGGAAAAGAAACAAATAAAAAGAAACTTATCGAACTTATGTTCCTTTCTTATACCATAATTTTCATATTTTGTTTCTTATGATCTACAGGAACGACAAAGGTGATGCTCTCACTGCTTCCTACTACCACCTGGTTAGCCCATTGAGCAACACGGCCGTGGGTGCAGAGCTGTCACACAGCTTTTCGAGCAATGAGAACACTCTCACGTTAGGCACACAGCATGCTCTTGACCCCCTGACTTCAGTGAAGGCTCGGATGAACAACTACGGCAGGGCAAGTGCTCTAATCCAGCACGAATGGCGTCCAAAATCCTTGTTCACCATTTCAGGCGAAGTCGATACCCGGGCTATTGAAAAGAGTGCGAAGATCGGTCTGGCCTTGGCTCTTAAGCCTTAAGAATTCTGTTCCTCGGATTTATTGGAGGGTAATAAGCTTTTCATAACGTAGACAATTCATTTCATATTCATTTTTTGCTGCTCATATTGGAATATTGGTCCTTTTCTGCTATGCTTTCAACTGGTTGAATCTGTTTTGGAGGTTCTTGGGTTGTGAAAATAATTGACATGAACCAGTGTTAGTGTTTGGTGTTTTTTTTAATTCATTGAATATTTTTTTACTGAAGGAAAGTTTAACTGATATTACAAAGTCACCCAACTACCACAGAGATGAAAAAGTTTGGTTACTTTCAAACAAGTTGTGTTGGTGTTGTGTAGAATAAATTTCAGGTTTAGGAGTTGAGCTTTCACAATGATCTCATTAGTTTAATAGGTTGGGGATTCAGGCGATCTGTTTGGGAGTCGGTTTGGAGGGTTTTACTAGACCGGGTCATGGACCAAACCGGTTCTCCTGATCCAGTTTGGTTTGCTGTTCGAACCACCAAAATTTCTGAACTGGTCCGATCCTCAGACCGGACTACTGGTTCAGCTAATTGGATTGCAGCTGTGGTCCGGTTCAAGGCAGTTTCAGACGGGTGGTCACCTTTTATAAGAAGTCACCAAGTTTGATAAGGCCATGTTTCGGACCAGCCTTTTTTGCTGGGTCTCACGTCACCTTTCAAGTTGTGGTATGGGTCCAATGTTTTTTTTTAGGGGTTTGTCCCTGTGTATTAAAATACAGATAAAATTGCATCAAATCTTAAAACAATATCTTAATAACAAACTTAAATCAGATAAGCTACAATTACATTTTCGCTGAACTAAGCCACACGAATAACTTATACCAAAATAATTAAATTCTTCATCAAATGCTTGCCCTTCCCTATATTTTTCGATTCAAATTATAGAGAGTTTTTATCAAACAAGACTAAGGCCAAAAAATAAAGGGTAAACAATGAGCTAATATCAAAAGTAGGAAAGAAAAAGATATGGAGTCAAAAAATCCAGACCAATTTTATGTATGTTTGTATTGAAGGAAAATTGAAGAGATGTCAAAAAAATATGTTTGGTTTAAGGTTAAAATACTTGTATATAATTTTTAATATGGATTTTAATGAGAGTAATATTCCATGTTAGGTTGGAAAGCAGTTACTTTGTTTACTTACTGTTAAATAATTGTTTTTTGTTATAATCTCTCTGTAAATAAAACCTTTGTAAATAATACTGCCAACATTCCTATATATATGTAGGAAATGGTCGAATAATAAAAGGGTGAGAATAAATTCATTCTTTATAGATTTGAAATTCAGATTTAGCACTTAACGACTTCGATTAAAGTTGGTCTCTAAAGACCAACACTAGTTCTTACTACCTGTTTTGTCAAAATAAGAGTATTGGTATAGCTAGTAACTGTCGGTTTATTTAGGACTTTTTTAACAAAAAATTACACATTTTTATGATTTTTCTCACGTAGATTTGTTTATTATTCATTTATGTAGCTTTCATGAACTTCAGCGTTTTATCTTATTTATTTGTATATTTATTTATTGAGTTGAAGAAGAGTTGGCCTCTTTTTTAGGAGGTGTTTAATGGAAATGAAAATAATTATGAGGAAAAGAGAATTAGAGTCAAAACCTGAAAAAAACGAGGGTAGAAAATGATCATTCGTGTTTGAATTAAAAAATTATAATTATGAAAATAATGATTATTTGTATTTGGGGTAAATAAAACGATTATGAGGAAAATAAAACAATGAATATGATGAGATTGAAAAATAATCAATCTTAATACTCAAATATAAAAAATAATTTTCATTCTCATTCTCATTCTATCGTTCGATCTCTGTGGCCAAACACACCACCTCGGAGGAAGAAAAAGAAAAAGTTTGACAAATCAATAAAAGCTGCCTGATAACTCTCAAGAAGTGAGAGTTAAAGTAGGAAAATAAGATATATTTGTATATGAATTTGCTAATATTTAAGGGAATTGATAATACTTTCGTTTCGTTATGATATACTTTCGCCTAAGCGAAGTATCCTACGGTTTTCTTAGTAGGATACATTTTAGGAGGTTGACTTTACCAAAAGTGATTGATTGTGTGCATTTCTATTATGTTGAAGGATTTAATGTTTTTGCTAAGTGTCTACGGCGAACAAAAACGAAGTAAAGTGAAGTTCTACTATGTAGGGAAGTTCGTCAAAGCGAACTTAGGGAGACTAAGACGAAGTGCTCGTCTAGCCAGTCACGACGAAGTAACGCTTCGTCGTAGACGAAACACTTCGTATCATCATTTCAACAAAGCCAACTTAATTAGAAGAAGACGCACTTGGTCACCGTGAAGCTAATGAGTTAGTGCGCGACGAAGTAACATGCCGTAAATAGTTTCGTCAACGACGAAGCTATAACGAAACCACCTCTGCCGAAGGACGCGTGTCAAGGATCCGAGATATGTTGAGTCAATCTTAGCCGTCGCACGTGAGATCGTGGTGGAGAAATTGGCGCGCTCATGAAGCTTGCTATAAAAGAAGTCATTTCCCTTCATTTGAAGGTGGTTGAATCCGAGAGATGTCATGGCCGAGTCCGAGAGGAATGTCCGAGGCGCATCCGAGGATCTTCCGCCATAGCCTAAGTTTTATCGTTTTTCTATGTTTTCGCCATTGTCTTAGCCATTTGACATTTACAATTATTTCGTAGTTTAGTTTATTGCTTTATTTACTTTCGTTGTATTGAACATTTTATTCGCTTTTAACGAAGTTATTTCTATGCTTTTATATTGTCTTTGTCATAACATTTCGTCTTTACTTTCTTGCATGAGTAGCTAGTAAGTTCGTTGGAATGAAGTAGATAAGTAGGGAAGTTTCGCCTACGACAAACTTCTAGCTAAGTTGAATGTCAACAACAATTCCTTTTGAGAACTAATTCTTACTTGACTTCGAGAGAAGCAAGTAACGAAACCTAGATCGTAGGTTATAACGAACCCTCAGTAATAAGGTTCGCCTACGAGCACATCTTGCGAAGTTAGAGTCGAGTTCGAGAGAACCGGCTAAATACTCGAGAGAGTATCGTTGAGAACTCGAGAGAGTTCTCGGATTTGATGTGTAGTTCGCCCGGTGTTGTGCTTGATTAGCGAGTTTGAGTTCGAGAGAACCAAACAAAGAGCTTGAGAAAGCCAACATCTAGAGCTCGAGAGAGCCAAAGAGAAGCACAGTATGTTGTAGTAATTTCGCTGATAACGAAGGTTGGAGTTCGAGAGAACCAAACCAAGAGTTCGAGAGAACCGTCCCTTAGAGCTCGAGAGAGCCAACAGAGTAGCGAACGACATTCGTCCTTAGTCTAAGAGGTTTCGTCTATGACGAAACCACCCGACGAAACCTATTCCCTTCCAATGTTCGTTTTTACTTCATTTAACTTAGTTTAATCCCATTTCTACCTCTAAAACACCCATTACCTAACTCTCATAATTTCGCTTAAGCATAAGTTTTACTTTTCCCTATGGAGATGACCTTTACTTACATTAAAGCTTGCTACAACAAGGACTGTGACACTTGCACATTTCCTAGGATTTCACACACTTCGTTATTTTAGAGAAGAGTTTCGTCTCCGACGAAACCAGCATTGACACGTAATCATTCTCGCCATTTATTTATTTAATAGTTGTGAAATTTCCGTACACTGCCCACCCTCTTTTTAGATGGGTTTGTGTCTTACTCAATCCCTCCACTTTGGTTATAGAGTTTACTTTCCCATAATGTGACTCAATTTCCATCATTAACCTTTTTTTCTCTCTCAAATACTATGTAATATACTATGATTACATATATAGTTTATTATGTTATAAGAAAAGTCAAAATTTACCCATCATCATTCGCCCAATTTTGATGTACGTTTCTCAAATTGAACTCTTCATCTAAATATTGGTTGCAACTTTTGACTTCGTTTTTTTTTTTTTTGCAAAGTAACTCATAAATTTCAACAAAAATCAAGTATGGCACAAAATCAAGCTTACATCACCAATCGAGTGCATCAAAACTTACAAACATATATATGTATGGAAATGCACATTGAAATTTTTTCATTGAAATTTTCTTAATGAAAGATATCAAAAGTAAAAATGATGATGTTTTTTTTTTTTCAAGTTTAAGGCACATATCAAAACTTTAGGTAAACTGTGATGAAATTGAGATCATTCCAAGTTTAAACTTAAATAGGGTCACTAGTAGAAATTCGGACAACAGTGACAGCCTAGGAATTTTTTTTAAAAAAACACGGAGGCATTTATGACTGGCACGAAGAAAGGTGATCGACATATATTTTACCCGTCTCAAATTTATATTGGTGACACGCTCTATTATGACTGGCGGCCGGTCATTAACGCTCATCTATGACCGGCGGCCGGTCATAATAGAGCAACGATCATTAACGCTCATTTATGACCGGCCGCCGGTCATAATAGACGTCGATCACCGTTTTTCCTACATAACGTTTTCATTTTCCTTCCAACTCATTCTAAAATTTAAATTTTCGATTAGCGCCTTTATTTTTCATTTCCCCCACTTTTTTCGTCTCAAACTTAGACTAAAAGCTCTAGAACCTTTATCTTCTTCTTCTTCATCTTTACCCCATCTTTTTCTTCTCATTTTCACTTTCATCTTCATCTTCATCTTCTCTAACAATCAATTAATCTCCACAACGAAAACCTGCAAATTCCTCTCGATTTCATGAACCCATTTCCGAATCACTCGAAGCCATGGGAGTCGGCGGCCATTTCTGGGATTTATTGAAACCTCACGCCGAATGATTTGGAAAAGGGAACAAGAACATTCAGGTTACTCCCGACGGCCCTGTCCGCTCTAGTGTTCCTGCGCTCGATTTCATGAACTCATTTATGTACACTCTAGTGTTTCAGCGCTACCAAGACAAAGCGGAGGCATTTCTCTGTTCATGTCTGAGAAAAGGGAACAAGAACGTTCAAGTTACTCCCGGTGGCCTCATTTTTTGGCAGAGGTTGAACAACGTGCAGTTTGTCACCACCGCCTCTTTTGTCGCCACCGTCTACTCTGAGTTCCTTGACCTTCTCCCGGAGTTCCTTGAACTGCCCCGCCAGTCCTCTAGTTTACTCAGCTTCGAATTTGGCCCCGCACCACAGGGGCTGTTTTTTAAAAAAATGTAAAAATTGTCTTTGATGACGGGCGCGACTGGTGCCAGTCACCGATGATCTTTGGTGACTGGCGCTGAAGACATGAGTCATTGTTTAACATGGATGACGGTCAGCCTAGGTGCCGGTCAGCGTTCTCTTTCGATGACTTTAGATATGATGACGGTTCATCGCTGGTCATTGTTTTATAACGATGACCGTCGATGCCGGTCATCGTTTTGATGATTTCTACTAGTGAGTGTTTATTATGTGGTTTTCAACGAGCTATTACACATGAGTTATTATAATCACTCTTCAAAAAATTTCATCTAAACGAATTATTGTAATCATTCAAAACAATCACTCATTTTTAACCACGTATTTCTATCAATCAATCAATCCCTCATTTTTAAACCACTCAACATGCAATTCATCATTCAAAATCTTCATCCAAACGAGTTTTTGCATACAACTCTTATATCAAAATTCACATCCAAACGAGCTCCTTCATATGAAACTTCACTCGAACAAGTTATTGCTATACATTCCAATTTTTAATCACTCAAAATAACTCATCGTTCTAATCATTCCTACAAATCTTCATCCAAAGGTTGATATTTTTACATCTATTGTAGTTTGATTTCTAAATTTTAAATGATTTATTTTAGTCTCCACACTTTTTTAAAATAGTTGTTTTAGATCAATTAATGTATATTAAATTTATGTACGTTTATTTTAACAAATTAATATTTGGAAGTTAGAGAGAATTCAAATCCTGTGATTTCGTAGTGATGATATACGTCGATTACATTGGGCTAAGCCTTATACTTTGACAAATTAATTTATGTACATAATAATATATAAAATTCTACCGTAAGGATTGATCATTTTAAATGTCTAATTTTAATGCTTCTCGAAAGAAAAAAAAGCCTAATTTTAGTTTTCGTGCTTCAAAAATACTTAATAAAAAATGTAAATTTCTTGTTAACTTTTCATTAAAGAATACCCTATAAACATTTCCTCTAAAATTTTAGAAATATACGTTCACAATTTGTCATTTCTTCTATTAAAATTATAAATATGATTGAACACTTATTACATAGGCCAACTTAAAAAAAGTATTTTTTTTAGAATACATATACTAAAATTGAAACTTTCTACTAAAATAATATTCTATTTGCTTTTAATCATATGGTATTGATATATTTTTTTTTTTAGTTCTACAACAAACAATTGAAATATAGAGAATCAAATTCATAATTTTTAGTTATTGTGTTTAACTAATGTGGGTGAGCTATTACTATTTACTATTGTTGGCATAAAATATTGTTATATTAGTTTTTTTTAACATCAGTTCTATTAGTTAATAGCTGCCTAATTGATTAATATATGATATTTATTCCAAAGAAAACTGTCAACTTAATTCAAAATTATTATAAGAAAAAGAATTCTTTTTTTTTTTTTTTTTTTTTTGAGATTTATAAGAAAAAGAAATTGAAATTGTTATGAAGACATAATCTCAATTCCCAACGTCAAACACGCCCGAAGACTTCGACCAAATTCAAATATGAATGCATAAAAAACAATTAATATTATTAAAGAAAGATGAATTGAAAGATAAGTCAATGCGGCACGCGATTTATTTTTTTATTTTATTTTTTTTTTTTAAGTAGGGATTAGGGTATACACTTTTGGGATAGATTAGATTTGGAGAATTTCTTCGACAAACTTAATTTTGTATACGTCAATCTAATAATCATCTTATATCAATAAATAAATATATATTAATCATTCAATTTGATTTTTTCAAAAAAAAAAAAATCATTCAATTTGATATATTAGAGCAGTTCAATCTAATTCAACCTATATATATAGACTGAATTGAATTGAATATTTTTTTCTTTTTTTTAGATTAGAATAATCGGAATGAGAGGATTTGAACCTATAAATAATGGGTATTAGTGTCGTTGAACAACTATCTTATTGACTAATTGAATTGTATTATCAAGTTATCTATATTCTTTTGATTAAAATTAAGTCTATTCATAAATATAAAAAAATAAAATAAAATAAAATATTACATTTATGATTTTTTTAAACAAATTATTTTATTAAACATGCATATTATTCTTAGTTCTAGTTTACTAAGTTAAACTAACCAAAAAAAGAGAGACTCAAAATCTTACTTAACAAAAAAAAATATTTATAATCTAATCTATAATATTAATTCAACTCAACCTTTAGTTTGATGGTAAGAGATAATTAAATTGTAATTTATTTTTTTTAACAAATAATATTTAAGATTGATTATGTAATAAACAATATCGAATTACTAACTTATTTTACAATAGTTGTTGCTTTAATTATTTTAAAAAATATTTGTCTCATAAGAAGGTTATTTATTTGAATAATATTTAAGAAAATTATAAAAAATATTTAGAGAAGAAATTATAAATACCAATTTCGAAAATTGAACTCGCTAATATGACCTTAAACCAAACAATCAAATCATTCGGCCGCCATCGTATTGTCAAAATTTAGAGTTTTTTTTTTTTTGGAGACATTTGAGTGGAAATTTGTTGACAAATTGACATAAGAAGGAGACTCACTTAAGCCGCCATCATATTCATATTCATATTCTCCATTTTCTGAAATGGGAACTTTTCCTTGAACCCTTTTCCACCAAACTTTGGCTTCCAAGTTTGAAGAAACTCCAAACTTTTGCTTCCATTACAATTCCACAGTTCTTCGCAGAGTTTTCAGTTTCTTCTCTCCCAATCCAATGGGTAACTGCTTAAATTCTTCTGCTAAGGTTGAAAATGCCCACTCATCCCTACCCATTTCAGGTACACACTTGAATCTTATAATTTCAGATGGGGTTCTTTGTTTTCTCATAATTCTGTATATCATTCTGTTTGGGAACTAAATTATTTGGAATTTTCCTTTTTTAGATGTGGGTTTTACTGATATGACCTTTCTAAGCTTGATTCATCAATTGAATGTTATAATATGGCAAAGTTGTTCAAGTCCTGTGAAATCTAATTGTTTTTATCACCAACCCTTGTTTCAAGAGATGATAAACAACAGAATTCATGATTGCTCGATGATTATGGAGGCATAATTGTTAAGCTAACCGAATTGTTTTTTTTTTTTTTTGTTTGATTGAAGTCCCTTTCTTTAGTGGGATTGTTTGGGTATTTAGAGGAATTGGAATTAATATAGTGGTTTATGGGAAATTAGTTTAGTTTGGCTATTTAGTTATAAGCAGAGGAGATGGGTGAGTGAGGAAGATATCCAAATATTGAGGGAAGAATTTGTGGGCTCAAGAGATTATTCCCCATAGAATGGGAAGTTCTAAGTCCTATCAAAACTTGGTTTATCTTGTAGTTCTTTACTTTTTGATATCAATCTAGATCTTTGATCTTACCGTATTCATTTTCGTGTGCGCTTGATCCTTTTTATTGCCTAGTATACGAAAGCTTTGATATTTCATAAATAAAAAATTGTACTCAAGCTAAATATTTTAATTTTTTTTTGCTATTAGTAAGGAATATGTTGGAAATATTAGTAGGATATTAGTAAAGGCATAATGGTAAATAATTAGGGGTAAATATCTTAAAAATAAGGAGAATTAGGGATTATAAGGGCATAATTAATTGTACACATTATTTTCGGTGTCAACTTACCATGAAAGCATTGTAAGGGCATAATTAATGACATGAATCTCTTAGGCCTATAATTAAAAGTTTAGAGATTTATGAGTAAGTAAGTTCAGTTTTCTTGAGATAGTTTAGAAACTTTTTAAAATACAGGCAAGAGCCAAAATTTGTCTTATTTTTATGTTTTTTTATAAACTTGTAATTTAATCTTCTAAATTCATTAATATGTTAGTGCACTTTAGATTTTCAATAACCAAAGATTCCCTGTCTTGTTTTAACTTCATGGATTAGAAATCTCCCAAAGTTCATGCAACAAGCGTCATCCGTTAGTACCTTCCAATCTTCCTAACTCATTGGAGGAAAGGAATAGCAATGTATTGAGTCTTCCCACACCAAGAACAGAAGGTGAAATATTGTCATCTTCCAATTTGAAGCCTTTCTCTTTCAATGAGCTCAAGAATGCGACTAGAAATTTTCGATCTGACAGTCTGCTAGGTGAAGGGGGATTTGGTTATGTTTTCAAAGGATGGATTGATGAAAACACATGGGCTGCTGCAAGGCCTGGATCGGGAATTGTCGTTGCTGTCAAGAAGCTTAAGCTTGAAGCTTCCCAAGGCCACAAGGAGTGGTTGGTATGTAGCTTAGTTGATATTTTTTCTTCACTTTCTCATGTGTTTCTTTTTTGTGAAATGCTGGTGTCTGCAACTAACTAACTGCATATGAATTTCAGACAGAAGTTAATTATTTGGGCAAATTTCATCATCCAAATCTAGTTAAGTTGATTGGATATTGCCTGGAGGGCGAGAATCGGTTATTGGTTTATGAGTTTATGCCGAGAGGGAGCTTGGAAAATCATCTCTTCAGAAGTAAGCTTTCTATCCATTAGATGTACATAAGGGAAAAACAGCCGTTACCTTACTTCTGTCATATGGGTGCTTCATATAATTGATTCTGTTTGATTTAATACAATGCTATTGACTCAGTTTCTTTAATATTCTTCTATGAATATGTTTTCCTATCTCTCAAATGCTATAATTATCAGTTTATACACTCTATAGACAATCAACACTTTATGTATGTACCTTGTTATGAATTGGATTTTATTGATTATTCCCAAGTTTATTCTTTGCATTTTACTTTCTTGTAGGTTACTTCTAAAACTTAAGATTACTATGAATTATATTAAAAAGAACTTGGATTGTAATCGTCTTAGGAGAGATCCTAAGGATTATTGCTGAATCAACGTAGTACTTTTGTGGGAAGGAGTCGAGAAGGGGGAGGGTCACATCTGGTTAAGCGGGAGATGATGGTGTAGTACTATTGGGTTCGATTGTTTAGCGATTTGAAACCGGAGTTTACGTAACATGGGTAATATGGTTATGATGTTTCTTCACAGAGTCTTACATGTTGTGGTACAAAGTTGTTGTTAATTGACATGTCTCGCACCCTTTAGAGGGGGTGGCTTTTATTAGATGTTTTGTGGGGATGGGTTGTCTGTTGACTTCTCGGAGGATTATTTGGCGGGTGATAAACCAATCCTTTGTTTATTGTTCCCACGGTTATATCATAAATCAAGTAAGAAGCTGCATTATGTGGCTTTCATTTTACCTTCATCTAATCCTTCCTCGTTTTTAAGTGGCCAGCTTTAACCACTTAGGTTAGCCTGGTGGTCAAGAGGGCCGATATAAATAGTAAATAGTTGCCTACCTAAGATTTAATATCCTACAAGTTACCGTGACAACCAAATATAGTAGAATCCAACGATTCTCGCTTGAGAATAGTTGTGGTGCTACAAGCTAGCTCGAATACTCACGTATAAAAAAAGGGAAAAGGTAAGAGATAATGGCTATGGTGGTCACCTTTCTAAAATTTAACATCCCATGTGTTACCGTGTAAACCTATTGTAGTAGGGTAAAATCGTTGGTTTTTTAGATTAATTAAGATGTGCGCAAACTGGCCTTAACATTAAACACGCATGAATATTAAAAAAGTTTAGTTGCATTGAAAAATAAGTGAAGTATAGTTTTCCTTCTCGTTCAATACATGATGCATGCTGATCATTTAAGTATTGAGACTTAGTGCTTTTACATATTTCCAACAAAGTCGGAATTGCACTACTTCACACCGGACTCTCAACACAATCAAGTTGGCCTTTTCATCTTGAAGACTGATAACATGTTACTTTCTTTACAAGTTTATAGTGAGAAAAGTGTTTTTTGCATGTTTTTTTCTTCTTATACCTCTTTGTATTCAATGTTGATATTACTTTGTAAACACCCGAGAGCTGGGTGAATTTTTGGGAGCCCGGGTAATAATAAAACCTTTAATCCGTCTCCTAGGGGTGGCGCAGTGGTCGAAGGCTTGGACTTTGAAGGTGTGCTTCCCTCAAAGTTCCAGGTTCGAGACTCACCTATGACATTAATTTGTAGACACCTCCGGTGTCTCTATCCCTTTGATGTCTCCAAGTGCCTGACCTAGGGACGGGCGTGATTATCCCAGGATTAGTGGAGCGAAGCTCCAATTTTCCGGGTTTCTAAAAGAAAATAAAACCATTAATCCCCCTAAAGAGTTAGTTAACTCTAGTTAGTTAGTGGGTTAGGTTCTTAGTCCCTTATATATATAGATGTTTCCCTTAACTTGAATATATATATATTTTTTGATATCCATGACTGTCCGGGCTAGTTTTCGCGCACCTCGACTAATGGCACGGGACATACCGCCTGACCCTACAACATTTGTGTGTCAAGGAAACATATAGGAAATTAATTCCTAGGTAGGTGGTCACCATGGATTGAACCTTTCACCTTATGTACCCCAAGGTCCTTTTTGACCGGTTGAGCCACTTCATGATGGTTCCCTTAAGTTGAATATTCATTGACTAAGTCATTGAGGGGACATTGAGATAAAGTATCAGGGTTCTGTCACTAACATCTTGTGAAACTAGGCTTTCCACTTTATTTTGGCTTGGTGAAATTCAACAAACTTACCTGCTAAGCTCTGTTGTGCAGGAGGTTCCCAACCTCTCTCTTGGGCAGTGAGGATGAAAGTGGCCATAGCTGCTGCTAGAGGGCTTTCCTTTCTACACGAAGCTGAATCGCCCGTCATATATCGTGATTTCAAGGCATCCAACATCCTACTCGATGCCGTAAGCGAGCTATTCTTGTCGATAAAAACACCCACACCTGCTCTGCACAAGTTATATTCAATCTTGTTAAATGAACAACGTTTGATGGTAATTTTGTGTGCATCCTTAATGCAGGAATTTAATGCTAAGCTTTCTGATTTTGGTTTGGCAAAGGCTGGTCCCACTGGTGATAGAACTCATGTTACTACTCAAGTTATGGGGACTCGTGGCTATGCGGCACCTGAATATGTTGCTACAGGTTCGTAAAATATCCTATACTGCACTGCGCCATACTTTTATTCACATAAGCTAATATTCTAATTATCTCATGATCATTGCATAATTCTACTATCTTGGGTTCACCTTTATCATTTGGATAGGGTAAAAGAAAGTAAAAAACTTAACTATGGTTTCAAATCAAATTGTATCTACTTACCTTGAGATATTGAAATCTTGAGAGTTTCTTATTAACCAAATGTTGTAGAATCAGACAAATTTTCTTATGGAGCAAATGAGTTGAATTCATTGTGCACATCTAATTAAAAATTAATTTCTTACGAGTTATCTTGACAATCAAAATGTTGTAGGATTAGACGGTTGTTCCGTGAGATTGAGAACAATCAAGGTGCGCGTGAGTTAGCATTGACACTCACGGATATAAAAAAAAAGATAAATGAACATTGTTTTATTATAATTATTATTATTAATTTGGTTAAGGTTTTAAATATTAGTTTTATAGTTAAAAAATGTTAGAACAATTACCAAAGAGGATTGTTTTTAAAGTTAAAAATATCTAAAACAACACATTTATCTAATGTGTTGTATTATAACTGTATGTCTTTAATTTATAATATATATATAACAGAGTAAGAATCTATATGGTCTCCGTTACTATTATCTCTCGGTGCCTGGCCTAGGGACGAACGTGGTTATATTATATGGATTTATAATATAATATATATATATATATGGTCTCTATTTCAATTCTTAAACAAGTAATAATTTGTGAGAGTGAAACTATGATCTTGTGAGAAAATCTGCTCATGAATACTAGCTTAGACATTTTACATTATCCATGAACATATTATTGAGGTTTAGATTTATGCTGCATTTTTATTTTACATGAAAGAAATTCACGGTATTCAACTGTTTTTGAAACTGCAATATCCATTACTTGGCAGGTCGATTGACATCAAAAAGTGATGTTTATAGTTTTGGAGTCGTGTTGCTCGAATTGTTGTCGGGTCGACGTGCTGAGGACAATCTCGTAGATTGGGCTAGTCCGTATTTGGGCGATAAAAGAAGGGTATTCCGAATTATGGACACCCAACTAGAGGGGCGGTATTCTCAAAAGGGAGCTCATATAGCCGCAAATTTAGCTTCACAATGCCTTAGCAGCGAACCGAGAAATCGACCTCGTATGATAGATATTTTGAGTTCATTGGAGGGTCTTGAAACTCCCAAAACTACATCTAGAATCTCACAGTCAGTTCAACGTGCAACTCCGGCTTTGTCGAATTCAAAGGCTGATGCATCTGTTTCGACATCTCCGCCACGACGATAATATAATGAAGATGTATAGTGTATATTAACGTTTGAATCGAGTACAAAAATCACAAACTCTAAACCATAAATCTCTGGATAGAATCTTTACATGTATATTACAGTTTGAGTTGGGTAAAAAAAAGAAAAGAAACTGAGTAGTTTCAATCACTTCTTGCTGTTTGATTACTCATTTTTATTTTTATTTTTCTTCGAGAAGTTAGCAACTCTTCTAACTCCACCTAATTGCTTGGAACACATCCCCTAAAAGACCAACTTTAACTTTTTAAAGGAGATTATGCATGTATAACAAAAAAAAAAAAAAAAAAAAAGCAAAATATTTTCATGTATAACATAAAATAAAAAGTAATTAATTAATTTGAAGCCAAATTGAGTTCTTTGAGTTTTTTTCTTTTTTTGAGAACAGAGTTCTTTGAGTTCTATCACTATCGATGGTTGAATTTTATGAGTGATGGAAAATTATGCGTAACAGATGAATTATTTTAGTTAGAAATTGGGTTAAAAACGTATTGTTGATGATAAACTCCCTTTTATAAATTTTAAATTTTAAAACTAAAATTAGTTAAAAAGTTTGAATATTAAATGAAACAAAATTAAAACAGATTTCAAAAGTTGAAACACCAAACCGTACAAATCTCAACAAATCTCAAAGATGAGAGATCAAAAATGATATTATCCAAAAATTTCAGATTATTTGTATATCCAAACAATTCTCTCACTATATATTAAGTATCAACTTCGCTGCTTTGCTCTGTTCTTAATTCCCAGCCTTTCCGATTCTCTCAATTGATTGATTTCAAAATTTGCAATTTCAATGGAGCACTCATCTCTCCCACATGATTCTTACTTTCTCGGATTCGACAGTTCTACTCAGTAAGTCCACATCTTCGTTTTTTTATTTTGATTTTGATTTTGATTTTGATTTAGTCTCATTCGCTGTTGTGTTTGTCAAAATCGAGAATTTTCATTTGGGTTTTTTCCGTTTCTTGAATTTAGGGTTCTGGTTGATTCATTTCATCGTTTAATGTTGCGATGTGCTATTTGATTGTTTACTTTGCATTTGGCATTTGAATCATTGATGTACCCTAGGAAGCACGTAGGTGTCGAATACTTCCAAACACTCTCCGGACACATTTCTACACTCGAGATTCTATGTCCTCCTTTATTATTATTATTATTATTATTATTTTCAATTTCGGACACTTCGCAGATCCCCACCATGGACACTTCATGAACTACTCATTTAACACTTATATTTGTTTCAAATGACCGATGATATGACAATGGATAGTGTGTTGGTGGAGGCTGTCGGACGCCCATCGAAGATAGATAAACTAAAATGGGAAAAAGGAAAGAAAGGGAGCAAATACACGGAAGAGAAGGAAAATGAGGAAAAAATTAAGTCTCCGTTTGATAACCATTTTGTTTATGAGGAAAAAACTAAGGCCCCGTACGATAACCATTTTGTTTTAAGTTTTTGGTTTTTGAAATTTAAGCCTATAACAACTTAGTATTTTTTCTTACTTGATATCTATATCTTATTACCTACATTTTAAAAAACCAAACCAAAATTTGAGAACAAAAAATGTAGTTTCTAAAAGTTTGTTTTTGTTTCTGAAATTTGGTCAGCATTCTCTACTTTCTCAAGAAAAGATGGATACATATTATAGGAAAGATGGAGCACATGGTAGGAAACTTGAGTATAAATAAGCTTAAATTTCAAAAACCAAATGGTTATCGAACGGGGAAGGATAGTTTTGTAACTAACTAAAATATTTTGAATTTGTTCTTTTAATAGTATATCATAAAAAGTAATAATAAATAACTTGTCGTGCATTTTTATCTTGTATAGGTGACGTTGCTTGAATGTATCTGCTATATTTCCCTTTTAGGCTGAACTGATTTTTGTGTTAGGTCTTTGAAAGCAACTGTGTTAGATTCCAACCTCAACCTTGTTGCCTCAGAGTTAGTTCATTTTGATTCTGAACTGTCACATTATAAAACCCAAGATGGAGTTTACCGTGATTCTTCTGTTAATGGCCGGATCGTTTCCCCTACATCCATGTGGGTGGAGGCTCTAGATCTCATGCTTCAAAAGCTATCGAATTCGAAATTGGATTTTGGTAGAATTGCTGCAGTTTCTGGAAGTGGACAGCAACATGGTAGTGTTTACTGGAAAAAGGGAAGTTCTACAGTCTTATCTTCATTGGATTCGCAGAAGCCATTAGTGGATCAGCTGGTTGATGCATTTTCCATTAAGGAATCTCCCATATGGATGGATAGCAGTACCACTGCTCAATGTCGGGCGATCGAGGAAGCTGTTGGGGGGGCCTTGGAATTGTCTAGACTTACCGGCTCGAGAGCCTATGAAAGATATACTGGACCCCAAATTAAGAGAATATATGAAACTCAGCCTGAAGTTTATCAAAATACTGAAAGGATTTCCCTTGTCAGTTCTTTTATGGCGTCTGTTCTTATTGGAGCTTATGCCCCCATTGATGAAACTGATGGTGCTGGAATGAATTTGATGGATATTAAGCAAAGAGTCTGGTCTAAGAAAGTTTTAGAGGTACATTGTGTTGAAACTATGATTATGCAATTAATGTAACCTGCTACACTCTCTCTTAATAATAATTTCTGAAAATCTTAAATTTGAATAATCCAATTCACATTCTAATTTTTTTAATTTTATTCTTAATTCCACCAATACTCTAGGCCACTTCCCCTGATCTGGAGGAGAAACTTGGGAAGCTTGCCCCTGCCTATGGTGTAGCTGGTCATATTGCACCATATTTTGTCAAGAGGTTAGTTTTATCAATCTTGGATTTAGTCTCTTACCTAAGAATGTAGGGCACATAATATCACATGTTCGACATTTGCTAACAGCAATACAAAAGTTTTTCATATTATGATTTTTAGTCTATTTCTAACATAAACATAGGAGATTTATATAGATGTATGTATCTGTTATAGCACTATATGTATGTCATAGATATATAGGCATATAGGTTCTTTTAATTTATCAAGGTGGTCTTCACATTACTTTATCAAGATTATTTGATCAGGGTGGATTCTAATCAGTTGCATGGCATCTTTTTGCTAGGCTTCTAATTACTTTTTCTTCTCTGAATAAAATCTAATTTCCATGCCTCTTTATGCCCTTAGTTGGCCCCTATAAAATTCAAAATTTTGAAAATCAGGAACTTAGGAAGAAGAATCACCAATATGACATGAATGTATTTCTGCCCATATTTTATGAAGGTTGCCTCTCATAATATTACCATATTGCTTATCCTTGAGTGGAAGGTGATCCACTCCTCACGTTTCAAAGTAACATAAAATGCTTTTAAAAAATTCAATTTTTTGAGAAAATAACACTTATAAGGTGCTTTTGACTCCCGTGCTTGACCTAGAAGTACTTGAGTTTTTTTTTTTTTTTTTTTTTTTTTTTTTTTTTTTCTATCGAACACCCAATTCTCTAAGTGCTTATAAAGTATTGTTGCTAAAACTATATTAACATTCCAAATGCATACTGTTTCATCAAATTAGGTTGTTAACTGCTGAATATCTTATAAAACTTGATGTAGATACAACTTTAATCAGAATTGCTTGGTTGTTCAGTGGTCAGGAGACAATCCCAATAGCCTTGCAGGTACTTAACATCATCTTTTTCTCTTGAAACTCCCCTCTCTCCAGCTGAGCAGGCCTTTTAGTGGCTCTGTGCTGTCTAATACACGATGATATGAAAGATTTCTGTTAAAATGTATGTTCTTGCTCCGTAATTTGGATCATTTAGGCCCCGTTTGATAACCATTCTGTTTTTTGCTTTTGGTTTTTGAAATTTAAGCCTACAACAACTATCTTATCATATGTTTTTTGTTACTTGGATATCTACATTCTACTTATATTTATAGAAACCAAACTAAAATTTGAAAACACAAAAAGTAGTTTTCAAAAGCTTGTTTTTGTTTTTGAAAGTTAGTTAGCATCCACATACTTTCTTTAAGGAAAGATAGATACATTGTAGGAATTAGGTGAAACACATCGTAGAAAAAGTAGAATACATGGTAGGAAATATGAGAAAATATACCCATGTCACCAAAAAAAAAAAAACTTATGCACAAATGAGCAAAAATACCCACACAACTAAGGGTATTATTCACGAATGAGAACACCACAAACGAGAATAAACCCTTGAGAACAAAAAAAAACAAGGTTGGACAAAGAAATCCAGGCGTCAGAATGAGTAAATTAGGTGAAGTAAAAAACCAAAAATTTAGGTCCGCTAGGAAGGCCAATCCAAGTAGCTGATAACAGTGAAGACCAGACTCTGATACCATCTCAATTTGATTGGAACAGAAGTATTGTATTGCAGCAAGTAAATTCTAAGATACATAGCGCCCTTGGAAAGACTCAATGCAAGAAAGGAGAGAATAATAAGAATACCTAATTAAGGTATTTACCTCTAATATAAACCAACAAAATGCTTGTTGTGTTAGAACTTTTGGCTGATGTGTAGCAATTTAAATCATTTCCATTTTAGCTTAAGAGAGAAGAAACACAAAGGATTCTTATACGATGCTAGGATTTTCATATTTCAAGGTTCTCAACTATTGGGGGTGAAATTACATTAATGTCATTTCACAGTACAGTCCTAATTAGTATATTGTGCTTGCATTTTTTTTTTTACTATGTTACATTTTTCCTCCTTACCTTGGGAACATGCAGGTCTAACTCTTAATACCCCTGGGGATCTTGCAATTAGTCTTGGCACTAGTGACACTGTGAGTTCAAGAATTTATTATTTTAGTAAATGAAATGTAGGTTTATGATTTGAGTTGTACTTGACTGGCACAAACCTATTTTCAAGCGAGAAAAGTCATTGTAATTAATTTCCTTTCTTTAATGTATCAATGATTTTATAAGTCTTAATTCTTGTTGTTTTTAAACATTTTGTGCATATTATTTAGGTATTTGGGATTACTACTGACCCACAACCCAGTTTGGAGGGACATGTTTTTCCCAACCCTGTCGACCCTGGAAGCTACATGGTAATGTTGGTGTACAAGAATGGATCATTAACACGTGAAGGTGGTGCAGTTTCCTTTTCCTTTCTAGTAAGCTGTTTTGTACGATTGTATCTTCTAAATTTAATCAAAATATTTTTTTCAGATGTTCGCAATCGCTACGCCGAGAAGTCTTGGAATACATTCAATAAATATCTGCAGCAAACACCTCCATTAAATGGTTAACGACATGCTCTTTCTTCGGCTTGTGATATTACTGGTTCCATTTATTTTTCATAATCTTGAGCTGTATTGTAGGTGGAAAGATTGGATTTTACTACAAGGATCATGAAATTCTTCCACCCCTTCCAGGTTGGACTCCTCTTCTTTCTCACATTTTTACATTGATGCTTAGGAAACAGCA
>JBBMEF010000014.1:3618834-3653080 GCA_037832685.1 Sicyos baderoa | reverse complement strand
GGATATTCGCAGAAATGTCTGGTTTGAGCGAACTTTAACAAGTTTTTCTATGTATTTTACTAAGTATTTATCTTATTTGCAGTCATAAATCCACTCGCATCCGCGAGTTATCAATTACATATATAGATTACAAATTAACTCGGATGAAAGATACACGAAACCTATTTTTAATGGTAAGAAAATAACCAAAATCTTACACTTGTTTGGTGGAAGAAAGAAAATATTTTATAGCTATTTTTTTTTACGTGTTTTTTCCACTAGCCATTATGGTTTAGATCATATGACGTTATATTTGATTTATTAAAGCAAACCAACGTTGAAACGGATTGTTCCTCACTATTATATTTCAACAATATTCACGATAAAAATTACAGGAACATAGAATCTCTAGTTATTAAGTCATACAAAATGTTAATAAAAATGATGTTACGCACTCGTATTATAAATACCAAGTCTTCCTATTTCAATAATGAGCTTGTCTCTCTCCTACAACTTAATCATGGCATTCAAACTTGCTCTATTCTTCAAAGTCTATTTATTAGTTCTTTATTTTGTTGAATTTTCTTGTTGCTTTAAGTTCAATTTCACAGTTTCTTTAGATGGTACTGGAAACTTTGTTAGAGTCAGTGAAGCTATAGCAGCAGCACCTAACTTCAGCCCGACCCGATTTTACATTCACATCAAACCCGGAATTTATAACGAGCATATTGAAGTTCCAACTCAAAAACAATTCATTGCCTTGATCGGAGATGATGCGTCCACAACCATTATCGTTGACAATCGAAGTAACGATACTGGATTCTCGACTGCGACTTCTGCAACTCTCAGTAAGCTTCAATTGCTCACTAGCTAACAAATAAATTTTGAGACAAAAACTTAACTAACTTAAGAAAGATTTACTTTAAATTTTGTTTTATGGAATATTTTGTTTAGTTTGACCGTACTTTTTAGGTACAAGAAATCTTAAGGATTTTGGAGGTACATTAAAAAAATAATAATAATTTCATGTATAGCACAATTTCCAAACTTATTTATTTAGGGTACAAAAATGATTGAAGTCTATCAGTTTGCACTCTTCAATCACTCAAAATCGATTGAAGTGTATCAATTGAATTGACAGAAGTCTAAAGTCTATCAATTGAATAGATAAAAGTCTAATAATGATAGAATAGAAATTTTGGGCAAATGTGAATGAATTATTTTAAAAAATGTGTCATCTTCGTAATAAAGAGATAAAAATATGCTATATAGGACAAATTTCCAAGAAATTATATAATAATAATAAAAACAGTTAATAACGGTTGACTATTAGATAATATGAACATATCCATCTCAAAATTAATTAATTATGAGAAGAGTAATTTACCTATCTTATAAATACTAGAAAATTATCTCTCCACTTTAGTGTTTTTTCTAATATTCGTGATTTATCCAGGTCAGCTTGCGCACACATCGACTATTGTCTCGAGAATACTCCATGATCATACAATAATTGGATCTCATGCAAACATCTAGAAAATTAAGCTAAAAATAGAGGTGGTCATAATAGATTGAATCATTCACTTCTTAGATTTTTAAGACTCTCTTGTTCACTAGGTCACTCGGCCCAATATTTAGAAGAAAAGACATTAATTAAATTTGATCCTTGAACAAAGTTATCTAGATGCATGGGGATTGTAATATAAAACATTGTTTCATTCATTTGCAGCCGTAAATGGTAAAAACTTCATGGCCCAATATTTGACATTTCAAAACTCAGCGGGACCGAGCATGGGCCAAGCCGTTGCTGTACTAGACCAAGCCAAACACACAGCATACTACAAATGCATATTCTTGGGGTATCAAGACACACTATATGCAGGAGCAGTACCCCAATTCTTCAAAGAATGCGACATCTACGGCACGATCGACTTCATTTTCGGAAACGGGCTAACAACATTCCAAGACTGTAACATATACACTAGACTGACAGACATTCACAGCACGGTAACAGCACAGTCAAAGGTCAATCTGGACGAACAGAGCGGCTTCGTGTTTCAGAACTGCATCGTGACCGCGTCACCGGAGGTGGCGTCGTCGAGTAGGGACGAGGTCATGGTGTTTCTCGGACGGCCGTGGAGGAGTTATGCAATGGTCGTTTTCATCGAGTCGTTTCTTGACAATGTGGTTCAACCTAAAGGGTGGGTAGAATGGCTGGGAACGCCTGTGAATCTGCTGTTTTATGCAGAGTATAACAATAGAGGGGCTGGTGCTGACACTTCACAAAGAGTGGATTGGCCTGGCTTTCATGTGCTCCATAATGTTGTTGATGTTGCAGAATTTACAGTTGAGAATTTTATTGATGGGACTAGTTGGTTGCCAGAAACTGGCATACCCTTTAGGATTGGTTTCTAACTTTTATTTTAATGTAATATATGCCAACAACATTTCTCAAAGATGTCAACTAACATGATGTATGACTTATGATTAAGAATTGATCATGATAAATTAGATTAGTCCTATCCAAGTATATTGTTGAGTTACATAAAAAATTAAAGAAGTAAATAAATTTTGATTAAATGAATTACTTGATATAATAAATAAGCTCATTATTAACCATCATGGAGTGATTCAATTGGTCAATAAGGGTCTTGAGGTGTATAAAGGTATGAGTTCAAGTCCCATGATGGTCAATTACCTATGAATTAATTTCCTACGAGTCAATCATGGATATAAAAAAAAGAAGAAAAGAAACTCATTATTAAAAAAGTAGCAAATTCTAGTTTCCAATTTTAATTTTGACAATATTTTATATATACATAGTAAAATATTTCAATTTTTATTGTTTTATTATTTTCAATCAATTTTATTTATATTTGAATCATTTTTTTTCCTATTTGATTTTTTTTCTAAAATTTTAATATCAATAGATTTTTTATTTATTTAATTTTAATTATTGAAGGAGAATATTATTTAATTAAGAATATTACTCAATAATTAATAAAAGGTTGAATATGTTTGCCATATTTTCCATTATGTTTGCAATATTATCCCTTCACCCTCCTTTTTATTCTTCTTCACGCCGTCGCCCCCAGACCTCCGACGACGGCACCACTCAGCATATCGCCGGCGACTGATTCAGCGTTCAGCATCCGGCGTCACCCACTCATCGGAATCCCTCTCCCTCGCGGTTCCGGCTCTTGAACCACATTTTTTTGGTAAGTTATTCCATTCCGGCGAACTCTTCCATCTATAAGCGACTTTTAATACTTACCCACTCATGAAGCATTGAGACCTCGGGTATATGGATAACGGTCAACACATTGCTAAGACATCGATACCTAGGGTATGACGGTCAAGGGTCGGTGCACAGTTCAACACTTTGTGTATAGGGTTTGTAGCCAATGTACCACCATCGGTTGACGATACTTGGATACATGGTCGAGGGTCGGCATGCCAATCTTGGACATGTGAAGTGGATGTCAACTCTTTAGGTATAGCCAGGGTTGGAGACTTATACCTTTAGGCTCTCCTCGAGGAAATACTCTTAACTTTTAGCCTCAAGGTTATGCCTTTTTTGGGTCATAATAGGCTTACGTCTCTCACATGAGAGACTTACATTTCTCATAGGAGAGGCTTATGCCACTTTGAAAATGCATCGAGTCTTAAAGTCTTGATGCCTCTATGAAAACACATCGAGTCTTACGTTAGGTATAATATGGTTAGGGGTTGGTGTATCTTGAAGGGTCAATTTTGGGAGGTTCTGTTGAAGACTAGACGGGAGCTTGAGTGTGCACGGTATGATGCGACTGCGAGAATTCATGCAAGGGGCTAATCTTATTTTCGATCTACTTGTGTGTATGCACTTTACTTATTTGTGTGTGAGCCTGACTTGTGTTACTCTTACTAGTTTTAAAAAACATTTCAGGTGCGTGTGAACAACATGATGTTTGTTTATTTGAATTTTCGGTGGCTTATCGCGTGTAAGCTACTTACTGAGTATGTGTTGTGTACTGACTCACCAATAGTTTTGCAGGTGATTATTTCTCTTGAGCTTGCTGTGCGGGCAAGGAGGCAAGACAAGAACACCATTAGTAGCTTGAAGTTTTCTTACAGTAATTCTTTTGTTTAAGCAGTTAGTAATTCTTTTGTTTAAGCAGTTAGGTTTCAATATTCTTGAACCCTGATTATGTATGGGTTGTCTTCTTTGATTCTTAAGGTTGTCTCTGGCTTGCAAGTATAATAAAGTTTAGTTGTTTTGTTTCGAAGCTTTAGTTAGGTTCTTTTTGCTAGAACATAGACCCTCGAATAAAAGAATTGTGTGCTATTAGAGTTTAACCTTGTTCCTTGTAGCTTGTGTTGTTTAGAATCGTTATGACTTTGTAGTGCTAGGAGGTGGAGTGGTCTTGGTTGTTGTACTGGCTTGGAAGTGATTGAAACTAGTCATAAAAGATGTTCATATTTTGGTTATCTTGTAGCTATGTTACCAAAACTTTTGGGGCATAATTGTTGTAAGTTGGTAGCGTTCCTTAGATTATTCTAAATTTTGGAGGCGTTACAATTATTTTCTGATGAGCTGCTTCTCGCAAGTCTCTACCTATACTCGTGCCATTTTCAGAAGGACCACTCTTGTTTTTGCGGCTTCCACCTCTATTCATGGCTGCTCGAATCCCTACTGGACCTCAAGCTTTCACAACCTTGCTGTTAAGGCTACTGCTTTAGACTCCTTGTGCTCCAGATTCCGTCTACGTTGCTACTCCTCTCGAAAAGTTCGCAAGGGCACTTCTCAATTGCCCAAGTTAGATTCTGAACTTCCTCCTATGGAACCAGAGAAGGATGACTTCTTTGTTGTCCGCAAGGGGGATGTTGTTGGAGTCTATAAGAATTTTAGTGATTGCCAGGCACAGATTGGATCTTCGGTATTCATTTCTTTCAACTTTTAATTTTAGTTTTTGCTAAGATTGTTGCCTTTTGTATTTGTTGTTCTTGAGCTATTAGCCTAATTGATTGTTTCATTTCTTGCGTGCACCTTTCACATTATAGTCCCTTTTCTCCTGCACTCTGTATGAACTATTACACATTTTGAATTCTTCACGTTCTCTGCAAGATTACTGACTAGTTGGCAGTGGACCACCTCGAGTTTCATTTTTCAAGTTACATTAGGCTTTTCTATTGATTACATTTAGTTAGTCCCCAAGGGGGTGGCACAGTGGTTGAAGACTTGGACTTTGAAGGTATGCTCCCTTCAAGGTCCTAGGTTCGAGACTTACTTGTGACATAACTCCTTCGATGTCTCCCGGTGCCTAGCCTAGGGACGGGCGTGGTTACCCTTGTTTCAAAAAAAAAAAAAAAAACATTTAGTTATTTTTGAAGCACCGGTTTAGTGATTGAACAGTTGTTCACTCTCAGTGTGCTGTTTGTTACTCCAGGCTTATGTTTCTTTGAAAAGCATGGTTCTTTGTTAATTTAGTGAATTAAACTGGAGTCTTATATTTTATTTTCTATGGCAGATATGTGATCTTCCTGTTAGCGTGTTTAAAGGACGCTCATTGCCGAAAGACACCATGGAATATCTTGCTTCCATTGGGCTTAAGAATGCTTTGTACACTATTAAAGCTGCAGATATGAGGCTTGATCTTTTTGGTTCGCTCGAGCCTTGCACTTTTCATGTATGATGTTTTGTTTTGTTTTTGATAGAATGTATGATGTTTTGTTAGTTGGTGGATGGTTGAGTTAAATATTTATAATAACATTTTCTGCATAAATTATATAACAAAAAAGATTGGATACAGATAATAACTGCTGTTGAAGAGGGTGAGTTTAGCACCTATTATCCTTCTGATCAGTAAAGGATGGTCTACAAGTGTTTTCGAGAAAATAGCATATTATTTGGATATATATATATTTTTTTTTCTAATTGAAAGAATTGGATGTTAGATTTTCAATTATTTTTATCCAGTGTTTGGCTGCTGTCTATCAATAACATCTAAAACATTCCAATCTATCCAATCTTCTTCCTTGACCATCTTTATGCACACTTGCATTAGTTTGTATATAACATAATGTTTCTGTTTGCCAGGATGGAGCGACTTCTTGTAAAGGTGAAGCTTCTGGCCAGGATGCCACAAAGAAGAGATCAAGGGAGGCTATTGTATCAGAGAGTATTGTATGTTGACTTTTATGATATCTTCTAAGCTGAAATTTTAATTGAAGAAAATAATTATAGTACAAAGTGATTTTTTGTTCTGTTCTACTAATATCCAACAATGCATGTTTATTGTGGTTTATATAGATTAAAATGTTTGCAGGGGTCAACTGTTTTAACTCCTACATCAAAAGATCCCTCGAAGAAACATGTCGAGTTGGAAGGTTCCATTGTGTCTGACTGTGTAAGTCGAAGTTTTAGTGATGTCATGAGGATTAACTATTCAAATACTATGAATTGCATACTCTTTTCTGTAGCTTTATAATTGGGTTCATGTAATCCAATATTTATTGCCTAGTGTCGCTTAAGTGCTTTGAAACATTCCTTTTAACTTAAAAAGGGGAAAATGGAATTAATGGTTTATGGTTTAGGAAACACGGACACTTTGGTTTGGGCAATGTATTCGTGTCGAACACATGTTTAACATTGATACTTCCAGACACTTCCGTGTCCTCCTTTGTTATTATTATTTTTTTAAATTTTGGACACTTCACGGATACACCATGGACACACTCACGGATCCATCTTTTAAGGCTTATTTCTTTCAAGTTGTCGATGACACGACAACAAGGTCAAAATGGAAAGGGAAAGAAAGAGAGAAAATAGAATGTAGAAGAGGAAAATAAGGTAAAAACTAAAATATTTTGAGATTGTTAAACGTTAGACTTATAAATCTTGTTTTGTTGGCTTTTAGTAGGCATTTAAAGAATGGTGAGATTTTGTTCTTTATTGGATTTAAATGGACTCATATAACTAAGCTAACTATGTGAGTTAAATTCAAACGCTAATTGAATTTCCATGTTCATCTTTATTTTAATTACTTTTCCTTAGTTAAAAAACTTAAATATTTTGAATTTCATATTTTAGTATTGTATAAATTATAAATAACGTTCCCAATGTATCCATGTCCTACATTTTAAAATAATGACATGTCTCCGTATCTCATGTCCATGTCCGTGCTTCATAAAATCTCATGTCCATGTCCGTGCTTCTTAGTTTATGGTTTCCTGTCAATAATCATATTTTATAATAAAAGTGCTAGGAGTCAAATTGTGGAGTCTCTTTTTAGTTTTGTTGCTAAACAAACTGCTAATAATGCTTTCATTTCAGAATCCAGATTCTGAAATGATCTTTTCAAACCACTATGGAATAGAACCCCAAAGTTAAAATCTTCAACTTACCCGAATTTCCATCATAATATTTCATGTACAGGATTCTTGCATACTAGAATTTGATGGTGCCTCAAAAGGAAATCCTGGACAAGCTGGGGCAGGAGCTGTTCTTCGAGCTCATGATGGGAGTGTGGTATACATTTTTCCTTTTGGAAACCAAATTACTCATGTAGTCTTATCTATGTATATCTAACCTCTCTCTCTCCCCTGGAAAAGGTATGTAGACTGAGTGAAGGCCTAGGTATCGCAACCAATAATGTTGCTGAATATCGAGCTGTTCTTTTAGGGTTGAAGCATGCACTGCAGAAAGGGTTCACTAAGATCCATGTTCAAGGTGACTCCAAACTTGTTTGTATGCAGGTTGGTTAAAATCTTGTTTGCTTTTGTTGTGTTGGTTTATGCTTTATCAACCTATTTCTCGGTGTTTCTATTTATTGTTAACTTGTTAATTTGGTCCCTTTTGTCTAGGTATATTTAGGAAAACTCAGAGGGATGGGTTTAATAGTTGATCTTAGGAGTTAGCAAGAGGATCAAAGGTGAATTTTTTTGGCGAGCTTGGGGCAACGATTGGGTTATTATAAACAGTGGAGTATTATTGTGCAAGTTGTAATAACACAAGTATATTATAAGAGAGATTATTATAACAGAAAGTTCCTGTCCTTCTCAAAAGTGCCGAAAACTTGTTTTTTAGGGTTTGGGGTTTTCATATCTACTATTCTGTTTTGTTTCCTATCAAAAAAAAAAAATATCTACTATTCTGTTCGAAGCGCTGTTTCTTCTTTCCATGATTCATGGTGCAAGCTTTGCATACGATCACTCTAGGACAATTCCTTTAACGAATCTGCCTCCAATTAAGATTCGATTTGTCTCTCTTTGTGATTTTTTATCATATATTTTCTCACTAATGTATGAACAACGCGATATTTTTTTGTTTTAATTTTTTAGCGATTCAAGCTGAGTTTAGTTTCATGAATCATACGATTCTTCTTATTTATGATTCAAAATTTGCAATCTGTATCGATTTCCCTTCGTTTCGAGTTGGATCATGTATTGTACAAGTTTAATAACACTGATTTTACTTGATTGAGGACCCTTTTTTTAGTTCTGCAACAATGGGGTGGGGAATTTGAACGCATGACCTCTTGGTCATTAGGCAAACACTTATGTTGTTGAACTATTGCTCTTGTTGGGGATTGGAGACCCTTCTAATAAGTGAGTTCCCTTGTTTATGCTGTTTTTTTAATTAAGAAACCGAACTTTAAGAATAAATGAAAGAACATACAAATGAGCATACAAAAATGACAACCCAAACTAAATTAGGGAACCACCTATAAAAGAATCTAGTAAATAAAACCTAAAGAACAATTACAAAAATGTCTAGTAACTGAGGCCTAAAGAGAAACATGGAATGTAATGAGGGTCCAAATATCACTCGATAAACTACAAAGAAGTTCTTCCTGTGGGAAGTTACTCACGGAGCGGTCCTAACACACGATAAACTACAAAGAAGGCTTTCTAATAGAGCTCTATCACCAAACTGGTGTGCCATCTGCCGTAATGATACTGAATCATTATCGCACCTTCTCAGTTCGTGCACCTATGCAACATTTTTCTGGAATTACTTGAGGAATGCTTTCAACTGGCCCATGCCCCTTCACTCGGATCCTATGCAATTAGTCCAAACGGCACTCATTGGTCATCCTTTCAAGAATGAGAAAAAATTCCTTTGGGAATTCTTTATTAAAGCATTTTGTTGGAGTATATGGTTGGAGCGGAACAAGAGGACCTTTAAAGACAAAGCATCCCCCTACCATAGTTTTTTTGACACCATTACGCATCATGTCATATCTTGGTGTAAATTAAATTGTCTTTTTTATTCTTATAGTTATGACTCTTTATTTAACTACTGGAGATCTCTTATTTGATCGACAGTACTATATAACTATATTGTAATTTCATAAATTAATGAAATTGTTTCTTATCCAAAAAACAAATATCACTCGATCATCTCTCTACTCTTCTAAAAATTCTATGGTTTCTCTCACCTCATAGACCTCACAGAATAACACAACCCAACTCTCCACAAGAACTTTCCCTTCTCATGAAAAGAGTGGGAAACAAAAAACTCTCTAATCATCTTTTTGGACGCTCTCTGTCTCGCAAACTGCACGTCCTCTAGGCTGTTTTTATGCCCTTTGCTTTGTCTTTTCATTCTTTACTCAATGTAAGTTTGGATCTTTATAAACAATTTTTTTTTTATAGAAAAAGGTGTTACATGAACCTATCAATACAAAAACATTGTACTCCAAAGTAGATAATGTTAATCAACTATGAAGGCTCTCATAGTGAGTTAAAACAAATACAAAACAATGATGATCCTTGAAGAAAAACTTATAAGACAAAAGACCCATTGCATTCGACCAATTTCTTATAATGTAGGCCTAAAGGGGAGAGTGAATCAAGTCTTGTAAGGATTGTGAAGACTTACATAGATTCTCAAGATTTTTGTCTTAGTTGGTTATGCCTTTTGGTTGCATTTGTGTCGAAAGGAAAGATTTTACTTGGGTCATTTCGAGCATCTTTTCTTTTGTTTTATTTTTCTAGTTTACTAGAAAAAGAGGCAAGACGTTAGGTAGATGATCAAAGAGATCCTTCTCCATTTGCCTTTTTGCGAGGAGAGGCGTTTTCTTTGCTTTGCAGAGGATTGTGCTATTTTGTGGGGGTTATGGGGTGGGAGGAATACTAGAAATTTTCGAGGGAGTGAGGGGTCCACATGTGATGTTTGATCCTTCATTAGATTTGTTTCTCTTTAAGCTTCCCTGATGAAGTCCTTTTGTAATCATCCCTAAAGTAAGTAGCTGGATCCATCCGTTTTTTTTTTCATGTCATTTTGTAATCATTTATTTTTCATGGCATCTTTGTTTACCCTCTCCCCACCCCCATGTATTTTTAAGTTGATCATATTTCATCGAACAGGTTCAAGGATTATGGAAGGTAAAAAATGAGAACATCTCTGAGCTATGTAATGAAGTTATCAAGCTGAAGGATAAATTTCTCTCGTTCGAGATTAGTCATGTACTCAGGGTTAGTACCATTAATTCTTTTATATTTGCATATTTCACGGTTGGTTTCTGATTATAGTTTCTTGTGCGCCTAAGAATTTAGTGTAGGCTTTTTGCTATTTGAAACCTGAAGGTGGTACCATGATTTTTTAACCTGGATGCCAATTTTAGCAACCATTAAATCCATTTTCTTATCCGTTGTTATTTTTACTTGGTTCATTCTTTGAAATTCTGACATTCTGTTTTTCATCCTGGAAAGAATTTAAATTCTGAAGCAGATGCTCAAGCGAATTTGGCAGTCTCTCTTGCTGGTAATGCTTGTTTTAAACAACTTATGTAACCGTATTTTGGTTTCGCCATCGAGTTCATGAGTAACAAAGGTCGTTCTTCCCATTGCAGATGGTGAAGTTCAGGAGTTCGAAGAATAATGGTTAGAAATGCACCGCAGGATAATTTAACTTACAGAATAGCAAGTTTCTCTGAGGAATTCATTTATAGGCCAATACTTTTTATACTCTCATTCTTCTTCGGGGCTGCCAAGATCTGTGGGCATTATTTTGGTTGCTCGGTACGTTTCCTCGGGGCCTTACACTGGACTTTTTTTGAAACAGCCTTACAGTGGACTTAATAATGCATAAGTGCATTTTTCCTGCATATTTGAGAGAGTAATGCTGATTGTTTTCTGTAATTCAATTATATTTCAATTGTAATTCAATTATAATGGAAGGGTTATCACTAAAATGTTGCATACATTTTCTTTCATATCGAAAAGGCAATAGTCTTTTATCAGATATGCTTGTATTGATTGTGAAGCTAGTGGAATCACAGTTCAAACCAATTTTGGGAAGTCTCTAGAAAAGTGAGAACAGCAAATTGTGGGTGTTCAAAGCTCAAGGTGCAATAACCCAAGGTGCACCAAAAGACGCCGACTTTTTACTTAGAGGCTCACTATATAAAAAAAAACATAACATATATATGCACAATAAAAATACTTTTATGGAAGGAAATTAACTTTTAACCAAGAAAATATATAAAACACATAAGATACAACTATTAACCTTCATTTCTTCCACGAAGTGAAGTTTAGCTAAGAATAATATATAAAACATATGTAAGATCCAACTATTAACGTTTATTTTATCGAAAAAATAAAGTTTTAATCAAGAATAATATATAAAACATACATAAGATTCAAATATTATCTTTTGAACAGTGTTGTGAAGAACTCGCAAACAATGGTGTTGACAGAGAATTAGAGAAGTGTGAGAATAAGAGTTGCAGAAGAGAGGGAACAAAAAGAAGAAAGAAAGTGAATGTTGTTGTTGTGTGTTGAAGAATTAAGTTTTTAAGGTATTGAAATACCTCGAATCACTTACTCGTGCTTTGAATGACCTATTATAGAGATCTCGCAAGAAACGCCTTAGGGCTTCACAAAAAGTGCCAAAAGGTGTGTACCTTATTAAGCATGCCTCACCTTTCCACGGCAAGGCGCTTGGCTCGCGCTTGGGTGCGCATTTTAAACACTGGAGTCAATAGTCATCAAGAATTTAAGACTTAGGCGTCAACCTATTATAACCCAAAGAAGACGCAAGCCTTAAAGCTAAAAGTTAGAGTATTCTCTTGAGGCAAACCTCTAGGTGTAATCCTTGATAGCTTTTTAAAATATTGCCTTGACCCAATACCAAAAGTTATAGGTAAAATAGTAAAGAAAAAAACAAATAAAACACAAAAGGCGCGACACAGGGCTTCATAAAAAGCGCCAAAAGCTGCGCGTCACGCCTTTCCAAGGCGAGATGCTTGACTCGTGCCTTGCTCCTAGGTGCACCAAGCACATGCCCGAGTGCGCCTTTTGAAACACTAATTCTAAGGAAACAATTCAAGAAACATCACTAATTCCATTAACTTTAAGCTAAAGGAGGAAACAATGATCTTGAGTCATAACCTACACCGACACACACAACTTAATTAAAAACGTGAAGAAACCAATTAGGACCCCTAACTGTTAAAATAAAGCCTTGATATTTCGAGACATGAACGTCCTACTAAAGACAAGATAATTTGGGCCTTGATATTTTCTAGTCTTGGCACTGCCTTGCATAGCCGAACAAACTTAAGCAAGTCTCCTCACGTCGAACCGCATCCAACCTGCAATAGAAAATAACATAGCAAAAGATTGAGTACAAAGATACAAGGAAAGTAGTTGACTAGAAAGAAAAGAAAAGTTATCCCCTGCATATAATTAAGCGCCTTCAGGTAAAGAATTTTGAATACCAACTCAAACTCTGAAAAACTCAGAGTCCTCTAGAATTGTACTTGATCCATCACGGCCCTGAGAAGCACAAAGCTCGACTACCAGAGCTCGATGAACAAGTCATAACTTTAACTACTCTACAAACTAAAAGCCTAAACCACCTACTCCTGACCAAGTAAACTACAATGCATGGTACCCCTCACATATAGGTTAATTAGAAAACCTTCGGACTCGTGCATAAAACACGGACAACTTCTGTGGGATACGACCCTAGGATACACTTTCTATAACATCAACTGTGATCTTCAAATTATGGGAGTGACCCCAGGCTGTTTAGGTGGAAAGAACCTCACTAAATGTATGATAAACCCTAGGGAGTGACCATAAGCCATCACGAAACTAGAGAAACTATCTCATTACAACCTCAAACTGTTTGGGGAATCGACCTCGGATATCGATAGGCTGTAACTAGCCACTTTCAAAACTACTAACTCTATGTCCTTGAATTACGAATCCAGGGTTTGGAATCCATACACGGCCTTTCTCTGCATCTACTATAAATAAAATTTGAGCATTTTCAAATACTCAAACTTTACTCTCTTCAAGATTTACGTGGCATAAATAACCAACAACTTAGCTTATAGAAAATAATACTAAAATCAATCTTGATTCTAGGTAAACTTCAAATACAAATTGAATTTAGGCTCAGAGAAAGACTCTGGTGCCTTTTATGAAGAACCCAACAAAAAACGAGCAAAATAACATAAAAGGAGCTCAAACCATACATATCGATATTGAAGCCATGGCAGGGCAAGCAGTGTTGGTTATTGGCCAAAATGAACCGAAAATGAAAGAGAAAAGAACAATAAAAGCTAAAACAATACGCCAATAAGGGTAATAGTTTAGCGCCATTACTCAATATCTAATGACCAAGAGGTCATGAGTTCGAATCCCCTACTCTGACTTGTTAAATTCAAAAAGAATAATAATAATAATAATAAAGCTAACAATACCACTTTCGAAATAAATGGAGCTTGAAACTCAACCACCAGAAGCTTGTCGAGACTATATGTCACAACCCGACAAGCCCCTTGACATCGTTGGAGATCGTACTTCAACTTCAAGCTCAACTACCTTTAAATGAATAGAGAGATTTGAATTTTTAACCTTTAAAAGAGTTGTGCAACACTCACTTTGGTATGCAGACTTCAAATCTATCTTTATTTTGTTTTAGTTCATAAACTTTCAAAATGTTTGTTTTCTTTTAGTTTTGTTTTATTTTAGTTTTTTATTTTCTAAAATATCTATTTTAATCATTGCTTCCAAAAATTATTTATTTTAATCCTGAAACTAATAATTATGTTCTCTGAATTCAGACATGTTGATATTGAGTATAATTTAAAATAAACATGGATTAATGGGATTTAAGGTAGAAAATTAGTGTAGCATGAACAAAAGAAATTAAACTTTTAAAAGTAAATGGGCCAATATACAACAAACTTGAAAGTTCAGGACCAAAATTTGCCTACATTGTGAAACAAATATGACATCAGTTGGCATACAAAATACAAATCATAAAGTCATTAAAAAACTATGGTGGCTAGAAATTAATTGATTTTCTCGTGAGATAATAAGGATATGAATATAAATATATTCGTTATTGCCTTTTGTTAAGAGAGAAGAGAATATTGAAAATTGAAGTCATGATTGGCTCGTTAATTGGACAATTCTAGAGATGTCCACGGGGGCGGGGTTTCTCCGCGGGGCGTTCAATTTTTTTCATAAATTGTATTTTTTTTTCACTTTTTATTTTTTTTTCTTTTATATCTTGTCCTACCTTTTTTTAATGACAAAGTGACTGTGCTTTCAAAAAAAAAAAAAAAAACTATTAGTATATATAGATATATATACTGTTTTTCAAAAAAAAAAAAAACATATACTAATTTAATAAATTTTCAAAAAAAAAGAACTTATACTAATTTAATATACAAAACAAAAAAAAAAACATATTCGAGGCGGAGAAACGGGGATGGGGACGGGGACGGTGATCATATTCCCCGTCCCCGTCCCCGTTTAGTCAATGGGGAAATAAATCGCCCCGCTCACTCCCCATTTCCCTGTTGAATCGGGGATTCACCGCCTGGCGGATTCCCGCCGGGTCAGGACGAGGCGGGGAAAATGAACATCTAATCTGGGGCGATTTTTAAACAGTTCTCGAATGAATTGGTAGCGTGATGATTTGATCATAACTCTCATAAGAGTAGGTATAATTGTAATCCTCGGCTCTCAATTACATATAAAAATAATAATAATAAATAAATAAAATAGTCGAGACATTAAATATTAAGAAAATGATTCATTTGTTACAAATTTCAACACCGTTTCTTTTTTTAAGAAAATGCATTTAATAATTTGGAAAAGTTTTCTATGAATCCGTAAATATCTCCCACTTTTTCTAACAAATTCTTAACTTCTCATCATTTTGATCCTTCACCCTCTTGTTCCTCATTCTTAAATTAGGGTTTTTGAATTTTGCTTCCTAAAATTTGGAAGTGAAAATAAACTTTGTGGCGATTTAGTATTTAAAAATATTATTTAACTAAAATTAAATATATCTTTAATAATTATGAATGTGAAAATTTTCATATATATATAACAAAAAACAAATTTACGGATAGACTATTCTCATAAAATAATTACCATGGTTGGTAATTTTTAAATATTTTCCTCTATATCAAATACAATATTATGTATCATTAATATTAGATTATATTATTATAATTAATAGAGTGGAAATGAATTAATATTAAACTAGACAACCAATCGCGTCGTCACTGACCTTATTCGGTTCTATTACTATTGATATCCATGACTAAATAGTTGCTATTTTTTTTAGAAAAAAGTAAACTAATTATTTTTTTTATTCGACTAATTTTCTTAAGTTTCTAAAAAAAAATTATGAATATGAACGAAATTCGGTGCCTAACAAAAAATTAATTGAGAAACAAATAATCTTAAATAAGTGTCACCGACTTTGTTGGATATGTGCTGAACAAAAAATAGTGCAGCAGATAATTTGAAATATATGCCTAAATTTTTTGTTATAAACAAAAAATAAATAATTAAAAAGTTGCCCCAGTTAAATTCCCGTTTTTTTTATATCGATTTGTAAACACTTTTTAAGAAGGGGTTTTTGAAATAGATCAAATTGATAAAATATTTACAATACTAAGCAAATTTTAAAAATTTAGCCACCATAATCAAATAAAAGTAATATTTTTTATACCGAATAATTAATACATAATACATCATGAATATTATTTATATTGTATATTTGACTATGGATACAAAATATTTTAAAATTTATTATAATTATTTTGTAAAATTGAACTATCCAATATAATTTCTCCTTTAAAAATGAAATGTCAATCATAATGATTCAATATGAGTATTATAAAAATAAATAATAATAATAATAATAAATAAATAAATAAAATATTCTAAATAAAGGTTAAATAATGAAATTTAATGAGGAATAAAAGTTTGTGCTTAGGCAAGGATCCACAACCATTCCTGAAACCTGAAAAAAACTCGTCACGATTCACATGGCGATCTCTCAAGCAGCTGCCTCCGCATCTTCCCGATCCAATCTCCTCAAGCCGCTCATCGCCACTTTCTCGCCCTCTTCCCCTCTCCGCCGCTCGATCTCCTCCGCCGCCGATGACTCCTCCTCCACCCTCACCGTCGAGACCTCCATCCCCTTCACCGCCCACAACTGCGACGCGCCGTCGCGTTCCGTCCACACCTCCCCCAAGGAGCTGCTCGGATTCTTCCGCGACATGGCCCTCATGCGCCGGATGGAAATCGCCGCCGACTCTCTCTACAAGGCTAAGCTGATCCGCGGATTTTGCCATCTCTACGATGGCCAGGAAGCCGTCGCTGTCGGCATGGAGGCCGCGATTACGAAGAAGGATGCGCTCATTACTGCTTATCGCGATCACTGTACCTTCCTTGGTCGAGGCGGAACGCTCTTGGAGATTTTCGCGGAGCTGATGGGCCGCCAGGGTGGGTGCTCGAGAGGTAAAGGTGGTTCTATGCATTTCTATAAGAAGAACGCTGCCTTCTATGGTGGCCATGGTATTGTTGGCGCTCAGGTGCCTCTTGGATGTGGAGTCGCCTTTGCGCAGAAATATTCCAAGGATGACACTGTTACGATTGCTCTTTATGGCGATGGCGCGGCCAATCAGGGTCAGTTGTTCGAGGCGCTGAATATCTCCGCGCTTTGGGATCTGCCTGTCATTCTTATGTGCGAGAACAACCATTGTAAGATTTTTTTGTGAAAAGTTAAACCTCACATTGGACTTTGAAATTCTATTTGTGTATCTGTTTGTCACAATCTTGTTTGTTTCATTGTGGTTGTGATTTTTATTAGATGGTATGGGGACTGCTGAGTGGAGATCTGCGAAGAGTCCGGCTTATTATAAACGCGGGGACTACGTTCCTGGATTGAAAGTGAGGCTTCACTATCACCCTAATATAATGGCTTAATATCTATTACTGATGTTGGTTTTCTCTATATTTTTCCTATCATAAATTATCTCCATTGCGGTATTTTGTTTGTTTCTTCCATAGTTAGCAAAAAGAATATGAACTTTAGATAATTTGCAGCCAATTTAAAAGGGCTATTCCTACTGTGGTCTTAATCTTGCTTACAAAAGACATGTCCTCCCTCTAACACTTAAGGTGTATTTATACTATATTCTGCCATAATTCTTAAGTCTAATAGCTAATGATGAATCATGACCATCCATCCTTTAAAAGTTCTTCATGTGGGAGTTGAGTCACGGTGCCATTAGCACCAATGATTTCCTTCAAAGTAGACTTTTACATATGACTCTCACCGGTGTGCCATTTGTAATTCATAGGAATGAATCACAACCCCATCTGATGATTTCTTGTAAATTTGTATCTGCCTTCTGGGATTTTATTAGAGAAGCCTTTTCATGGTCCTTGACTCTCCCAAGGGACCCGTATTTTTTGCTTGTTCTGTATCTAATTTCATTAAAGCATTCTGCTGGAGCTTGTGGCTGGAAAGGAATCGTAGGATCTTCCAAGAAAAATCTATACCATTTAATCGGTTCATTGAAAATATTACTTATACAGTGGTATTTTGGTGTAAATCTCCCTGCTGTTTTATGATTATAGTTATGATTCTCTTATTAAAAGCTGCAATTCTCTTTTGTAATCGACTGTCCAGTATTTTGTAATTTCATACCAAAATTGTTTCTTATCTAAAAATGTAATTTGATCTATATATTTTCCCAAGTCTCTTCTTCTTCCTATTATATTTGTTGAGCATTGGAGCCTTTTCAATCTTCCATTGTACTCTCCGGAGAAATAAATTCAAAAAAAAGCTCTCACTTTCAATTGGAATTTTGTGCTTATAGCTTTTCTTCAATATAATCGACATTTTTTCTCAAAAACAGAATTTGCATGTTGCTTCATGTCATGTAACCAAAGAGTTGTCAGTTAATATGTTATATGGGCATGGTGCCAATACTACACAGGATTGTGTGGATAAACAAATACCCTCCTTGTGCTGCTGCTGCTACTAATGCTTTCATTGGAGTTTCTTGTGACTATTCTTTGTTTTGTTAATTGTTTTTAGTTTTATGTTCATATAAAGGTTATTTCTGTCTGTGGTAGTGCTCCTTTGGTAATTTTATTGACCTTATTTTGAACATTACAGACTGGATTTATTCTGATATTTATGTTCAATAGTCCTCCTAGATCTTGAGTTTCCTTCAAAGTTTGGGGATCCTCAAACAGTATCCTCCAATGTCTTATATCTTAGTTCTTTCTGGCTTCATTTTGGATGTTGTTACCTTGCTACTTGAGTTACCAGGAAAAAAAGGAAAGGAACTTACGATCATAAGTTTTTGGTTACAGGTGGATGGTATGGATGCTTTGGCTGTCAAACAGGCTTGCAAGTTTGCTAAGGAACATGCTCTGAAGAATGGACCAATTGTGAGTGTCTTCTCTAGTAAATGTATCATGGTTGCTAAGGAATATGTTTTGAAGAATGGTATGTGGACCTAGTTTGTGAAGGAACGTGTTTTAAAGAATAGACCTTGTTGTTCAGTACATGAGGGTTTAGCCTCATTGGGAGGGGACTCTCCCTAGTCCCCAAGCCGTTGTTTCTTCACTCTTTAAATTATATCCTTATTTCTTAAACAAAATAGGCATATGATGGTTCTCTTATAGTAAATGCAAAAGTATTTATGTTTTCACTATCGTTTGCTTCAGATTCTTGAAATGGACACCTATAGGTATCATGGTCACTCTATGTCTGATCCTGGTAGCACATACCGAACACGTGATGAGATCTCTGGCATTAGACAGGTTTGCTTGTTTTGGATATCCATCATTTTCTATATAACATTTCACAATATCATTATTTCTTTCTAAAACACCAGATGCTGAGTATTGAACGTTTTCATTATGATTTAATACCAGGAACGTGATCCAATTGAAAGAATAAGAAAACTGATATTATCCTATAATCTGGCCACTGAAAAGGAACTAAAGGTATATTGTTCAACTTGGATCTGGATGCTGACTTTTTGTCGTTTGTAATTTAGAATATTATCGGTTGGTGTTTAGGTTGATATCATGTTGACTCCTACTGCAATGCATTATTTTTCTAGTAGATTGTTCTCTTAGACCGAGATATTTGAACCTATTTGACAAATAAATGTTTTTTTTTTGTTTATTAGGATGTTGAGAAGCAAGTCAGAAGAGAAGTCGACGAAGCTATTGCTCAAGCTAAGGTGAGGAGCATGTAGTTAAATAAATTAATAGTTTGAAGTTTGTGCATGTCCAAATATATGGAATATATTCATTTAAGAACCAATCTCTAGGAAACATTTTGTATAGTATCTTAGGAGTAGATACGATTGATAATTGTTGCTTGTGCCATGTTTCAGGAAAATCCATTGCCAGATCCTTCTGAACTCTTCACAAATGTGTATCAGAAAGGATTCGGAACTGAGGTATTCTCCCTTTACTTTCTCACAACTGTTCCATATGAAGTGTAGTGTAGTGAACTTGAGCATAAATGCTAAATCATCAGACATTAGTATGAAATTCACGCGTGAAATGGAATGCTGGCTAATCCAAAAGTATGAAATATTATTCCTTCTACACAACAGTTTCTTCTAGGGAAAAAAGAAATACAATTATGAAATGGTGTGTTAAATGCTAAATTGTCTCTATGAGGTTAGGTTTTTTTTTTTTTTTTTTTTTTTAATATGTCTCTGTGATTTTCGAGCTTTCGTACCCCTCGATTAATGTCCTGGAACATACCACTTGACCCTACAACATTTGGATGCCAAGAAAACCCATAGGAAATTAATTCGTAGGTAGGTGGCCACCATGGATTGAACCCATCACCTTATGCACCCCAAGACCCTCTTTGACCAATTAAGTCACTCTATGATGGTTGCATGGAATGATTTGTGTTATGATAGAGTACCAAGGTAGGACGGAAATATTAGTATAATATATGTATGGATAGAATAGTAATTAGTTCTTAAGGATTTTAGTATAAATAGGAGTTTTAGGGTCTTTGGAAGGAAAGAAAAATATTAAGTATTGTCTTGGGCCCTTGGCAAAGACTTTGGTGGGAGAGACATAGTCCTCTCAAAGGCTATCGATATGGTATTGTAACCTCTATCTATTATGAATATAGTGTTACTGTGTTCGTGTGCATTTTATTATTGTTGGTGTTAGTTCTCTTCGTTGTCTCACCACCTTAATTTGCATTGCAGTCATATGGACCAGATAGGAAAGAAGTGAGAGCTGTGCTTCCATGATTTAGTTGCATTTTTAAGCGTTTAAGAGCTCTGCTTGGGCCGCCCCCAAAATCCCCCAAAACCCATCAGAGGCAAAAAGAATAATAAGAGGAGGTTTGATTCTGAGTTATTTTTCTCTTCACGGCTCTATAAGTTTGGTGACCTCTAATTTTTATGTAGATTGCTGAATTTATTTTTTGTTTCTCCCTTTCATTAATGGGAAATATTTCGATGATTTGGCCTTGAAATATTTAACCCTAAATGTTGGTACTTTCATTCTTAACTGTGAAATATGCTTCTTTTTGCTCCATACATAAACCATCACAATAAAGAGGTTGTGTCTTATGGGTTGGAAGAAAATTACTGTTCATTCTTGTTCGTTTGCCTGAGTGTTAGAAATTGATTAGCTCGATTCAAACGGTTCAGGTTCAGGTTCAGGTTCTGTTGAGTTATGACCTTGGTGGGTGGTTGATTGAACTATTGATATTTAATAACTTTGTTTTATCCATTTAGTTGCACATTGGTAAGTTTGGTGAATATAATGTGTTTTGTTTCTCATTTTAACTCTGGTGGGTGGATGATTGAATTTGAAGCATAGACATTTGAGATGGTATGACTTTTGGTTAAAATAACCCTGGAGGCAGATGGTGATGATTTTAATATATGGTGGTCATCTTTTTATAAATTAATTTCTTACAAATTCATTTAAATGTTGGTCAGACGCTATGTCTTGTAACAAGAGCGGTATGCAACTTTTTTTTTTTTTTTGTTAAAATATTATTTTTATCTCTAGATTTTAAGTTTTGTTTCATTTTGCCCTTAATTTTCTAGTTAAATTTTAATTTTTGAACTTTCACTTCTTTCATTATGGTTTATGAATTTCCACTATTTAATTTTAATCTGGTATAATTTTAGTTAATTTTCTCACCATGTTTCTCAATAAATTTGAGAAACTGAGTATTGTCATGTATTTTTTAATAATATGGTATTAATGAGTAGTTATAATACAATATTAAAAATAAAATTTGTCCTGTATACTAACTTTAGGATCTTCTATTAAAAGTGTAGCACATTTTTATCAAAAAAAAATTTATACCAATTTCTCCTTAAAGTTGGTATAAATTTTGAGTGATTGAATTCAATCAGTAATATTTTATTGTATTCAATCAGTTTTTAAGTGATAGCGCTTCATTACCTTTATTCGATTGAATCAATTGACAGTGATTGAACTCAATCACTTGATTTACTCGAAGACTATTTTTTGTTTTTGGTATATATGCAATTATTTTTAGTTTTGTGCTATAGATGTAATTTTTTAGCCCATTTTTGTTATATATGAAAGCCTCCCTATTAAAAATATGTATGCAAATATTTTTATATTTGACTATTTTTGTAATTATTTTGTGAGAATAGCTTAATTGATAGATTTTTCTTTAAAAAAATATGCTCACATGTTTTCTTTACTTATATTAATGTTAGGCTAAATTATCACAAATGCCCCTAAACTATTACATTTATGTCAAATTTACCCTTGAATTGAAAAGTTTCAAAACTAACCCTGAACTTTACAAAACAATTCAAAATACCCCTACCGTTAGTTTTGGATGAAAATCGTTAAAGTTTTGTTTCAAAAATACTCTTAAACTTTCAAAACTTTCAAAAATACTCTTGGTCTTTAAAAAATAGAAAAATTTAAATAATTTAATTTAAAAAATATTTGAATTTAATATGTCAAATTTTGTTAAGATGAACAAGAAAATTATCATTCAAAAGTTGAGATTTGTTCTTTATTATTACATCTTGATATAAACACTAAACTAACAATTAAATTCGTTGAACAACCAATATTGATATAAAATTAATTCATAAGTTAAAAATCCATAGATAATAATAATAATAATAATAACGGTTATGAATGTACATGGTTCGAGTTTGGTTAAAGTAATTTTTTGTACCAACCACACTTTTCAGGTCCGTCAATCCTCCAAACCTATCGATTTGAGTTACCTAACTCAACCATATATTTTAAAGTTGGGTTGGGTTCTCGATTGTGTTAATCTCATATTTCCAATGGAATACTCTTATATCAATATTGAATTGTTAATCTGATGTTATAATATATATATATATATATATATTATGATTGTTGTTTATCATTTTACCTTTGTTTTTAGATGCATAAAACTATTAAAAAATCATTGAATGTTAACTTAAACTAACTAGTATTTTTTTTTTTTTTTTTGATTGGTTGTATTTTCGTTGTAACGTGCTTTGAATTCTCAAATTTAATGTTATATTCACAAGTAGTTTTTCTCTTTCTTGTGGTAAAACCAAATTGTCTCGAGAATTCAGAGAAACCAAATTGTGAGTTTTCGTATTTTGGTGATTTTACCTCCTTGATTGCGGTAAAACCAAATTGTCTCGAGAATTTAGAGAAACCAAATTGAATTTAATGTGTAATACTTCCAATATATTTGAATTTAATCTCAATTTGAAAGCTATTATGAGTTATGGATAATTTCTTATTCATCTCGATCAAAGTCTTACACATTAAATTCAAATATATTGAAAGTTAAATTATTTATATTTTATATTTTTTTTTAAGATCAATGATATTTTTGAAAGTTTTGAAAGTTTAGGGGTATTTTTGAAACAAAATTTTAACGGTTTTCATCCAAAACTAACTATAGGGGTATTTTTGAATGGTTTAGTAAAGTTCAGGGTTAGTTTTGAAACTTTTCAAAGTTCAGGGGTAAGTTTGACACAAATGTGATAGTTTAGGGGTATTTGTGATAATTTAGCCTTAATATTATTAACATTATTCAATCAATTTCAACAAATATTAACTTTAGGTTAAAATATCATTTTGGTCCCTAAACTATCATGGTTATTTCATTTTGGTTTTTGAACTTTCAAAAATTCTCAATGTCGGTTGAAAGGTCAAATTTTGTTTAAAGTAGACTTAGGGCTTGTTTGGCTAGAGCGGGAAAGGAAGGGAAAGGAAGGGAAGGGAAGGGAAGAGAAATGAGAGTAAATTAGTGTTTGGTGGGAAGGGATGAGAAGAGAAGTAATAATAAGTTGGTGTTTGGTGGGATGAGAAGGAAACTGATGTGATGTTTTTTTTAATAAAAAAAATAATAGATATTTAATATTTTTTTTAATATAATATTTATAAAATATCATTTTTGAAATTAATTTAATTTATTATTTAAATAAAATTTAAACTTCAACATACTTTATTATCAAAATGACCAAATTAATGAAATTTAACATCCTTTTCAAAATAGATATTTAGTAATTTTTTAATATAAATATCAAATAAATATATTTTATTAATTCATAATTATTATATCTCATCTAATTAAATTATATAAATATATATTTAATTTTCTTTTTAAAATAATGTAGATGTTTTTTAAATACTTATATTTTATGAGAATATATAAAAAAAAGTGGAATTTTAAACTTTATTTCATTTCATTTATTAGTTAAATAAATTTAAAATTTAATAAATATCAATCATTAAATTAACAAAAAAAAAATGAAGTAAAGTAATTTAAATGATATTTATCAAAATATTAATACATAAATAATTGTAAATATTATTTAAATAAAAAATCTAAAAAAATATGATAGGTTAAAAGTAAATAGATACACATAAATCCACCTAACTCCTACCCCATGGACTTCCACAAGTGGAGTTGACTTGACTTGCCTTTTGTCCCATGGATTTCCACAAGTCCACCTAACTTCTACCCAATTTCACGCGTGGATTCCATGTTTTTATTTAAATATTAAAATATTTAAAAAATACTCAATATCTATTTTTTTATCTAAATAAAAATTTCAACAATTTTCTTTCCATCACATCAACATAATTTTATTACTTAAAAACTATTAATTATCTATTTTTTTATTTAAATAAAAACTTCAACCATTCTCTTTTTATCCCATCAAACATAACGTTATTATCACATCTCTTTTCTTTCGTCGTTCAAACTAAACTTAATCTCATTTATCTTCTCTTCCCATTCCAACCCAACCCATTCCTTCAAAGCCAAACATGCCCTTAATTATGATTAAAAAATGGATCAGGCGGCAAGAAAAAATAATAATAAATATATAGCTTTCTAAACATAATTTCCTCAGCTTTCAAAACCATAATCGGTAACTTCTCTTGCCATTCCTTGTTTTTCTTAGTAACAGGACTATGATTTTCATTGACAATCCTGATCAAATACATAGCACGCAATTTCACCGAAATGCACAAAAACTAAACAAAACAAAGAATCAGCAAAATTAAAACAAAGGAGCATGTTCTGTGACAATTGTTCCACATCGAAAATGTGAAGGTTCTTCAATATCTTTATAAGAAATATGAATACTCTCTTCTCTGTCAATTAATTTTAAAGTGAAACTTTATACCATCAAATATGATATCTGAGTTTCATGTTGGTTATTGATTCCCAAAATTAGAATCGTAGATGAACCCGTGTTCTGCAGAGAGAGGGCGATGAAGTTATTCTTTTTTTTAAGTTGGTTTTATCATTGAATAGCATGTAGACTGGTAGGTTTGTTCATTTAATTATTTTTATTTGGATTCGAGTAGAATTTAAATTCATAACATTTTGGTCACTAAGTTATACATCATGAGTTCAGCTATATTTTATACTTTTGTGGGTACGTAGTACGATAATTTCTTGAATGGTAAGTTTCAACGATAGATTGAATAGTAGGAGGTTAATGGAAGAGAGTTGTTTTTTCAGATAAATAATTTCATGGATGTATGATGTTACTTTTAGAAAATACCTCTCCAATTAATTAGGAAGTTAGCTTTTTTTCAACAAACCTTGATTATTTCTAAACATTTATGAGTATTTATTAGTTAAATATTATTATTGTAAAATTACCTTAACTTTTTATTACTAAAAGGGTCACGTCGGTGACGCAATTGGTTATCTTGATGGTTGTTAATCCATTTTAATTTCACGGTCACAGATTCAATCTCATAAATTGGTATTGGTTCCTCTCCCCTGATGTACTAAAAAAATTGCAAGAAAATTCAAAGAAACCAAAAAGTGTCATTAATGAAAAATGTGTATTTTGTGGAACACTTTTGGTATCATTTTTAGAAATTTAAAACCACCATATCCAAGCGTCTAGTGTCTCTTATTTACGTAATCCACTCAAATTTAGCCTCCTTAATAAGACCAAAACTTTCGAGAGTTGTTGGATTTAATTTTATTTTATTATTATATTATTAAAAAAAAATTTAATGAAACAAGCAATGTGAATTTGTTACACTGAAACTATCAAATATACCAACAAATGCAGGAGTGGAGTTTGAGAAAGCCGGTGAACAACTTCCCACAGCTCCAAACTGCTTTCATTTTATGTATTTTATTTTCTAAATGATTTTCTCTTAATTTTCCTTCTTTTAAGTACCAAAAATAACAAATAATTATAGCAACAAAAAAATCTATGGATATAAAAAGTTTAGAAACAAAATTCAAATATAACAACTGATTCAATCATTTAAATGGATGATCACAAAAACTATTGACTTTCAATTATGTCATTAATCAAGTTAATCGAAGAAAAAAAAATTGATTGAAAACCATGAAAGTTGAAACATTTTGACATATATTAAAAATATATTTTTAAAAAGTTACACTTAAATTAAAGAAGCTTACGAGGCGAATCAAATCTAGAAAATAATTACTAATATGGTTATTTTTTAAAAAAAATTAGCAAATATAATCATTAGTATTAATGAATATTATCATATATTTTTTTATAATACGGTATTAATGGATATTTATAATAATATTTTAAAATTTGCCTACTTTTATGAGAATAGTCTAACTAATACAATTTCTCTTATTTTGCTCTAATTAGCTATCTAAAACAAATTTAGTCAATTTTATTGTTTTTTTTTTTTTTAGTACAGTCAATTTTATTGTTTAAAGTTATGAAAAGGACTGGAAAATAATAATAAAAACAAATAAATAAAAAGGCTCCACGAGTTCTTTAATTTTCTGAAGTTGGCCTAAATTCCTAATCCATAACTGCTGCTCCCATATCTTTAATTTCAATTCTTTGATCAGCTTCGAGCTCGAGAGTTTGTGTAATTAACAAAATCAAAACAAAACTGAGTTGCAATTCTCTTCAATTCTTGACAAACCGCAACAATGCTTCGGCCATTCCTTCAAATCTACATTCTTTGTTTCATTTCTATTTGTATCATTCCTCTTTGTTGCTCTCACTCCATTTCCCCTCAGAATATTCAAACTTTCTTCCCTCTTCCATTGCCAACCATCAATAATACTTCAGGCGATCTGTCGACTATCTCCCCGCGGCCTTCACCCCCACAAGAAGCCGTGCAGCTGCAGCCGAAGCCGACGTCCAAGAAAGCCGTCGTTCTAACGGTGGCGGTTTCAACTACAGTGGCCGGCCTCCTGCTCTCTCTTTGTGTTCTCTTTTTCATCAGAAGATGCGTTCTTGAAAAACATGAGGAAGAGCAAGATAGCACAAGTTCACTATCAGCTTTGGTTAGCCATAATGAATTTACAAGATTCAATGGGGACTTCAATGGTTTGGATGTGATATTTTGGAAAAGCCCTGCAAGGGGAGAAAGAAATAAAGATGAGGAAAGGAAGCCTGAGAGAGTGCAAGAAACTCCTTTGCTCCATGGAAGATCTTCGTCAACGAAAATGGAAGCTCGTGATCACTCTCTCCCTAGCTCACAAGCATTGTCATGGCTGGCTCTGCCTCCACCTCTGCCGCTACCAGCGCCTCCCCGAAGAAAACCTCCACCACCTCCACTACCAAAGGCGGCCGTTGGTAATTCAGAGCCATCTTTATCAGAGAATGATCAGACTAGATTGAAGCCATTACATTGGGACAAGGTTAATACCAATGTAGATCATGAAATGGTGTGGGACAAGATTGATGGTGGTTCTTTCAGGTAAAACCCATCATCACATCACAATTCAATTTGGAAGAGATCCCATTTTGATTAGCTTCTCTGATTTTTACTTCTATGATCTCATCTCTGTTCTTCAGGTTTAATGGAGACCTTATGGAAGCTCTATTCGGGTATGTAGCCACAAACAAGAAATCCCCACCAAAGCAGTGTGCCAAGCATAAGGAAACAGAATCAAGCGGACGAGTACAAATCGCCATCCTTGATTCTAGAAGATCGAGAAACATTGCAATAATCCTCAAATCCCTGAACGTATCTCGGCAAGAACTTCTCGAAGCTCTCATAGAGGGAGAGGGACTCGATTCAGACACACTAGAGAAGCTAGTCAAGATCACTCCAAATCAAGAAGAACAATCCCAAATCCTCGAATTCGACGGCGATCCATTAAAGCTTGGAGACGCCGAATCGTTCATCTTCCACCTCCTAAAGGCTGTTCCAACCGTCTTCATCCGTCTAAACGCCATGCTCTTCAGATCAAACTTCAAATCCGAGCTTAATCGCATCAAGGACATTTCACAAACACTTAATGCGGGTTGCGAAGAACTAAAGCGAAAAGGTCTACTAACAAAACTACTAGAAGCAACCTTAAAAGCTGGAAATCGATTGAATTCAGGAACAACGAGAGGAAATGCACAAGCATTCAATCTCAGATCACTCCTAAAACTCTCAGATGTAAAAAGCACAGACGGAAAAACAACATTACTTCACTTCGTCGTCGAGCAAGTCATCCGATCCGAAGGAAAAACACATTTCTCAAACATAAATTCAAACAATCTCATATCAGAACAGGAAAAAGAAATCGAATACACAAAATTAGGACTATTAGCAATAGAATCACTAACCTCAGAGCTCTGCAATGTTCAAAATGCCTCCACGATCGACTACGTAGCGTTCGCCGCCACTTGCGCCAATCTCTCGATCCACATTTCAGAGATACAAAAGCATCTGTTGAATGAAGGAGGTGAGTACAAGAGGAAGATGACGGAATTCGCCGAAACCGCTGCGAAAGAACTGGAAACGGCGAGGAGAGAGCAGATTAGGGCACTGGAGCTTGTGAAGAAGACGAATGAGTACTTTGAAACAGGGAAGAGAGATGATCCGCTAGGGCTGTTTGTGATTGTGAGGGATTTTGTGGCCATGGTTTATGAGGTGTGCAGAGAAATGGAAGGGGATTTGAGGGGGAAGGGTAAGATGGGGATTTTGGATCGGTGACCACCATTGCAGAGCTCGATGAGCTTGAGGTTTCCATGTATGGTGGATCATTTAATGTGTTCAGGTTTTTCAAGCGATGAAGAAGATGATAGCTTCTGAATATTTTGTTCAATGTATGGTTTTTTGGTTCAAGCTACATTGTAGAATTTTACAAGGATTTTAATGAAAAGATATGTGATGTATTTTTTGTAGCCATTGTGAAAATTAGATTTAAATCCTAATTCAATTTATGACCACAGTAGTACCCTATCTCATTTCAATTTTTTTTTATATTCGTGACTGTTTGGGCCCGCTTTCGCGCACCACGACTAATATCACGAGACATACCACCTGACTCTACAACATTTGAATGCCAAGAAAACCCGTAGAAAATTAATTCCTAGGTAAGTCCAATCATAGATCGAACCTATCACTTTATATACTCCAAAACACTCTTTGACCAATTGAGTCATTCTATGATGGTTTATTTGGGAGAAGTGTAGTAAAGGGTTCTCTAGTTAGGAATGAATAGCTATTTAGTTTCCAAAGAAAAACTAAAATACAAAAAGATTAGATAATAATATAAATTAGGGTTCAGAAAATGTAGATTGATGATAAGATTGGAAAAAGTGTGCTACAATGATAAGTAGTGAAAGACGAGGATATAAGCACAACAATTCTCCTGAAGCTAAAAAAAGGTAGAGACTATCTGCTCCATTCGAAATCACCCCCAGATCTGGGATTGGCGTTATTCACTCGGCTGCTGCTATCTTCGGGACGCATCATGGTGCTTGTAATTGTATGCCAACCCATGAGGTGCGGCAAGATAAACTGCACAATAATATGTCACATCTTCAATAAATCAAAAACCATACTTAGTAGAAAGTACCTAATACATACTTCCCACCATTTATGAGAACAATAATGTGTCACATCTTCCATATATCATTTTTCTTTCATTAGTATATATTAGTAATTAGTAATTAGGTACTACGTACTTCTTAAGAAGTAAAGTACCCAAGTTTTAGTCAAAATTTATTAAGAGAATACTAATGCCAGTTCGCCTCAGTTTGTGGCCAATACTAATGCCAAACTAGCCTACCAAGTTATATAGAAAACTGCGGTGGAAACGAGTTCAAGCCGACTGAGCCGCAACTAAAACTAGACCCCGACAAACCAAAAGTGACTGAACCCGATGCAACCAACTAATCTTAAGTTTTTAACTCAATGAAACAGAACAAGTCATTATGAGTTGAAACCAACTGGACCAAAACCAATTCCACTTCTGATAAGGGAGCCAAAACTTACAAGCAGTTTTCACTCCTTTGATCTCAACCACAGGTCCCAATTGAATCAAACAAGCATGACAAGAAAGTTCAGGATGAAAACAAGAAAAAAAAATTACCTTGAAAGCCTCAACAAGTACAGTATATTCTGCTTTGGTGATGGGAATATAAATGCTCTCTTCCATGTTGATTAGCTTGTTCTGAACGCCTTGTGCAACAAAATAGAGCAAAAAGGTAAGAAAAAAAAAGAAAATACTCTCTCTAGCATCATTAAAGTTTATACCATCAGGCATCAATCATATCCAGAAAAAAAGAATTTACAAAAAACACCAATTTTCATTAGGAATGAACTGATTATCTATTTGATTCAGTTGGCAACTGTTATGACTATAGATTGATAACTAGATTATTTGTTAAACTTTGAAATAAGGAAACCCAAGGGTAAAACAGGTTCTTAAGACTATTCCCAAGGTCTAAAAAAAAGCTAATTAAACCAGGACGATTGAAAACTAGTTATCCATCAAACTAGAAAAAAAGAAATCAATTTTACACTCATTCTTAGACGTGGCACATAAAGCTCTACCTAACTAAAGATGTGCCTCCTTCCGAGTCGCACATACCAACTTAGTCTTAGCATATACTTTCTCTCGCTTCTTTTGAGTACATGCTTTCGATAGGATGTGAACTAATCCTATCAGAAACCAACATCATAATTGAAGATATGAAAGGACACAAAGGAATATTAAAAAATAGTGGTGATCATAACAAGTGGTTTGAAAAAAAGATGACTTATGTAAATGAGACACAAATGCTTCCAACCAATGAACTTCGATTGGAGCCTTGGAGCTAACTCGCTCCCCTCTCTTCAACAGAACACCCATGAAGCAGAATTCAACATTGCATACAATCTCAAAGAATTATAAAGGTTTCAATACAAGACTTACTTAGATTGAAAAAATGGCCAGAACCATCCGGAAGAGGCTCCACTTTAAGTATCTTTCTGACCTTCCCTTCATCACTGCAAAAACAGAACAAATATTTTGTCAGTCTTTTACTAATACTATGTTTTCAGACCTACAAAACATAGAAACCATTTAATTAGGCTACTAAAGAGAAATGCTCAGCATGTACATGCAAGAAAGAGGTTGCATTTGGCTACAATAGAGATAAAGAGATAATTGATTCAAGACATTTCAATACCTTAAATAACTTAATTCTTCAACTCATACAGATCCCTATACTAGGTCATTCGAAGCACGAGATATCTCATTTCAATACCTTAAATAACTTAATTCTTCAACTCACAAAGACAACATTCGCTTAAATAAAATGTTAATAGTTGAATCTTATGTATGTTTTTTATATATTCTTAGTTAAACTTCATTTATTTCCATGAAAGGAAGGTTAATAGTTAAATGTAATGTATGTTTTGTATATTATTCTTGGTTAAAACTTCATTTATGTTTATGGAAATGTTTTTATTGTGTATGCACACATATATAAAAAAATGTGTTTTTTTTATATAGTGCACCTTATGTAAAAAAAATCGCGCCTTTTGGTGCACCTTGCACCTCAAGCCCCAGAGGCCCATTGCGCCTAAAAGTGCCTTGGGCTTTTTATAACACTGGGCAGACCGGGTCTGCCCACAATGTATAAGTGTTTGTGGTAACCAAATAATCCACAATACATAAACACGAACATGGCACAACAGATGAAACTAATGCCTGGTATAAGTTTTGATTTTGCTTGTAAAAAGATAGTACCTTTTTCCCTTGTAGGGATCGTGAAAAAATTCACAAGACTCCCGTGGGCCAAGGGCAACTAGACTTCCCAATTCTGTCACTGATAATGAGAATACCTATATACAAAACAAAGTATAGTCTAATTTGGTAAATCATAAATCATAAAAAGTAGGGAATTGATTTCACAGAAAGTTCTCCACTATCTGATTTAGCTTATTCTCATAGTGGCATTGTCCTGAAAACTGAAGTTGTTCTGATTTCAAAAAACACAAGTTGGAAAATAGTGATTTTGAATGCACAATGAACTTAATATTTACCATTTAATTATTATACTTAAGAATTAGTTTAGTTTTTTTTTTTTTTGAAACAAGGGAAACCACGCCCGTCCCTGGCTAGGCACCAGGAGACACGGGAGGTGTCTAAGAATTAGTTTGGTTTTAAAAAACAGATAAAAGATTGGTGTACACTACTCCCCAAACATGCCATAGTATTTCGAATAGTACTCCATCATGGAAATTATACTACTTTTCCACACCTAGAATATGCCAAATATGAAACCTGTGGAATAGTAATCAGCATTAAGTTTTAACCTAGAATTTCAGTTCAGCTCATTAATTCAGAAACTTCCATAGCTTTAGGAGTTAAATAACATCAGCTTGTTTCAATGAACAACACCTGTTTTCTGCTCCAATCGTATTGACGAACACCAGCTGCAGGGGCAAACTGAAGCAATACAAATCCCTCCCTGGATATTTTGAACGCCCCTGACTGAAAATGTTCAAAAGATTACTAAACTAACAACAAAGAAGAACAGCCTATCAAGAAATACGACAAAGCTCGGAAGTCAAACATACATCCAGAGGTGTAAACTCTGGTGGCCTAGGCTCAACGGTAAGAGCAGCTTTTCCTTTGTATATTGAATGACCGACGAAAAACCTCGGTGGCAATGCCGCAGCAGCTACAAACAATCAATCCATAATACTTGAGAATACAATAAATAATAACAAAAGAGAACATCAAGAAGTGCCTAGGACTGGGAGAAACCCTTTGAAATTGAATTATTTTTTTATGAAAGCGAAAACAACAATCGAATGAAAACAGTAAAGAACGTGAGAGAAGAACACGCATGCCTCGTTTGATAACCATTTCGTTTGTGATTTTCTGTTTTTTTTTTTTTACTTTTTTAAATCATATCTGTTTGATAACCAATTTTAGTTTTTGTTATTAAAAATTTAAAAACATTTTTAAAATATTTAAGGAATTCTACCAACTAAAAAAATAACTTTTAAAACAAAGTGTGAGTTATCAAACATGTTTTATGGTTTTTTATTTTTTCAAAATATAAAACTAAAATCAGTTATCAATTTTCTTTTAAAACCAACAAACAAAAAACCAAAAATGAAACACTAGAAACAAAAAATAGAAAATGAAATGGTTATCAAACGGAGCCGTAATTACATCTTTTGCGGGCAGCGAGACCCAACTAAGTAATGTTGGGTATATCTCAATTCTCAACACATTAATCCCAGCAAAAGAGAAATAAACAGTGAACAAGGTCATAACAATAAGGTAAGACAAAGTCATTTTCCTAGCAACGAAAACCAAAATTCCAAAACAGAAGCAAACAAAATTGTAAGAAACAACAGACAAGGAAGTACCTCCGGCGCGGCTTTGTGGCGGAAACGAACCGGCCTGAGAGCCCGGTTCGAAGGGCGGCGGCTGCTGCTGCGGCTGCTGTGAGTTCCATGAGTATTGGCATTTGGGAGAAGGTTTTGGCGTAGTGGTGAGGGTGAAGAGCTGGCGAGAGGAGTTGATTGCACATAGCCTGCGGTTGGAGGTGGGTTCAGAGCAGAGCTCGGGGTTTAATGGCGGAAGCAGGGAAGATGAAAGCCATTGAAGACGAAGCATCGTTTCGGCTTTGTCTTCGCGGCTAATTCTATCTCCGTGACGGTCAGGATTAGAGCGCCATGTTTTTCACTATCAAAACCCTCATAGATATTCCGCTTCAATTCTAAATTTCGATTAAGTGAACTGCCCGTGTTATTTTCAATAAATCTTAAAATGGTCGTAATAAAATAATGACTAATATCACTGGACATATCAATTTGATTTTATAATATTTTGATGACAAATTTTATTATAGAAAATTAATTCTTAACTCTGCATCAAAAGCTTTATCTGATCAATTAAGTTTACTACGTAGGAATTAATCTATGATGATTACTAGGTAGGAATTAATTTTCTATAAAATTAATTTCTAGGTAGGTGGTTACAATGAGAATTGAACTCATTACTTGCATCTCAAGACCCCATTTGACCAATTGAGTCATTCCATAAATGGTTGATTTTTCCTCCTCCATTTAAACTAGGAAAAAACAATAAATTCAACCATCATAAGATAGCACGGTGCATAAGGCGATGAGTTCAAATCTCATGGTGACCACCTATCTAGGAATTAATTTCAAACGCTTGCAAGCTGGCTGGGACAGTCACGGACATTAAAAAAAAAAAAAAACAATA
>JBBMEF010000014.1:3578134-3618734 GCA_037832685.1 Sicyos baderoa | reverse complement strand
GGTATACTTGCCTTTGCAAATCGCTGCAAATCATTTATAATATTCGCATTTTGCGAACACACCTTAGCGCGGTCAGTAATCATGAACAAAAGATGCTTAAAACAGAAGAAGCATCTTCTGGCATACTCAATAGTACCTAAAAGTGGTGCATAGTCGTTTGTGTATCATGCAGTACCTCGTGTTTTATTATTATTTCATGGCGTAGGTACGACACAAAACTAGACAACGTCATTAAATCCATACGTATTATGCATGACCTTCAATGCAAGCATCATGAAGGCAAAAGCTTGAAGGTATGTACTCCTACTAATCATTCCAATATTTTTAATTGAACATTTTTATATATTCAATATTATATTTTTAATCTCAAAAGAATATTAGATTTTAACCGTAAATTGATTTCTAGTCTTTTATCAAAAGATTTTAATTTCAATTTGTCACAAAATCTTAGAGTTTGTTAGATTTTATTTTAAGAAAACAATTTGTTATAGGTTGTTGGAATATTAGTATTAATTTTAGTAATTAATGGAAATAAGAGTAGGATTACAATGATAAAATATATTTTTTACAATTAATAAATTTAATTCAAAAATAGAAAATAAACATAAACTTTAATCCTATAAAAAAGTAGATATTTGATTAAATTGTTTACCAAAAGTAGATATTATCCTAGTTTTCCCAAAATATGTTTCCACCAAATTGAAAAGAATTGAGAACCTCACGAGCCCGAACAACCCACCCAAATTGAAAGAGTTGGGTTAAGTTGAGGTATTTTTCGTTTTGGGTTTCATTTAAGGAAACCCGAAATTTTCAATTCGATGACGGGTTGGGGTTGTTAAGGCTCGGTTCAACCGGAACCGAACCAAATATTACACTACAAAATATATATTTTGAACAAAATGCCTATCGGCTGTGGTGGTTGATGCGCTGGCTGATATTATGTAGGGTTATGGTTTGATTCTATGGTAAGTCCGTTTTTTATAATTGTTTTTCCTCATATTTTTCCTTCTCTTTCCGCGGGATGACAGACAATAATGGCCTTTATTATTTATCTAACTTTCGTTCTGTCTTTTATTTTTTCTCTCTCATGAAAATAATAGGTATTAATTAATTTATTCTTTTTCATCCTTATCAAAACTTTTTTCATAATCAAATATTGGAAATTTATTCAATTTTTTTTTTCATCAATTAAGAGTTCTTTGTAAATCGTAATATTTTCTAAATGTTTATTTTTTTTTAGAATAATCTTATCTTATTTACAAAATTAATTTATATTTAGACATGCATCTTCTTATTTTAAATTTTAATTATATATTCAAGAATTTAGTTAAATATTATTTTGAAATTTGAAATTTGAAAGTTAAAGCAATTTTAAAGTGTACCCTCGTTAAATTTGTGATCTTCTTGAACTTATAATTTGAATCCATGAACCGAATCTAACTTATTTCATATACATTTCTAGTTCACGTCAACATCATGTTTCATTCTCCAACAACATTTTTTAAATCTTGCATTTTAAAGAAGATTGACATTTACACATTATTTAATTTTAAAATATATTATTGAACTCGATAACTCAACCCAACTCAACCAAAAAATATAAGGGTTGGGTTGGATTGGATTGAGTTGTATCTTAAATTGGATTGGGTTTGGGTTGGTAAGATGATCAACCTGAATTTTTGGATTGGGTTTGAAAAACTTCCTCAACTCAACCCAACCCAACCCATATATACCCTAATCACTGACGCAATGATTTTATTATTTAGTTGTAAACGAGTTCAACATTAATATTACATGTTCGATCCCGAAAATTGGTATTTATCCCACTTTTTCTATTATGTACTAAAAAAAAATACATTTTTCACTTTATTTACATTTCTTAAATTTCACCATATGTGGCTTTTGATATGGATTTATTTGTGGCTGATGATCAATTGATTAAAACCAGTCGAGCTAAGAAGTGGGCGAGAGTACGGGAGATACTCACCTTGTAGTCATTGTCTCACATTGGAAATGTGAGGATTCTTCAACATGTTTATAATTTTGTTTCATATCGATTCGGTTCCTCTTTTTGTCAAATCAATTGGATTTGATCGGTTATCGGTTTGGCCTAAAAAATCAAGTAAAATTGAATCAGTGATTTTGTTTTTTTGTTGGACATTGGTTCAGTTTCTTTTTTTGTCGAATTGATTGGATCGGTTCGGTTATCGGTTTAACATAAAATCAAAGAAAATCGAATCAATATCACCCCTAATTTTAACTCTACATATATAGATTCGATCTTGAAAATTTATATAGAATTTGTTGTATCCTTCCACAATTTATAGTAAAAAATAAATAAAATCATAACCATTTCGAGCAACACGATTTCTATTTATTCTCTTCGGCCAAGTCCAATTTCGGAAACTCAAAAAAAAAAAAAAAAAAAAAAATTGACTAAATATATATAAAAATAAATAAAGAGAGACAAAAGAAAAAAAAATGTTCCCGAAAGAGTGGCATCCAACGTTCATTTTTTTCTTTTCAAACACAAATTTGACTAAAACACAGCTCGACGTGACAATTCCTCAAACAGCTCATGAAAAAAAACAAACAAACAAAAAACAATCCATCGTTTTATTAATTAAAGTTACATTATCCCAAAAAAAAAAGAAAATTATACTCAATACGTTTTTTTCTTCTTCTTCTTCAACATAAACATAATTACCATCGAAAGAGTTGGTAGTACGATTAATTATTTAATTTGTTGTTAATTGTTAATCTATTTTCACTTTACGATCACGGGTTCAATTTCTAAAATCGATATTTATAATTCATCTTCTTCCAACTTATACTAAAAAAACAAAAAAACATAAACATAATTACTTAACCATAAAAAGAAATATTACAAAAAAAAACATAAAACGAAATATTGACAATGATTATAAACATGCAAATTAAAGTAAGTTAACCTAATGATAATTAATATTTATAAATTAGAAGTTTGAATCATTTTTTGTTTATTCATTAAAAGTTTGAATAATAAAATATAAATGGAGAAATTTAGGTCACAAATATTTCATTTTTTTTTTAATTTATTATTTTCTAGTTAAAAAATAGAAAAATAAAATATAATTTAAATTGGAGCACGGGGTAAACTTCAATTTAAATTGTTCTCATAATTTTATAAATATATTAAATGAGATTTTTGAAGTAATTAAACTAGGGAGCGGAAGTAGTGAGGGTAATAATGATGTCTAGGGTTTCATAAGGGGAAAGCTGGATTTTCACGTTCTTTAATAAAATGAAAAAGAAAAAGAGAATAATAAGGTACAGTTTTACTCTGCTCCACCTTTTCTGTTCCTTTGCCTTTTTTTTTTTTTTTTTTTTTTTTAATAACTCCAACCATTTATTAAAAAGAAAAAAAAGTAAAATTATTTGGTTGGCCCTTGAAGATGTAAAGTTGAGTTTATTCAAGTTTTTTTTTTTAACGAAGTTTATTCAGATTTTGTACTTCATAAAATTTGTAACAAGAACTTAGATCTTAAATTCTCAAAAAAAAAAAAAAAAAAAAAAATAGATCTTAAAGTTTTACTATTACGTGATAGAGTAATCAATTTCAAGCAAGTTGGCTCGTTTTGTAAGCTTTAAATTTAAAGGTAGTGATTGCTATCTATAATAACAATAAATATACTCGTGACTAATTATATCCATCTCGTTGAATATTGAAAAAATAAAAAAAATTCAATATTTTTATAAGAGATAATATACATCACTATCAATTAATTTTAAGATGAGACTCATATCATTTAATATAGTACCAGAGTTTAGGTAGATTATCGGTTGTCAAAACGGTTAAAAACATAAACGAAGTATTCATAGTGGTAAACCACTACTCTTTTAGATTTCCTTATTTATATTTGGTGGTGAATAACTATACTTAACCACCAATAAAATCTCATATCAAACCATTTCAACTTTATAGAGTCACGACATCCAATAGTAGTATCTTTATATAAGTTTGATTGGTCCTCCTCCTCCAAATTTATACTAAAAAAAAATATCAAAACCTCAATCAAATTTTACATCAAATTTATTACTCATCATTAGTTAATTACTCTAACAACTATTAACACCAATTGTCAAACGAGAAATTAATTACTTTAATTATCATTAACTATTTCACTCTATTTACACTTGTTTTTTGCCAAATCTAAACACGCGGTTAAAAACAAATAAAAATCTACCCCTCATACTCGAGTAGCCGAGTCCCGCGTATTATTTTCTTCACAAATTAAAGTAAAAAAAAAAAAAAAAATCTTCACAAATTACATTTGTTTTATTTATTTATTTATTTATTTATTTTTAATCATTATTTTTTGTCAAGTAGGTCAAAAATGGATGGGAAAACAATAAAAGAAAGGAATGTGGGCATGGGAGTACACGAATGAGTGAAATTTAAATAAAGAAATAGGCAATATTTTATGTTTGTTGGCATGAAAAGGAGAGACAAGGAGTGTGGCGTGGATATTTGGGAAGAGTGAAGAGAATTAAAGAAGGAAAATAAGTTCATTTAAATTAAAAATTCAATCTAAACAATTCTAAAAAAAAAAAAAAAAAAAAAAAAAAAACAGAATCCATGATTTCTTGATCATTGGGCATATACTACTGCGATTGAGCAACAACTCAAATTGACATTTTAAAATTTAGATTATATAAGTGTAAAGGTTTCATTTTATAATATAAAAATGTTTCAATTTAATTTCTGTAATTTGATAAAACTTTATTAACAAGTTTTGTTCTTCACGAATGTTGCGGATCATAAAAACATTACAGTTAACTATCTTTATCTTTTATATTTTATTAACAACGTAGAATAAACAACTTGAAGTTATAGAATGTGTCCGTTTGGATATTTTGATTGGTGTTAATCTATTTTAACTTCACGTTCATATTCGAGTCCATAAATCGGTATTTGTCCCTTTTCTAATAAATTAAAATTTTAATGTTGATTAATTTTTTCAAATTAGTAACACGTGAATCAATTATTTAACTCATAAAATTAACAAATTATAAAAGACCACCTCATTTATAGACCAATATTTAATCATCATATGTCAAATAAATTGGTGGCGCGATTGATTAACTTGTTTGGTGTTAAACATTTCAAGTCACTAGTTCAATACATAAAATCAGTATTTGACCCTTTTAGTGCCTTCTATGTAGGATTTAGTAGTCTTCTTTCCTCAAATTTATACTAAAAAGACACCCCAATAACGAAAAAAATAGGTTAAAGTTACAAATTAAATATCAAACTAGATTAAATTCTAATTTTTTAAATCGATAAAATTTAAGTTTCATTTTTTATTCTAAAAAAATAATAACCATACATATGAAAATAGGTTATGAGACATATAAATGATTGACTATTAGATGGTAGATATTGACCTTGGAAGACTCCTCTCAAATATAAATTGTTAATAAATTATTATTTATAATAATGGAATTACCATGGTTGAAAAGAGAGGTTGGCAGTAAAAAAGAAAAAGAAAAGTAAAAAGAGGAGAGAATAATGAGGAGGTTGGAGTAGAATCTAACCTTGAGAGACATTTTGGGTACAAACAACAAACAGAAGGGGGACAAAAAAATTGATCAGTTTGGCACAAAACCAAGTAAAGGGAACACTTTGAATATGATTAAATAATATCTGACACCAGGATTCCCATACATTATTATTATTGTTTCTTTTTTTTCTTTTTCTTTTTCTTGTACAACACTCTATTATTTCATGCCAATTTAAAAAAATTCATTTTCCTTTTCCTTTTACTATGGTATGTGTACACTATTCTTGTTTAGTCTTAGTCACGTTATTACAATTTCAAAATTATGCATACTATCTCGGGTCATGCTTTTTCACTAATATCATATGAAATTAATTCTTAGGTAGAGAAAGAAAATAGAAGAGGAAGGAACCGAAAGATAAGATCAAGACAATCGAGAGCAAAGAAAACTTCCTTTCTATTATACTAGATTTGCATTTTTAACACTTAACTTTATGATTTGGAGCAAATGGACATATCCTCTAGCCCTTAAGAAGAAAGGACTAATACCTACTATAGATAAAACTTAACTGCAAACTCACTCAAATAGTGTTAAGAGTAGGTAAGGAGAAAATTATTACAAAATATGTATTAATAGGTAGGTGGTCAGTATAGATGAACGATTTACCTCTTAACTCCCTAAGATTCTCTTGACCACTAGATCACTTCGTAAAAATTATATATAATTTTTTTTAATGGTTATGAAAAAATTGTTAAAAATAACATCTTATTTGGATAGAAGTGTTATGAGTGGTTCTACCAAATTACTATAATATATAGCTTATAAGTAATTGTGATAAAAAAAATTATAATTACGAGTAGTTATAGTACAAAACACTCGCTTTACCAGATAAGTTACAAGGGGTTACGGTAGAATTGATATCACAAGGGTTTTTGTCATTTTATAGAGGTTTTTATGAGAACTTTTTGGGAGTTTTTGGAGTTGTTTCATCCAAACATGGAATTGTACCAATTCTTAAACAACTCTTCACAAGACCTCTATCCAATCACATCATTAGTTGCATCTCAACTAATCTTAAGAACAAATAATTATAATATTATATTTGGTTCTCCAAAAATTAGTAGTAAATTAGTTTATGCAAATAAAATTGTCGAGAACTAGACTCATTTTCTATAAATATGTAATAATTTTCAAGATTTTTATTGATTACTAGATCCATTCATGCTACTTTCACGTATTTCTTAAAAAAAAATAATAATAATAATAATAATAAATAAATAATTTTATTTAGAATGTATTTGGGATAAGAAAAGTAATAATGATTATAGAGAGAATAGGAATTAAGAGGAGAATAAGAAGAGAATGAGTTATAGGGATAATGATTATTTATGTTTGTGATGAAGATAATGAGTAGTTATGTTTGGGGTGAAAGAAATGATTATGGGGAAAATAAAATAATGAGTATGATGAGAGTTAAAAATAGTGATATGATATATAAAAAAATTGTTGTAGGGAGAATGAAAAGTAAATAGGAGAAGAATGAAAAACATAATTTTAAAAAAATATAATTATGAAAAAAATGATTCACGGTGACCAAAACACCGAAAATTATTCTCATTCGCGCCCTTATTTTTTATGCTACAAACACAACCCTCAATCCTATTTTATTATCATTATTATTTTTTAAATAAAAACCCTTAATGCTATTAAATCCCACATATTATATACTTTCGTGTGATGCTGACGTGGCAATAAATTAATATAAGTAGTGTGCATACAACTTATAATTTTCTTTTTGAAATTAGTAACATTAAAGAATAATATATAGGAGAAAACAATTAATTTAATTGAACATGGGAGTAAGTAAGTATTGTAATGGTAAGGTTGTTTTTCCAAACATAACATAAACATGACTCTTTCTTTGTCTTCTTTAATTTTCCTTTTATATTTCCATTTTTAAATGCAATCTTTTTCTTTCTTTGTTTGGTTCTTTTTCTTCACTTTTGACCAATATTTGCCATTTTCCAAATCTTGACAAGCATCATCACTATCTACTAGCTAGTCTACTAACTATTTCTTTTTTCTTTAGAATAATATAGTACATTATGTTCTTTGTAGAACTCCCATCTTTCCAAGTGGGCAAATGGGTGTTCTCTTATAACAAAATTTGAATATTCCTCTCTCTTCACCATATTCTATGATTTTGTTAATGTTATAATAATACATTTTTATAGTCTTTGTACTTTTACTTTTGAAACACATTTGGTTTCATACTTATTTTTAGATTCTTTTAGTCTCTAACAAATGACAAAAATGGTTTTTATAGTCTTTTAGTCTCTAACATTTGGTATCAAATACATACACACAAATAAAAATAAAATCTAATTCAACTTTTACGATTTGAGCTTGATAATCTGAATTATACTTGGATTATCGGTTTTTTTATAAACCACTACGATCCCTCTAGCTATAAATTCCTCATACAACCCCCTCATCCAAATAATTCTCTGTGTTGTTCAACTCAACTCTTGCTAGCAAGTTGATATATATTTTAGTTTATAACTTTTTTTTTCTTTCGTTCACTATCTATTATTTAATAAGCTCAATTTTACATTCTATTGTTTTGGTGAATGTCTTACCTATTAGTCATAAGTCATACTTATGCAAGTTGAGGTATACCTTTATCCATGAGACAATTGTCACATTTTAAGTTGAAAGGGAAAACTCAAAATCTTTTTTTTTTTCATCAGGTTTGATAATTCTTTTTTTTGAAATCACACCTCATTTGATAATAATTTTATCTTTTATTTTTAAAAATTAGGGAATTTGCACTCTATAGCAAATTTCCTACCCCACATTAGAATTATAGCAACTTTTAAAAAATATTATTGCAAATATAGCAACTTTTTTTTCGGATATTATTGATAAACTCTATCAGACACTATTGATGGAGTCTATCAGACACATTATTGATGGAGTCTATCAGACACTGTTAATGGAGTCTATCAGACACTATTGATGGAGTCTATAAAATCTGATTTTGCTATATTTACAAATATTTTCATTTTTTTACTATTTATGTAATTTTTTTACCTTATTGTAATATATATACAAATTTCCCTAAAAATTAAGTATTTTTCTTACTTTGATATATACTTTACTTATATTTCTAAAAATCAAACTATAATTTATTTATATTTTATCTTTTATTTCTAAAAATCAAACTATAATTGAGAAATTAGGTAGTTTCATAAAACTTGTTTTAATTTTAAAATTTTAATTAGGGCTAAACATTTTTTTGGAAGGAAGGCTAATTTTTTTTATAGAGAATTTGAATGAAATTAAAATTAAATTTTAAAAATTAAAAATCTTTGAGCAAGGACTCAGTTTTTGCTTTTTAAAAAGAAAATACTATTGTAACATCTTTATATATATTGTAATATTACTACTCGGGGGTTTACGGTTTACTTTTCAGATTGATTTGTTATTAGCAGACTTATCTGTGTTATTTAAAATAATTGGATTAAAATGCTCCTGGACTATATATGTTTGCCCATTTGATATGAATAAAATATTTTTACTTTTTAGGTCATTGTTTTTTTAATTTTAATTCTCACACAGCTTTTAGGCAATTATTTATAACTATGGGTATAATTAAGATTAAAAAAAAAAATTGTAAGTATTGGTATAATGAATGATATATACTCTAACTCCGGCAAAAATTAATAGGATTTGATTGACATTTACAATTAATTAGAGGTTTAGGTCAGAAATTTATCACACCAACTTTTTTTTTTTTTTTAGCGTCTTATTCTTTAACGTTTGGATGTTAAAAAAAATCCGTATAAAATTATTTATTGGTGAGTAGCCACCATAAATTAAATTTATTATCTTTTAGTATTTTAAAGAATACTATTAGCTGAGTTGAAAATTCTTATAATGAAAATTCCTTTATGAAGAATGATAGTTAAACAAAATATTTCAAAACAAAGAATCATAAAAGTTTAAAATATATTCTTTCAAAAAAAAAATATAATAAAATAAAATTAAAATACAAACCATATACCAAATATTTCTTCCTTTCCAAAAAGTAAAAAAAAATTACAATAAACATTAGAAAATAGTGAATACGAAATTATATAGAATTTTTTCTATACAACATATACTATACATAGTTAAAAATTATAATGTCAACTTTTTTTTTTTTGAAAAGATAATGTCAATTTTTAAATATACTAGAATTTTTTAACGTGTCTGAGACTTATATTTCACTAAATGTGGCATGTGAGATTATATTTTTATTTACTAAAATACACATAAATAATAATAATAAAATTAAATTAAAATACAAACTATATACCAAGTGTTTCCTTCCTTTCCAAAAAATAAAAAAATTACAATAATCATTAGAATATATTGAATACGAAATAATATAAAAAAAATTCTATACAGCCTATAATCATTACAAACTTTTTTTATAATCAAATATAGTAAAATTAGAGGCTTGACTCTTAAAATTAATTGATACTCACATAAATTAATCTAAACATTCATAAATAATAAAAACCTAACATTAATTTAATTGTGATTAAAGTATATATTTATATGGAAGAAGTTAGACTTTCTTTTAGAAACATAAACTATGTATTAATAGGGCATGCTAAACATGTAAAAAATAATTACAAGAAAGTAAATCAATTTTAAATGATCGAATCAACATTAAAATTAACATAATATTTGAATTTTGGAAACTAAAATGTAGCCAGAGAAATGAAGCTTTCCCAAAGTTGGGATGGAAGAAGTTAGACTTTTGAATATCTCATAACTATGCCCCGTTTGATAACCATTTAGTTTTTTGTTTTTTGTTTTTGAAATTTAAGGTTATTCTCACTCAAATTTCCTATAATGTGTTCCATCTTTCCTATTACATATCCATCTTTTCTTAAGAAAGTAGGAGAATACTAATCAACTTTTAAAAACAAAAACAAACTTTTGAAAGCAATTTTTTTTTGTTTTGAAAAGTTGGTTAGTGTTCTCTTACTTTCTTAAAAATATTTGATATGGGGTAAGAATGGTGGAGCATATGTAGGAAATTTGAGTGAGAATAAACTTAAATTTCAAAAATAAAAAACAAAAAATTAAATAGTTATCAAAGGGGGCCTATATTATTGAATTATATATACATATTAAGGAAAATTGAGAATGGGAAAATAATCAAAGTCAAAAATGGCAAAAAAAAAAAAAAAAAAAGCATGAGAGGGATGGAGAGAAATGTTGGACAAATTAGATGAAGATGAGGATAAAGGAGTTTAAAGTAAATAATGACTTGTAGGACCAATACCAATATTTACCCTCCCTTTCATTTTAGTCAAATGACCTTTTTGGCCTAAAAGAACTCAAATGGCATGAAGTGGCCATTTGCATAACCCTAAGTAAAGGGTTAGGGACAAATCATAAGTGAATTAGGTGAAGTGGGGTTGGATTAGTTATCTTAATTAAGTCTAAAGCAACTCTCTTTTTATGTGTACAACCAATCTTTCTCAATCATTCCAAAGAAAAACAAGGCAATTAACTTGTATATGTTCAAAGCCATTCCATTACCAAAACATTTTCCATTTTTGTATGCCGCCTCCAATTTAGACCTTATTTAGGAGAAGAGGAATGAAATAATTATAAGGAATGAGAATGAGAATAAGAGACAAAATACATAGAAAAATAATTAGCATAAATAATCATTATTTATATTTATAGTGAATATAATGATTATGAGGAGAATTTAATATATCTGCATCTTGGGGTGCAATAAGATTTTATGAGGAACCATTACCTATGTTTGGAGTGTAAGGAATGATATACAAAGATACATGTATTTGAGATGAGTTATTATAAAGAACCATTACCTATATTTGGAGTGCAAGGAAAGGTATGTGAGAATAAAATAGTAATTAGTTTGGAGAGAATGAAAAGTGGGTATGAAAGAAATAAATATTGATTATAAGAGAAATGAGAATTGATTATGAGATGAGTTAGTATTGATTTCGGGGAGAATGATTATATTGTCGGGTCATTCTTCATGATCGCCTATATAGAAACTAATTTCTTATATATTTTCTTGACATTCAAATATTAGGATATATAATTTATCCCGTGACAATAATTAAGATCGGGCACAAACAGTCCGGTTAGTCACAAATTAAAAAAGAAAAAAAGAGAAGAAATTCCTTAGATATTTTCTTGACTATCCAAGTACTATCAAGAAACCAAAGCCGTCTATTTGTTGACACTTATTTAACTTAATAGTAATCTTCCTGTCCTTCTCTCAAGGTTGGGGACTTGAGAGACAACAATATTTTAACAATTAACTTCAATTTTTAGTTTCGAACTTAAGACTTCTAAGTAAGCATATCTTAGATATACTTCAACTACATAACGGTAATGTTCTTATCTACTTTTTCTGTTTTTTTTTTTAATTATAACCACTATGAAAATTAGAGATTTTAAATTCTGATCTCAATACATTCCAACTATGAAAGAATATTCAGCCCCACATTCAAATAATTTATGGAACAGGTGCACGAGAGATGTAGAAAGATGAGATGGGGATGCACATATACATGTGTGTAGATACATTTATGTTATTTTCTTGTTTGATTTTAATTTCTTTGAAAAAAAAAGATAAAAGAGATGACATTTTAAAGAAAGGTATATATTATCGAATGGGTCGATGACGCGATTGATTATCTGATTTAGTGTTATCAATTTCTTCTCCACGATCACGAATTCAATCCTTGAAATCGGTATTTGTAATCTTCTTTCTTCCATTTGTACTAAAAAAAATAAAGAAAAAGAAAGGTATGCATTTAGAGAAAATGAAAGAAGGAAGATGGGGTGAGGAATCCATATGTTTCCAAACACTCCCAGACAAAATGAGTTTCAGAATAGAAAAGTAAAGTTTGCTTTATGACCAGAAAAGGAGATTTCAAACACAATAACCCCTAGCTTGGGGAATTGAGTGGTTAACTCTCTTGGTTAGAATATGATTTTGATTCAATTTTTCATTTTGGCTCATGAATTTTTAAATATAATGCAATTTTTTTTTTTATCACAATTGGTTTAATAGTATTAATAATTTTAATACGAGAAATGATATATATATTATGCTTTTTTTTTTTTTTAAGAAAGAGCTAATATAGAATATTTTAAATTGAATTAATAAGAAGTCTATTGTAAAACCATTTTAAGTCTTTTTGAAATCAAATCACTAAAATAGAACACTAAAAAGTTAAAAATTGAAAAACTCCCAAGCAAATAAATAAAAATGGTTTTTTTTAACTTTGGTTAGAAATCTATTATATTTGTCTGAGGTAAACTTATGTGTGTATCGATTATTTTTACGAAAATATTATTTGTTCGTCTATAATAATCGAAAACTCATAAAAAATTAATTTCTTATAAGTATGTGAAAAATATGAAATAAACTCGACCACTCGATCCCTCCATTTTTTTTTTATTCCTTTTTAATTTATAATTTGTTGTTTATACTAAGAGTGCAAAACCAGCAGGTGCCTTACTGCAAAATTCTCCAACCCCATACTTTGTTTTTGTTTTTGGTTTTCTTCCCCCTTTCTCAGAGAGAATTACCATTTCCCCCCTATTTTATCATAGCTTATAATTTAGTCTTCTTCTTTTCCTCAATTCACCATTTTTAGCCAACTGGTTTTTGTAATTATGTCTTTCCCAAAAGTGCTTTTCCTCCCATGGTCTTTGTAGGGCTTTTTGAATACCCAATTTCTGATTTTGACCCAACTCAGCTCCCTCCCTCTTCAAATTTCTCCTTATATATCCCATCCCTTTCCTTTCCTCCCTTCATTCTCTTCTCTTTCTATTTCTCTCCATTTTGTTTTCCTCTAAGCTAATTTTTGTGATATATGCTTTCATATTTCAAATGTGCCTGGCTCCCTGTATGCCATTTGTAGAGCGCTCACCGACATAGCCGATGACCTCCGCATATGGCGTATGAGGAGCCAAGCATATTCTATGTATATTGCATATATATATGGTCGAGATTCGAACCTCTAACTTTAGAGAAGTTTTCCGTGCTTTGTTTTAATCAAGGGTTCGCATATTATTCTATTTGTTTATGTGTATTAATCAGTTGAGTTATGTTTTGGAATCATAATTTTCAATGCTTGTGTTTTGTTTAATGTAGTGTGTAGCTTAGTTTATTTTTAATTAATGTTATCATTTTGCAGCTAGCCCTAGCCTTCACAGACTTATGAAGAAAAGAAAAATGGAAAAAAAAAAAAAAAAAAAAAAAAAAAAAAAACCCCAACTCCAAAGGTTGCAACACAAAAAAAAACTGACATGGAACAACTTGGTAAAGAGGTATTTTTTTTAAAAAAAATATATTTTTTCTTCTTCTTCCTCAAGAAATTTAGGCTTTTTTTTTTTTCTTGTGATGTGATGTTTTTTTGCAGAAGGAATATTACAGACTCACAGTCTTTTTATTTTGGGGATTTCATCATTACCCTTAAATTTAGGGTTCTTGTTTGGAAATTGGATTTGTTTCATTTATTAAACTTTTTTTCTTTTCTGTTTGGCCGTGGTAGAAAATGTACTCATGTTCCGGATTTGTCCTTAGGATTCAACCAGGTTAAATATTGATATAAAATCTTCATTTATTTGCATGGTTGTCCCATGGATCTATCTATATCTTTCAATTATTTTTCGGATTTATACTTTATTTTCCCCATTACCATTACCATAACCCTAAACCATATTATATACAAATATAATCTTCCATTCTACCTTATTTATTGAATTAATATTATTCTTTTTTAAGCGACAATAGCTCGATGAAATGAGTGTATATCCAACAATTAAAAAATCATGGGTTCAAATGCTCCCACCCCAAATATTTATAAATTAAAATAAAACATTCCTTTCAATAAATCATTAGTTTTTACTAACTTTCATCATGATGTGTCCTTGAGTTGATAGCTTATTATATATATATATATATATATATATATAGTTTAAATGAGTGCAAATTAGATCAATAATGAATCATCAGTTATATTTATATTATTTATCATTCTATCTCATTGGGAAAATGCATTGGAATCTGGATTTTGATCTCATGTATACAAATGCACAATAGCAAACGAGTAGAAAAGCAAGCGACCGAAGATCTGATGGGACTAAAATTTGATCGTGCGGTGATGCGTTGTTCAAGAAGAAGAGAGTAAGATAGATCTGACCACAGAGGAACCAAAATAGGGTTTTTTTTTAAGAAAAAAAAAGTGGTCAAAGAGAGGAAAAGAAAATAGGGTTTGTTATATTACATTGGAAAAGAATCTGAGTAGGGAGAGCTTGAGGATTCTCTCTTAGCTAGGGCTATTTGGATAGCATATTACCCTAATGGCTAGCCATTTTGTACTACAAGTAATGTAATAATATCAAATGTCTCTTTCTTTAAATATCTTCTTATCTATATATGTTAACATGTAATCGTATCTATTTTCGAAAAAAAAATATATGTTAACATGTCTCAATCTCTTTCGGTTCGTGTAAGTATATCATAAATGTTTGGTCGGAAGTGAAGCAAGGGAGAAACATGGAACAAATTTGCCTAACTTTGCAATTTGTTCAACATTTTAAACACCAATTTTATATATATATGAAAAAAAAAAAAGTTGTAGAAGGCAAATTCTTTCCTAGATGTTTGAATTCATCGATATATGTTTGATACTAATAAATAAATTTAATTGTAAAATTCTTTCTTATCTCTCGAATTTAAACCTTGGGGACAAATGGGTCTTGAATAAATAGTGAAGCCAACTATTAAATCAAATTACATTTTGATTCTAATTTCCTAATCATACATAAATTATAAATGTATTATAAGAATGTAAACTTTTGTTCAACATCAATTAAAAAATATATTTAACTTGATCCCTGATCTTGAATAGAGATATATGCGAAGGCAAGCGAAAGATGAAAGTTTTTTTTTTTGAAATAAAGATGAAATAAAGATTTTGAAATGGGAATGAGAGATTGCTAGTTAATTAAGATTAATTAAGGTAAATTACTTGAAGAATCTGATTTAAATGAAAGAGTGGGGGCCACAAGGTGAGGTTTTGGTCTGTGATTAGTTTGAAAATGGCAGGAGGGGAATAATGTTATGCATGTCAAAAGGACACTTCAATTCACAAAGGAAAATTGAAGAGATGGAAGAACTAAAATCCAAATTTAAAGTTAAACCATTTTTTTTCCTTAAATAATCCAAATTTTCTCATTTTTCTTTTCTCCTATTTTACATATTCTTGTTTTTAATTGTACTAAAATATAATTTTTTGATGACTCTCCAAAAACCTAACAAAAAATAACTTTCATAAAGCTCGAGTCAATTTGACTTAATTGGTAAAGTACTCATTTTTTAAATTAGAATTTCATTAAATTATATATATATATATAGGGAGGGTTTAAATAGGTGGTAGTTTTAAACTTCGAAACACAAAGATAAGTACTTACATTAATTAATGAGAAATATTTACATTAGGCTCGGACATCATATATAAAATAATGTCCACTTATGTATCTCAATATGAGCCACAATCTATTTTTATTTACTTTATTTTTTAATCTTTTAAATTTAAAATCAGTTAGATTGTGGCATGGCCACAGATGGACATTATTTATATATGATGCCCGGACATGATGTAAATATTCATCTTAATTAATTGAGTTATGTTTACGTATCATTTATGTAAAAACTTTTTTTTTTTTTTTTAATTTGTATTTATGTTAAGAAAAGTAAAGTATTTAGAACTAGTACATCTGAGAAAGGTGTAGAGGAAGAAGACCTTGTTGGGAGATTGTATTGTTGAGAAGATGGGCACCCACTCTTACACTAACCCTATCATACAACACAGTTTTTATAAATTAAACCATAAATAATATAGTCTAGACCTAATAAGGCCAATGTGCCTTTATACAATATTACAAATAACTAACATACTAATACTAATCCAGTAATCCTATATACTAATCTAATTACTCTAATAGTCTAATATTATAAATTTTGGCAAGTGATGTTCCTCTTGTACAAATGTTATAATTTGATGAGAAAATGTTAAATCAACCTATTTTGATAGCAATAACTCTACGATATCAATATAACCCATGAACCGAAATATTATAAGTTTGAATCTCTCCGTTATGAATTAAAAGAAAATCAACCTATTTTTGTAAGTTAATACAATCAAAACTCAAAATGAAATATTAGTTATATAAGCTAGACGTAAGGTATCTAAAAAGTTATTAGTTCAGTCAATGATGATCATGTACTCATGAAATAATGTATTATGAGTTTCTTGACATCCCAATTGTTATAATCCAATGATTTATCTCGTGAAAAAAAAATAGTAAAATTTACCGCAAAATGCCCACAAATGCGAATAGGCCGTGACTATTATGAATTTAACTCATGATTTTTTTTAACATCATTTTCATCGCTAGGTAAGCCATGATGTTTAGTAAATGATCAAAAAGATAAAAATGTTGTGCAAAAAATCAAATGAAAATGATTCAAAAAAATATGGTCTCTCTAAATATATATTATATGATTACTCACTACATTTTGGAAGTTTAGGTGCTGGGCAGTAAATATTTTTTTACATCCTAGTCACGCGTCACTATTTCATTGGATATATGTTTTTAATTTTATCAATTGAACATGAGCTTCTCTCCTTAATGTCGATGGTACATATGAGAGTCAAAGATTACGAAATTGAACTCGTGATTTTGATATTGACCGAATTTTCACAAATAATAAACCATCAGACTGTTAAGGCCCCGTTTGATAACTATTTGGTTTTTTGTTTTTTGTTTTTCAAATTCAAGCCTATTTTCTCTCAAATTTAGCCTATTCTCTCTCAAATTTCCTACAATGTGCTTCATCATTCCTACTATTTATCCATCTTTCTTTAAGAATGTAGGAGAATACTAACCAACTTTTAAAAACAAAAACAAAATTTGGGAAGCTACTTTTTTTGTTTTTAAAAGTTGGTTGGTCTTTCCCTACTTTCTTAAGGAAAGATGTATACATGGTAGAAAGAATGAAACAAGTTGTAGGAAATTTGAGAGAAAATAGGCTTAAATTTGAAAAACCAAAAACAAGAAACCAAATGGTTATCAAACGGGGCCTAATTATTTTCTTTCTAAGCAATATATCATGACTCACCCCGTTTTAGAAGTAGTTTTTTTTTTGAAAAAAAAGAAAAAGAAAAGGAAAAAAGAGAAGCCTCTTTATTCTTAAAGAGAAGTTTAAATTAATATACATGAGAAGGTGATTATTATTTTATATATGATTTCATAAATCAAATAGCATATTTTATTCATAAATTCAATAAATTAAAATAAAGAAGTTCTAAACAATTCTGTTTAAGAAACGACTTTAATTCTTCAAAATATACTTCTTTAAATGCTTCAAATTCAAAATTTAATGAATTTATTTTGGAAAATCTTGTGTGACGAGTATAAATGCCTCTCATATGTATTTGGATCAATCTTGTATAAGGGCATGTTTGACTTTGAGAGGATGGATTGAGTTGGGTTGGATTGAGATGAGAAGAGAAGATAAGTGAAATAAGTTTATGTTTGGAGGAAAGGAAAGAAAAGATAAAGTTATGTTTGATGTGATGGAAAGAGAATGATTCAAGTTTTTATTTAAATAAAAAAATGAATATTTAATAGTTTTTTAATAATAAAGTTATGTTTGATGTGATGGGAAGTGAATTGTTGAAATTTTTATTTAAATAAAAAAATAAATATTGAGTAGTTTTTTAATATTTTAATATTTAAATAAAAATGTGGGGCCCATGCATGGGGTTGAGTAGGAGTTGGATGAACTTATGGAAGTCCGCAAACATGGAATAGAAGTAAGTCAAGCCAACTCCACGATTTGTCCTCGGGACAAACATGCCCTAAGTGTGTAGCACATCTATTTTTTCGGCCATCAAATTTAAACATTATTAAAAAATAAATAAAAATCAACATTAATTGATAGCTCTTTTGAGCCACAATTATAATTGTAATATTGTGGAAAGGATTGGCTTCTTCCAATCATTCAAATGGGATAAGTCCAAAATTAGACAAATATGTGCTAGCCTTCAAAAAAAGGACTTGAAATTAAAATTGAAATGAAGTAAAATTGTTTCTTTTCTTTCATTTGCAATCCAAAAGCTGCATGGGACATAATTTGACTCATGTCAATCTTCTTTTTTTCACATCAATCATATGCATTATATAATTTCATGACCCCCATTCTCAATCCCATCCATCTTTTCTCCTCTAATAGTCCTCAACTTTTTTGTGCCTAGCTACATATATTCATTACTTAAGAAAAAGTGACTAAAAATTGAAAAAAAGAGAAAATTTTGAAGCCAACTTAGGTTTTAATTTTTCTTTGTCTTGAGTTAATTAATCTCTAATTAATGTACTTTGCTTGCCAACCCTAGTTTGGTATTAATAAAAGCCTAAATTCACGGCTCTTCTCTCCAAGTTGAAAGAAAATAATATCTCGAGTACTTTCCCATTGGGGGAATTAAACTGTTTAAAACATTTTTGTTATTGAAGATGTTAAAGTTGGCCATTCAACTATTTATTTTTATTATACTCTATACTAAGATCTCAGTTCATAACTATTTTATTTTTAATTTTTAAAATTTAAACTTATTATATTTTTTCTTTTTTTAAAAAAATTTATTCATTAGATGTCATGCGCTGAAATCAAAGAGTCCTCCAAAATAGCGGAGACAATATAAGGGGAAGATTCCGCCTCAAAAAATCAAAAGCACTCTCCTCAAGACAATAGAAAGAACAAGTTTAACAAAAATCAAAGGAGAGACTTAGCTAAAAGATCAGCCATCCTATTACAAACTCTCTTACAGATAGATCATCAAATTTCATGAAGATATGAAGGAAAGGGCCTTGACCCAAACTAGAAACCTCTGAAAGACCCGGTTGAGTTTTTGCTATTATTTAAAAAAACAAAAACAAAACACAATTACTTGACCCAAAGGGTCAGTGGCACAATAATTTTATTGTTTAGTTGTAAACCAGTTCAACATCAGCGTCACGTGTTCGGTATTTGTAATTCCCTTCCTCCAATTTGTACTAAAAAAAAATTACTACTCTTTGTTCACACTTAAACCTTTACATTTTATTGACTTTTACATCGTATATTCGACACCAAACCTTGTTACATATTTCACATAGAATTAGTTATTTTTTGTTTTTAAAAGATCACATAGTACGAGTCAAACTATCTTTCAATTTTAAAATATTATTATTTTTAAAGATATCAATAAGAATTTTTTAAAAAACAAAAACAACAATCATTTTTTCTTTGAATTTGTTTATATAAAAATAATTATTTTAAATTTATAATTTTGTCCTATATTATAAAATTAAATATTTTAATTTATCATTTATACGGTTTTTTTTCATGAATAATTGAATAATGTGTTATAGGTAATTTATTGTTCACTATTTTTTAGTTTCTATGAAATATTTGTATTATACATGATATTTAATTAGTGGTTAAATTTGGAATCCAATAAAAAAAAAATCAAAAGAGATTTCATTCACTTGTTTATTAATAAGAAATTAATATAAAACAGGACTATTAAATTTAAAACCATGATTAAAATTCAAATGGATAATGATTTAAGAATTTTCTAAACAAATTTTTTATCATTATTATATTTATTTTCATTAATATTGGTTAGAATAACAAAATTTCTTTTTGAATTAATAAAAATATCAACATGTAATTGATATTATTAATGTTTCGTTTCTTTTAAACATACAATTGATTGGTTAATGGTAACCACAATAACATTAATATTAATTTATAATAATTATAATATAAATTAATAGTAACATATTTAAATAATAACAATGAATATATAAATAATTAAAAGTTTGAAGTAAAAAATAAAAATAAAATCCATAAATTATCAATTAATATTATTTATAATATTTTATTAGAATTCTATTCCGAAGTTTTAATACTCCAAACCAAACAGTATTTTAGATTCCAGAGATTTGATTACGACAGTTAAATTCGGGAGAATCGTGGATTCCAACCTAGTTTTTTGAAAATTACACGACTTATTTATTTAGTCACATGTAAAAAATAAATACAAATATGGTTCAAAAAAATAAATACAAATCTGAATTTTTTTAAAAAATTAATAATTATAAAATTACAATATTTTTTTTCTAATATTATATTATCGTGTACTATTGAGTTTTTATGATACAACGTTATAAATACCATTACTCTAAAATATATTTGAATTGATCAAATTCAACCGAATTCTATTTATTTATTTGTCAAGTATATTAATGAAAAACAAATAATTCAGTCTAAAAATTTGATAAAATGGTTTTGGAATTCAACTTAAATTTGTAATGTCTTAGTTACTAAATAGTAAATCCCATCTGATATTACTAGATTATTTTTTGGCGGATAAAATGAGTTATCTTTTTGTTTAAAGAAAAACGTTAAAATATGTTTTAAAAAAAACAATAAAAATATTTTTAAAAAGTAATAAACAAAATGATTGACACAGTTTTGATGGCCAAGCCCATGGGTAAAATTGGATCAAATTCCAACGTGGAAATTCACTTAGAAAGGCCGTTGGAAGCGTAAATGAAGCCCAATTGATAGTTTCCGGGGCCGAAGCCCATTTAAGAGGATTGGGCCTACAAATCCAGCTCAAGTTCTAAAATAAAAACGTAACCGACATGTCGTTTTGAATGGTCAAACATGTCGAATCCCACCTACCAAATTCCCAGCCCACCATCTTCAACCGCCCGCCACAAGACTTACCAACCAGAAAGAAAGCGCACTGGAAATTGAGGGTTAGGTGAAGAATTAGGGATTTTCTCTCTATTTATTATCAAATTTCCCACAAAATTGCTTCATTTCGATTCTCAATTTCCTGAATCTTGTCAACGCTTCTTCTTCTTCCTCTTCCTCTCCAATGGCGGCTTCTCTCTCGTCTAATCCGTTTCTTGGGTCTTCCAGAACCGAAGGCTTCTCTGGATTCAGCTCTCGCTCTTCAGATCTCTCCAAGCTCTCCTTTTCGGCCGTCAAATTCTCTGTCGGGTCCCGTAACGCGAAGAAGCTCCGTAAGTTTTGCTTGATCTTCTTCTTTGATGTATTTTGTTGGTTTCTCGATGGTGGGATTTTAGTTCTTACTGTATAGAGAGGAAATTGGTTGGATGTTGCTGAATGGATGATTTGTTTTACTTGATTTTTAGCTTGGCCCTGTGGAATTTCACTTATTCTCGGGTTTCTTTTGTTCATTTGGTTATACTTATATATTGGGCTTGAGTTTAGCTCGTTTGTGGAGCTGTATTGAGGTTATTTGTGTGGTGCATAGTTTCTAAGAATGTTAGAGGATTGGGCTGGTTGATAGAAGTTGAATGGAGGTATTTTGGGAATGTGGTTTCTTAACTTCAGTAAAGCGCTTGGAATTAATAACTTTAAACTTATGGTGTTCTTACATGTTTTTGGGCTAATCACAAGATAAAAGCTGATGGTAGTACATTTGGAAATTACTTTCGTGTTACAACCAATGGAGAATCACATGGAGGAGTTTGGTTGTTTGATTGAGTTAAATTACGAACATGAACTTACATGTTGATTGGGTTTTACTCATTTCTTTTGTTCATTTGGTTATACTTATACTTATATGCTGGGTTTCAATTAAGCTCTTTTGGGAGTTGTATTGAGGTCATTTTTGTGGTGCATATGCTATGTTAATAATTTCTAAGAATGCTAGCTTAGGATTGGGTGGTTGACAAGAGTTGAATGGGAGGATTTTAGGAATGTGGTAGTAAATGGTTTGGAATCAATAACTTCAAACTAATGGTGTTCTTACATGTTTTTGTGCTAATCACAGAGATAAAAGCTGCTGGTAGTACATTTGGAAATTACTTTCGTGTTACAACCTATGGAGAATCTCATGGAGGAGGCGTTGGCTGTGTGATTGATGGATGTCCTCCGCGCGTACCAATATCGGAAGCTGATTTGCAAGTGGAACTTGACAGAAGGTACTTGCAAGGAACCTCATGATATTTTCCTCTCACATTCTATCAATGGATGCATGTTGTTAGAATAAGGTTGAAATATTGGCAATGGCCCTTACAGTTTCACTGATGCGAATGTAACTTTTAGCTTTGTTGATAACAGGGAGAATGCTATTTCTTATGAATATTAATTCAATACCAAACGATGCTCATCATGGAAAACAAAAACCGCATTAATTATTTGTCATTAATATCGTTCTAAAAATATGATCATTAATAAGATGAATCATAATTTCTTGTTGATATTTAGTGACTTTTTTCAATTCTACTTACATTGACCTTTTTGTCAACATTGCTTTTAACACTCTAGACTCTGTCAATATTGACATTTTCATCTTTGTTTGTCAAATGTCACGATTTTTTTAATATGCTTGGTAGCAAAAGGTCAATTGAATTTATTTGTGTACAAAGTCAAGAAAGTTACTTAGTTTCCAAGTATATTTTTAAAAATAATTATTTGATGAATTTTTATTGTGAAGGGTTTCCTTTATCATCATTGACTGGTAGATTATCTATCCAGGAGACCAGGTCAGAGTAGAATTACCACTCCAAGAAAGGAGACAGATACATGCCGGATACTTTCAGGAGTCACTAATGGTATGTTACTAAGAAATTTTAGCTTCCTTGGGATTTTGCTTCACCTAAAAGCCTCTCAATCACTTTTTTTCTTGAATGAATAGTTAATGATTTTTCAATTCCAGGAGTTACTACTGGAACGCCAATTCATGTATTTGTTCCAAATACCGATCAGAGAGGACATGTGAGTTGCTTAGTTTATTTTGATAACATTTTTAAATAAGGAAGTTTATTTTCTCTTTTATTTTTCTGGATTGAACATAAAGATCCTCAGTAGCAATAACTCTAATGATCATATTCAAGGCAAACACTTCGGTTTGATATTGAATCTGCAACCCATGCATTCTTTTCACCCTAATTGTAAATGATGTAGTGCATTTAATGATATGATCTTTTATGGTAAAAGGATAGATGCAAACTCTCAAAAGCCTTTTATTAACCAAACTACCAAAGTGAATCGTTCCTCAAGTCATCAATTCTTTTTATTTTTTATTTTTATAGGAAACAAAACTTTCATTGATGAATGAAATTGTTACTAAAAGGGTCCTATCTAGTTACAAAAGGCCCTCCATGAGCAATTAAAGTTGTAAAGCTATAATCTTTGAATGGTGTAGTAGAGTGAACCCACAGGTCATCAATTCCTTAAGAATTCATAATGTATCTTTAAGAGACTATTACTCTGTATTTATTGTAACAGAGTACCCAACCACCCTAACCGACTTAACAACAATGGGCGGTTAAAGACTAACTAACCGCTACTTTACATTGCTTTTTCTTTGGTAAACATATTTAACTTTGGGCTTATAAAAAACAGCAATTTTCAGTTCTTTTTTTGTTCTTTTTGCTTGAGATTCTCAGAATGCAAATATAAGCACACAATGGTTTTATAATGAATCTAGTGCATGGATTTGATAGAACCGAACTTTTATTGATAACGCAACATATAGGAAATACAAGATAACCTAGGTGTAAGGCACCTAGAACTTCCCTCCCAAGGCCCAAACCTATCAGGATTTTTTATTTATGGTTCACGTCAATATCTAACACAATTTCTATGTGTAATAATTAGTTCATGAGGGACCTATGGACTAGCCAGATGTTTGATTTATAACCTATTCCTGATTATTATGGTAGATGATAGATCTAATAGTTTTTTTTATTTGATTTCAGGATTATAGTGAAATGTCAGTAGCCTATAGGCCTTCACACGCCGATGCCACTTATGACATGAAATATGGTATTCGAAATGTTGAGGTAATCCCTTTATATTGTACTAGAATATCATTCTAATACTGAATAATTTTGTTCATAATATATATCTGTTACATGTTCCTTTTGTAGGGTGGTGGCAGATCTTCAGCCAGGGAAACCATTGGGAGGGTTGCTCCTGGAGCTCTTGCTAAAAAAATTCTGAAGCGTCTAGCAGGAGTTGAGGTGTGTTCATACTTAATAGTGAAATTTATGTTCCTATTCATTATTATCAACAATATGTATGTTAGAGCATGAACTTATACTCCCATCCAGTAGACAGTAGTTGTATATCGATACTTTGATTGACCTTTCTACTTCTCAATCTTAGCTGTGGCTTATCTCCTGAATGCCTGATTTATTATTATGTCTTTAGGTGCATGCTTATGTATCCCAAGTCTACAAGGTTGTACTGCCAGAGGGCGTGGTTGATCATGAAACTTTGTCAATGGAGCAGGTAAGCTAGAGATGCAGAGAGTTAAAACAGTTATACTCTAAAATACACAGCTATATTGAGTGTCTTGAATTTTAATGCAAGAATCTGATGCTTCTTGTTGCAACCTCGCTATTCATATTTTTTGTTTGCCTTTATGAATATGCAACATTTTTTTTTTTTTTTGTTTTTTTTTTGTGAAAGATGAATATGCAACAATACAGAATTAAGCATTGAAGTTACTATTGGAAAGCTAAACATGTTTTGAAAGACTCTCATTCATTCCGAACTCTCGACCGCCTAACATGCATGTATTGAATTGAGATGTGATTCACTTTAATGCCTCTTTGGGTGCTCTCTTCATTTTCTTTTACTTTTTTTTATTATTATCCTTTTGTTTTTTTAACTTGGGCAGTTGGAGTCACTGTAATCTGGTTTGACATGTTTATTTTGCATGTTAAGATACTGTTTGTAACTGTCCTCTCTCTCTCTCCCCCCTTTTATCTATCTTTTATGTTACTCTTTCATATATCAAAAAAATAGTTTGTTTCCTATATAGAAAAAAAGATACTCTAGGATTGATGGTTATTTTAAATGATTTGGAAAGTTTCTGATGCTGATCCAATTTATCATAGCATTGGTGCTCCCTAAGTACTGAATGTCTATGCTTTTATAAATATTAACCTTATAGTCCTTTCTATTAACTCAGATTGACAGCAACATAGTCAGGTGCCCAGATCCTGAATATGCTGAGAAAATGATTGCTGCCATTGATGCTGTTCGCGTGAGGGGGGAATCGGTTGGTGGTGTTGTCACATGCATTGTGAAGAACTGCCCACCTGTACATCTCTCTCTCTCTCTCTCTCTAAAGACCCTGTAGGCATGTGAATATTATACTAAATGTCTAAAAATCTCACTTTCAGGGGCTTGGTTCACCAGTATTTGACAAACTTGAAGCCGAGTTTGCTAAAGCTCTCCTGTCATTACCTGCATCAAAGGGCTTTGAGATCGGAAGCGGGTTTGCAGGTTGAAATCTACTCTGGTTCTTCAGAGCATGATATATTGTATTGTTTACATTTAAGCTGGTGGCTATAGAATTAATTCTTGGTTTGCAGTTGCTGCAGTTGTGTTCTTCCTTTTTACCCAATAATAAAAACTTTGAAACTAAAACCTCTGCAGGTACCTTTTTAACTGGCAGCGAACATAATGATCCATTCTATATAGATGAAACTGGAAGAATTAGAACAACTACCAACCGATCTGGTGGAATACAGGTATCTTAATCATGAAAATATGAAGTCATTAGGATTTGGTCAATAAAACATGTTTTCCTTTGAGAGATTGGTATGGATTTTGAAAAGTGAAAAACTTGTATTGATGTTCAGGGAGGTATATCTAATGGAGAAATCATAAGCATGAGGGTAGCTTTCAAGCCAACAGCTACCATTGGGGTAAGATGCTTTTCTCTATCATGACCTATTTCAATCTCAACCTGAATGCCACAGAGTACTGTACCGATTTTCTTTTCTGTACTCCTGCCCGCCGTTGTCGGGATGGGACACCCCTTTCATTTGATTTTGGTGACAATCAAAAGTGAATCCACATTGCTTCGGTCTACCTTATTCCTATCTATTCTTTTGGTGCTACAATCTTCATATGAGAATTGTTTGTGCATTATGCAGAAAAAGCAGCAAACCGTGACCAGGGAGAAGAAAGAGGTTGAGCTGATTGCTCGTGGTCGTCATGATCCTTGTGTCGTCCCAAGAGGTACTTCAATGGTTTTTAAATATCTATCTGCCCTCTTTTTCGATGGTGGCTATTCTTAAAATGATATGAAAGAAATGAACTTAAATATATTGCAGATTCCCGGCTGTCAAAAAAAAATAAAAAAAATTGCAGTCTCCATGCTATTAAAGGGTGGGAGGATTTGAATCCGTAACCTCTTGGTTATTAGGTTATACATCATGCTATTGTTGGCTCTACTTTAGAGTTTTTTTAAAAAATATCCGTAACTGTTTGGTTCAGATTGCGCGCAACTCGGCTAGTCGCTTGACCTTACAATATTTAGATATCAAGAAAATTAGTAAGAAATTAATTCTTAGATAGGTGGCTATCATGAATTGAATGAATCCATCACCTCTTAGTTTCCCAAAATCTTTTCGATCACTAACCCACTCTATAGTTATTATAATACACATTCTGCTGCTAATGTCTATTTTAGTAATTTCTTGTAGATTTTATGTAAAATTTTACCTCTTATTCCTAAAACATCATTAGAAAACTTGTTACCATGAATTATATACCGACAGAAATGGAGATTTCTGGCTATAAAACAATGGTCTTAGTCCGGTTTAATGGTTATGCAGCTGTACCGATGGTTGAAGCTATGGTAGCTCTAGTTCTCATGGACCAACTGATGGCACAACATGGACAATGCAATCTGTTACCAATCAACTCAGATCTGCAATCACCCATCGAATCAAAGACCGAATCATCGAAATCGATCGTTTGAATGAAGGGTACTGTTACATAAATCACTATTTACTTTGGACCGAGTATTAAACATTTTCTGTACAATTGTGCTCAATTTTCTTGTTTTTTTTTGTTGTTCTCCCAATCTTCCTGTAATCTGGGACCTTGGTACAAAAGTAAGTTAATATGGTTGAGTTGTTTCATGCTTACCCTTGAAATGTATGATTCATGTCAAAATTTTGTGTTGAAGGGGAATAAATAGTTTGAACTGTGATCTTATTTCACCTTGCTTCTAAATGCTCTATGCCTCAACTTGTGTTATTAATGACCATTGTTAACCATAGTTCAATTAACTAAGATATATCTTTTTTTCTAAATCAAAAGATAGATTTAAATCCTCATCTCACATATTATTGAATCTTTCATTATTATTATTAAAGTGAATGAATTAATTCATTCAAAATTACTGGCATAAGGTTCATGATTAAAAGGTTAGTAAAGAACTTGGGTAATTTCTTGCTTGGCTTCTTTCCATTTTTTATTAGTCAAGGGGCTCAAATCCTCACCCCATTGATCATTGAAAGAAAATTAGCAATAAGTTGTTGATAGTTTCTTCAACACTCCCTGTAACCTTAAATTAGTAGAGCTTAAAACTATCATATTAATTAAAATAAAAGTTAAAAGAGTATGAGTTGTTCTTAGTTTTTTTTTATACACAACCACCAATTCAATAATTATAACTCAAGAGCTTCTAAATGACTAAGAGGTAAAGTCAAAGAGATGTTGTCAACATACACAAGGTTAGTTTTAGATGTGTTTTGGAAAGTAAATTGATAACCATATCAATATCAATGACTGAGGTGCAAGACCCCACCAAAACTACCAAAACTAAGAAGAGAAGAGGTGATTATTTTATTAATCAATTTAAAGGAAACTCCTTTATCAACGAGCTCTTTTTCCGGACACAACAACACAAAATCTTTAACCTAATATTAGAGACAACAAAAGATAAAATTGAATTTAAAAAAAAAAAAAAAAAAAAAAAAAAAACAAAAGCATTAAGTACAAAAGATTTTTTTTTTTTTTTTTTAGAAGTTAAAACCTTCTGACCATACATGATCACTAAAAAAAAAAACTATCTTTTTTTTTTTTGAACAGGCTTATGAATGTTATCTTCAACAAAACTTGTATGTCTCTGTCTTCATGAGTTTATCTAATTGGGAGAGTGGATGCTTCACCTGTCCTAATTTTCATCATTATTAAGACATTGGTTGCATTTACAAGTTGTTTTTCCTTTTGGGCCCTCCTAAAATAGCCCACAATTTGCACAGTGACAACTTAAATTGATAAATAAATAATATTATTAATAATTAAGTTGATAAATTAGGGATTATAAGGACACAAGAGGATAAGAATTTCATGTCAATCACAAGAAGTCTTTAAAAGGAGATTCCTTTTAGAAGTATGGTCATCCATTATCATGCTCCAAAGAATATTTTTCAAAGTCATTTTTGGCAACTCAATACAATATATTATCATTAAAAAGCTAGAAATTTGTTGTTAGATAGTTGATTAAAGGAGGGTTTTTTTAATTGCCCTAAAAAACAAAAGGTGGGTTAGAGAACCATATTGATGGGATTCCTTTGAGCAAGCCTTTTTCATATAATAAGAAAACTCAAAGATAAAGATGATATGGATTGATCATATTATATTAGTGTGCCCTTTCATTAAAGGGTTATTATTTATAGAAATATAAAACTTTAACTTTAGTTAAGTGGAGAAGTACATCAGTGGGGTTGGTTTAATTGACTTATTGTCCTATTCAAAGTTGAGAAGTTTACAATAAACTTTAATAGCTGATGTATTTGTAGCTATAATTTCGCTAATTAATAAAGCCAATATCTTTCATTCGTTGTGATTGGTTGAATCACAACTTTCGTCCTTCCTACGATAAAAGAATCTTTTAGAATTATTTTTCAGGAAAATTGCAACATTTTAGTCTTATATTCTTTTTATTTTTTATTTTTTGAGAGCCAGGGGATGGAACATTTAATGTACATAGATTAAGCTATTGTTCTTGTTGGCAATATATATCTTTACCACTAATTTAAGTTCACTAATGATATTAATTTTCTTTTAAGTCAACACAATATTTAAGAATCGAAAAATTCAAATTTACGATCTATCGGGTTGACAATACATAGCACTAATGAAAGTTGGTTGGCTATTCAAAAGCTCTAAAATAATCACATAAAAGTCTCAATAAATATAAGTCTCAATAAATATAAAAGTCTCAATAGCTCTACTCTTAAGGTATAATATCATTTTTATTTCCATCATTCATATATAAAAACTTTATCAAAATATGATTTTCACTTTTCAATCTAAATAAGTATTTTTTGCTACAACACAAGGAAGGTTTCTGTCACATTATTTTTACCCAAATCCCTCATAATCACTCTTAACCACTGTTCCATCATTTCTAAAACCCTCCAACCAAACACACACATGCTTTTATATTTATTTTTTTAGAAAACCTTACCTAATAAGCAAGTTCACAATATAAAACCACAAAAAAGGGAACCTGACCTACCTAAAGCCAACCTACATTAAACTATAAAGTCACCTAGAAAAATGGCCACATTCAAATATTTTTGCACTAGAATATATGTAATATTGTATTTGATGAAAATGGAACCTAGCTACAAAAGGACAAATAAAAGTCAATACTAAAATCACATAGAAAAAGGAACCTAGCTCCACCTGCTCTCAAGTTTCTTGAGTCTAGGGCCACATAAAACTAATGTGTTGAGGTTATCTTTTTTTTTTTTTACTTTTACCACACTGTCTTCTTCAATTAAGAAGCAAAGTAAATTTCATTTTCTTTCCTGAAAATGAAGAGTGAAATTCAAATTTTAGTTTTTGTTTCTGCTTTTCTTGGCCATGTAATTGGTATATAAGACAAGATTTGTCTGTCCTCTGTTGAGCAGGAGTATCCCAAACAGATTACCAATCTTTTTATATTGTATTTGTCATTTCTCCTTTTCACTTCCTTGTTCTCTTCTTACATCTATTCTTTTCCTGTGAAATTACAAAATCAGTGTCAAAGAACATATAAGATAATATAAATCAACAACTATTCTTTTGTTTGTTAATCATTTTCATAAATTAAAATGTTTTGACAGCTAAAAATAGTAGTAGTATTCAATAACTTGTTTTTAATATTGGAATTCAATTTAAATTCAAATGTTTCTTAAAAAGAAAGGGAGAGAAAATAACTTTAACCAAAAATCAAATGTCTAAAGTTTTTTTTTTTTGCTACTTCCATCTATGAATTTCTATCTTTTGTTATTCATCTTTTATAAAGTTTTATATAGATGTTTCGGAAATAAATTCAACTCTTTTTTTTAAAAAAAAAAAAAAATCCACATGAAAATATAAACTAACTATAAAGATAGAGAAAACTACTTTTTAAAAAATAATACAATTCACACTTATCACTTTCATGCATCTTTTTTCCCAAAATATTTGACACGAGGGTTCTTCTACAGTTCTACTTTTTTTCTTCTTTTTCTTTTCTTTTTTGAGAAATACCCCTTTTTTCTTTTCAGGAGTTAACTAGAAAGTGACAAAAACAAATTTCTTGGCTTTTTCCATTTACCAGTTCTCACAATTGCACCTTTACTTTTAGACGAGAATTTGGATGCACCCCGAGTAGCACCCCCACCTTGATATCACTCATTTATAGTCAAACACTTCTTTTCTCTTCTCTTTTAGAGGAAATTCTTCTCTTACTTTTATGAGCATATTAGGTACCACTTTTTATTAGAGTTTAGGGTTCTCCCTAATTTTAGTTATTAAAGGTTAAGTACAACTTTTTATAAGAATTCAGGTTTTTTCCCTCTCATTTTAGTGTTAGGATCTCACAAATATCCAACATTGGAAGGTGGGAGAGTCCAACAATCAATATAAAAGAGATATGGGTTACTCTCCTCATTGCCAATTGGTTTTGAGGTGGAACTCCATATTCTCTAATATGGTTCCATATTCTCTAATATGGTATCAGAGCCCATAAAGCCCAAACGGGTATTTGGTCCAATAAAATGAAATTGAGATCCGATTCAAGATTGGTGAGCCCAAACACCATCTTGAGAGGACATGTTAGGATCTCACAAATATTCCACATTGGAAAGTGGGAGAGTCCAACATCAATATAAAAGAGATATGGATTACTCCCCTCATTGCCAATTGGTTTTGAGGTGGAACCCCATATTCTCTCACATTTAGTACAACATATTACATATCTTGGTCTAGAGGAATTGATTCCATATTGTATTTCAAAATTTCTTTGGGGTTATATAGGGTTTATCAAACTAACTGTAAAATAAAGATTCCAATTATTTAAGTTCTGGAACCGTACAACAGGATCCTGTTGGATCCTTCTTCCTACCCCTCCATGCTTTCCTGTTGACTTAGACAACTCATTGTTGATTCCTTCTTATCCTCACATATTACTCTTACAAGAAATTGTCAATAGAGCTTAGCGCAACCGACTTAAAACATGTACACCGATAGGATCATAAGTTCAAGCACAACGACTATTCTGAGTACATATAAGACGGTTGACCCTATGAAGAAATTTTTTAGAAAATTAATTTTTAGGGAGGTGATCACCATAAATTCAATCTAAAATTTCTGGGTTTTATATATAACCCTCTTGACTACTAGGCTAACCGAGAAGATTCGATTCCTACAATTTGGAGTGTGTGGTCTAGATTTCTAGTTTTAGAATTAGGGTAAAATATAAATTTGGTTTATGTAATATATAACCCTCTTGACTACTAAGCTAACCGAGAAGATTGGATTCCTACAACTTGGAGTGTGTGGTCTAGATTTCTAGCTTTAGAATCTAGGGTAAAATATAAATTTGGTTTATGTAGTTTGAAGAAAGTAAGAATTTAGTCCAACAATTTTAAAAATTAGAATTGTTTGATAAAACCTAAAAAATAGTTAATGTTATTTGTAATTGCTGAAGAATAAGTACGTGAACATAACTATTTATATATAAATGATGTCGTTTTTTTTCTTCAATCATTTAATTAACACCGTCATTATTGACATATGAATAGTTAACTTTCATACATTTATTTTTTTAGATTTTATTGAACCATAATAATTAATAACTAAATTCTAGTTTTTACCGTACACTTTATTTTGTTCTTATTTAGCAATGTATGCACACTATAGTATAAGGCACAATAAGAATTGAGCAAACAAGTTTAAAACAGAGTGATAAATTAGGAAAAGAGCAGAAGAAATAGTGAGCTTACTTTTCTTGATTATGAACGTTCCTTGGCGCTTTCCCTGGTGGTAGCTTGCTTGAAAGCCACAGTGGGAGCAATTCTGCAGCCCCGCCTCTGATGCTCAAGCACTAATTCTCCGGCGAACCAGTCGAGCTTCTCGAAGTTGGTTTGCTCTGCGAATCGCTTTCCTCCAAAGAGCACAGATTCGACATTCTTCTGCTTGAGAACCTCGTCTGCCAATTCGATTAGCATCCTTACATTACCAGCATTGGAATTGGTACTTGAGCTAGGTTCACCCTGGCCTAAGCTCGAACCAAGTGCCTGAAATAACAATAATGATTGATTTCAGTAATAGATTATGAAGTTCACCACTTATTATTGAGTTATAGGTACAAGAACACCACTTACAAAAGATATGGATCCTTTTGAAAATGAAATTATAATGGTAACTTTTTAAGAGGTGTTTGGCCCAAAAAGAATGTGAATGATTATGAGAGAATAATTCTCTTACCCACATTTAGGATACCGACAATCCATTTCTTTATAATGAATATTCATTCACATAATCAACATTCATTCTGTACCTAATCTCATTCATCCCACAACTACTTTTAATTTTCTCCATACTCACTATTTTGTTGTCTCTATATTCATTCTCTACACCTTAAATATAGTTAAGGGTTTCCCTTTACCCCCACAGACAGATAATTATTCTCCCATTTATTCTTCTCGTATTTTTTGGTCCCTCGTAATCATCCTCATTCTCCTTGCTTCGCCCTCCGCTCAAATCAATTCGTATGCCGGATGTAAAAGGGAATTAAATAGTCCACTTCATCATTAACAGCTGTTGAACTCACAAAAGAAATCTATGCCAAAAGGAAACAAGCTAGGGAGAGAATACTCTGTAATTGTAATTCAGCAGAATAAGCTCCATATTACCATCATAGTATTAGTAAAGGTGTTTTTTAGTAAGATAGTTTGGTGGAACAGAGGAAAAACAAGAACCAGTTTCCTGACACATCCACAAATGGACCCGGCTATACTGTGGACAAACTTGTGGTCAGGTTTTTGTCAAACCCCATGTACCTTTCCCCCTCTACCGGCACGAACACCTATATTAATTTTCAAGAAATACTTCTCTACACATGAACAAGTAGAGTGACTCTTCCAGTTTCTTATTGACATGATTTAGACCCACAATTTTCCTTTTTAGTTAATTTTTTTCTTTAAAATGAAAAAAAAATGACTCCACTTATTCATGTGTAGAGAAGTATTTCTCTTAATTTCCTCTCATTTAAGGAAACTTGCAAAAAGATTATCCGATGGTTTAGCTACAAAGCCTGGTTAGGCAATGGACTTGTTTATCATATTAGGCATTACTATTCTTACACTCTTCTAATTAGGGGGAAAACAGATGGATTATAATTAACCAGTTTATGCCTTAAACTGGGGGCTGAGTATATAGAATGAAAGGTAAAACAAAAAATTGGCCCAGAGGGTCCCCATATGCCTTGAGTATAATAATCACTATGGGTAGCAAAACCAGCTTGCACGATGGCATCGATCCAAGAAACGCCTGAAATTTTGTCCCTAACTCCCACCTACCCTTAACAAAAATGTATGACTACGAACCATTTTGTTTAATTTAGACATCATTTGATAACTATTTGGTTTTCGAAATTTAAGTTTACTTGTACTTAAATTACCTATAATATGTTCCATTTTTCCTACTATGTAACTATTTTTCCTTAAAGAAATATGTGAATGTTAACATAATTTTGAAAATAAAAAACAGCTTTTGAAAGCTTTTCTTTTTTTTTTTAAGAAAAATATACAATAAGATAGTTGTTGTAGGCTTGAATTTCAAAAACCAAAATGGTTATCAAATGAGGACTTAATTTTTTTTTTTTAATAAAATTATGTATATTTCTCAATTCTTCCCATAATTATTTGATTTTTTGTTTTTCTAAAAGCATACAACACTTTAACCTATAAAAAAAACACCTTAATCTATGAGTTCTTTACTTATATCTACCTTTTACCCATATGTCTTTAAAAAACCAAACCCAAGTTTTCAAAAACTTTGGTTTTGTTTTTTTGGTTAGGAAGATCAAATTCTTTGGATAGAATTTAAGTAAAAACAAATAGTTATGTAAGAAATTTTGATTTGAATTTTGAAGATATTTTCATATAACAAAACAATTAAGTTAACAACATAATGTTCATAAGTTTAATTTTGAAAATTTATTGTTCTAAAAAAAAAAAATTGAAAATTTATAATAGGTTACAAAACCAGTGTAATTTATGATTAACATTTATGCATCGGTCGTTGCAATTATTATTTTAAAAGAATGTTTTCAATAAAAAATGAGAAGCATGACAAATAATGAAAATAAAGTTCTTGAAAATAGGAAGAGGGTGCAGTTGTGCGCACGTGGCAGATTGTTGTACCTGAATCCTCACGTAATTAGAGCTCCTGGACTGACCGAATGCCATGGCAACGGCCTGGTCCACCATGTCGGCCGAAGCCTCACCGGAGATTCGATTCACGGGCTGAATCCACTCCTTCTCTTTCCACCTTTTGACCCGACCGGAATCACAGCAGGCCTCGACCGGCTGCCCGGTTCCCAACGACAGAACTAGAAGGTCCTCAACTCCTCGCACGAACGGGAACTCTTGTTTGTTGTGCAGCACGTGTGTGATCGCCGCCGCCGTCGGGTTGCTCATCGCCAAACCGCCGTCGACGGCCAGGCAACTGGTATGGTTGTCGACAGACTTCAACGCTACCGGTTCAAATATGGCCGGTTCGGCCGATGTTGCTCTGCAAACCTCCCAGAGCCGGAAGTTGAAGCTATCGTTTTCTAGGGCGTCGGCTCGCGAGAACAAAAATGGCGCCGTCGTTGACAGGTCGTAGCAAGGTACCAGAACTGGTTTCAGAGTGTCTTTTAGGGTTAAACTCCGTCCATTTTCAGTGAACGCTTCTTTCATCGCTTTTTCTAAAGCGGCGGTGGCTGAACCGGTGGAGTTCTTACGGTTGATTTTGAACAACCGCCCGAACAAACCTCCGTCGGAACTGGAATTCGAGCGGTAGAATAATCGCTGGCCTTGATCGGCCAAGAATCGCCAAGTTTCCTCCGCCTTATACATCGGCCGATTGTGATCTTTCGTCGCGAAAAGCATTGAAGTGAAAATGCCTCCTACTCCGGCTCCGGCAGCAACGTCGATATAATCGGCGATTCTGGCGTCCGGATTTCCCGATTTTGTTTTGAGCGCTTGTTCGAGGTAAGCCAGAGCCTTACCTGAGAGAATCCCTCCCATGCCTCCGCCATCGATGCTCAGAATGCAGACCTTGCCTCTCTGATTTCTTATCGATGAAGCGCTTTGAATTTCTGCATCGGAGACCGATTTTTCATCGACGGCGGGAGATATCGGCTTAGGAATCCATAGCTTCTGATCATCGTAGCCAAACAGAAAATTACTCTCCAAAACCGAGAAGATTTCATAGCTTAGCTTATCGGTATCTATACTCGGCTCCTGCATTTCCTAACGAATCGATTCTTCCACAGTTCAAATCAATCAAAATTAACAAGAAGAAGAAAATCAGGCTTTCCGTATTCGCTTTTGCTTTTCAAGAGATCAATCCAACCTCATTCCTCGCATGCCTAGCTTGACCTCCAAACAACAAATGGTAGAACAAGTCAAACAAGATTGACTTCCGCTACAAATCTCCGATTGAGAAACACGATCGATCAACTCCTCAAAACGAAATCAAATCAATACAACCGTGAAATTCTGAATCAATCAATAAAAACACACACCAAAAATCACGTCACCTTGACAAGAACGCTCAACCAACCGATTGATCTTTCAAATCACCTCCTCCTCAACAAAAAAACGTGTTTCGATGATCAGCATCGGCCAGAAATCCTTCTCAACGCTAATAAAGAAGTAGCAGTAGCAGAGAAAACAACAGCCACTTTCTCTGACCTTTTCCACTTCTAAAGAATCGAGCCTACGAGTCTATATCATGATCATCACCATCATCTGTGCACAAAAAGCAAGATCGCGACCAGGAATCAGTGCGAATGAAGAACAAAAAGGAAAGAAAATAGCAGAAACTGAAACGAAACAGAGGAAGACGAAGAGGAAGAAGAAGAAACCTGCTGTGGTTGCAGAGGACTGACTCGATCTCATCATTTCCATTTCTACAAGAAAACTCATACGGTGCCGTTTTGTATCCACTTTGTTTGTGATCGGACGGTGGAAATCGGCCGTGATGAACGGTAAAATTACAAAAAGAGTCCGTTATTTTTTGTTTTTTTTGCCGCGGTTCTTATTTTTGCCGTTACGTGTGGGGCCGGTTTATCGACTATCGAAACCCCGTCGGTGAAGAAGGATAGAGTGGGCGCGCACTATTGTATTATACGAAAAAGAAAAAACAATTTTCTCTTATGACCAAACTACCCTCCATTTCGTTGAATTATCGACTGAACTTTGGTGGTCTCATTAAACAACTTTTTTTACAAGAAAATAAACATGTTAATTAAAGTATTTATCAAAAAAAAAATTTGAAAGAAATATGAGAAGAAACTACATCTAAGTGAATACGCTTCTCGACCACCACATAAACAATACGAAGAAATTCTTGGAAATGATATAATTTAGGTCCCGTTTGATAACTATTTGATTTTTGGTTTTTGTTTTTTGAAATTTAAGTCTAATCTCACTCAAATTTTCTATAATGTGTTCCACTATTCCTATCATATATACTAACCAACTTTTAAAAACAAAAACAAACTTTTGGAAGCTACTTTTTTTGTTTTTAAAAGTTGGTTAGTGTTCTCCTACTTTTTAAAGCAAAGATGGACATATTGTAGATAGGGTGAAATATATTGTAAGAAATTTGAGTGAGAATATGCATAAATTTCAAAAACCAAAAAACAAAAACCAAATGATTATCAAACGAGGTCTTAGTAAACAGATCAATAACTCGGATACTAGTCTTACAAAAAAAAAAAAAAAATCTCTAAACAAGAGTGATTGAAATGTCATTCCATTAAATAATGGAAGTGATCTTTGGTGGGTTTTTTTTTCTAAAAAAAATTATTATTAATCTTTGAAATTAAAATTTTATTTCTATTTGTTAACTAAAACCTAAATTATATACTTATTAGTTTTTCAAATTAGGTTAATAAAGTAACTAAATGCAAGTTGAACCAACATTAATTTATACTAATATCGCATGTAAGCATATATAATACTTATTTAGAAAATAAGTTCAAACTTTGGAAACTAGTTAGAAATTAACTTTACATGCCACTCTAAAATTATAATAACTAAATAGAAATTAAATTTAAATTAATTTCAAGAACTAAAAGTGTTAAATTTGAGAATCTAAGGAGTAAATATGAATTAAGTTTAAATATTTGAGAGCGTAAATGTACTTCACCCCTATATTTGTATTTTTAATATGTTGAATTTGATTGCAACTAATCAATCGAGTCAATACGGTACCATTGTTTGGTGTAATATGATTGAGCTAAGGTGACCTTGCTACTCTGTTCGTTATTATTATTTTTTTTTTAAGTATTTGTCCATATTTATACTTGACAAGTTTTAAGTTTTCCTATTTTTTATAATTATATTTCATGTTTTTGCTTGGTTTTATCTTCATTCAAGTAATTAATTTTAGGGAATAAAAGCGTGATATGTCTTCCATTCTATTTATATACTCAAAATTTGATTTCAATTAAACAACATGCCTATCACATTAAAAAATGAAATAAATTAAACTCATTGATAGAAGGTACTTCAATTAAAAATAAAACGAATAAGATTAATTTTGAATGATTACAATTTGGAAGCCAAATTATCAACCTGATCCAAATGTCATTTTCATGCTCCTAGGTTTGTGATGTTGAAAAGAAAGTTTAATGATGTATTCAATTGAATTGAAGCTAATTAGTGTTGTCATATTGAGGAGTTGTTGAAATATCAATAGATAAACATTGTTTGGTTTTTAAATGTTTATGCCACTTAAAAATGTTTGATTTTTAATTAATTATTTCATTTAGCACTAACGGTTGATTAGTCAAGTCCACCTATATTCATGTTTCATGTTGAGCTAAAGCTTAAGAGACAAATATATCTTTTATTGACTAATAAACCTATTTCATATATGAGAAGGATTGTGATTGTTTTTGTAAAGACCCGACCTAAAAATGGACATAAACTAGGTCTTTAACTACCATGCATGACTTAAAACATGAAAACTTCAACTAACTTTATTAACAATCATAATTATAAAGCAGTTAAAACAACACAATGAGAACCTGTCCCTGTTTCCAAGCACCTGTTCCAAAAACATTTCAAACAATCCCTGGCCAGAAAATCTTTAAATCAAGTCCAAAATAAAACTTCCATAAACATACATCCAACATCGAGGTTTCAGAAATCATAAATCCAGAAATCAGTTCAGAAATAATCCTAGGGCTTCGTGGTCATCTACATGCATGATAAAAGTTCAGAAAGATAAAGAAAATAAGACTCAGAGTCCAACAACGGGCTCCCCATGATCGTCGCCACCTTCGCTAGCCATCCAGCCTCTGTCCCTGGTTACCTGGTGGGAAGAACCACTTAAATAAGGGTGAGTAAAACAAGTTTACTCAGTAAGAAGCCCCAACCGGGGTACAATACGATACAACTGGTCATTTAGCATCAAAGTATACAAGTCACAAACATCAACACAGAGCTCACTTGCTTGGGGTTCGAAACCCAGAAACTGATGCCAACTCGTGGTCTTACATCGATGCCCATCGGGGTCTTACACCAGAACTTTGGAAGGAATTCGTGTACTGCGCTCAAGATCCCGAGGGAGCTCTCCACTTGGTGCATCATGAGTGTGCGCGCACACCGCATGCTACTGGAGACCAGGTAAATGTCGGGGTCTAGGGCAAACTGCCCTGGTCCAAGTACGCATGCCTAAGGACTCGGATCGGTGCCACTGAATCATAGTGGTGCGAGACCCTCGGCACCCTAACTATGTCAGCCTAATCCACCGCTCGCCTGAAGCTAAGAACCGCCTTTGGTAGGCTTGCACCTCGGGTGGTGTACGAAAATTTCACATCACAATATTTTAAATATAATAAATGAAGGAAAATAGGAGAGAGAATGATGACGTGTCAATGCCGGTTTCGCTAAAGCGAAACTCTTCTCTAACATAGCGAAAGTGTGAAATCCTAAGAAATGTGCAAGTATACACAGTCCTTGTTGTAGCAAGCTTTAAAGTAAGTAAATGTCATTTCCACAGGGAAAAGTTAAACTTATGCTCAAGCGAAATCTAGAGAGTTGAGTAATGAATGATATGAAGTTGAAGACGTGATTAGACTAAGTAAAATAAAGTAGGGGTGTACACCAATCCGACAACCCGAGAAACCCGAACCAACCCAACTCAAAATACAAGGGTTGGGTTGGGTTAAGTTTTTTATCGGGTTGGGTTGGGTTCATTAATATTGAAACCGAAATTTTTGGTTCGGGTTCGGGTTGAAGAAGTTCGGTTCGGTTCCAACCCGACCCGAACCGAAGTTGCAATATATTAAAAAAAATAATATATATATTAAAAATAAAAAAGAGTCGAGAGAAATAGAAAAAAAAGGGTTTCTATTTTCATTTCATTTTCATCTCATTGGCTGCGCCGTCGACCACCATCTCCTTGGCTTCAATCTTCATTTCATTTTCATCCCTTTGCCCTTCGTCGCCCACCGTTGCCGTCAGATCGTTAAGGCTCGTTCACTCCCTCGGATTATGCCTATTCTCCATTCCTTCCAGATCCGTTTATTATCTTCATCTAATTTCTACTTTG